>CM052315.1:30524072-30876057 GCA_028455605.1 Lasioglossum malachurum
GGAAATTTCAATTGTATGTTAGAGGTGAAGCTGGGCCAAGGGTAGACAAAGGAAGTATTAAAATATATTTAATAGTAATAAAACTCACCGTTGTCCGTTGAATAGACGGTTGAAGAACAGAACAGGATCGTTGAAGGTACGCCAGAATAGGCCAGGGTAGCTGTAGATGACCCCTTGTCCACCACTGGTTAGTCCTTCTGCTCCTTCTGGTCCTCCTGGTCCTCCTGGTCCTCCTGGTCTCGGAGCTCGACGACACACGACCGCTCACGCCGGACCCCCCGGCCCCAACTGACTGACTGACGGCGGTCTCTCGCCGAGCTCGCACGGCACCCCACCGATGCGTGACGCTCCCCACCCCACCGAATATCGATCGATGTCGATCGTCGTTGACAATTATCAATAAATTTATTATTTCTAGCTGGTTAACGTTTATAACAATTCGTTTTGGTAATGATGTTAACGAGCACTCCCTTGTCCACCTTGCCATCTAATTTTTTCGTAAAAATGGGCAATAAAACTCGAGATATAGAATAACTTTTAAACCATGAACATTCGCACACATTAATTTATTCAATATAATACTATGATACATTTATTTCTTTATTTATTTATTTACCTCCTGATAAAGTGTTAATAATCTTCTCTCTCACACACACACACACACACACACACACACACACACACATTCACAATTTAGCTTTACAGAAAATAAACAATTCTACAGTTCGCATTCGTGCATATTGTCCACGGGTTCCGAACAGTTATCGATGACTAATAGTCGCAACAAACCGTCACGATTTATCTAACGACTGATGGTACACGTCTGATGTGACTGTTTGGACGACAATCATAACGCATACGAGACTGTTATACAACCTGCGATATAACGCAGTAATGTTCGCCGGTGTTGCCTTAAAATCTGTCATACTGCCGGTTTAATGTGCATCGAATTAGAACGTGTACATGTGATCGTTAGAGAACAAATTGGACAAATTCTTTTAGGATTTCCATGTTGAAAAACGACTTTTTATAATATTTGTATTTCTTCAAATAATTCATCGTCATTGTTTTCGCATCAAACGAATATATGTATGTTTTAAAGAAACATTGTGTCCGTTATTTGGAGAACTCCTCTACTTGTCGAATGTATTACACGGTTCGTCGGTGAAACTTTTAATTGGACCACTCATTTCGGTTTCGTTCTGTTTCAGTGGTTATCACGGTGATGGATATCCTTTCGATGGCAAGGGCCAGATCCTGGCGCACGCTTTCTTTCCCGGCAGAGATCGCGGCGGAGACGTTCATTTCGATGAGGAAGAAATATGGCTGCTGCAAGACGACAGCAACGAAGAAGGTAAGGAACAATTCGACGAACTATATTTTCCTTCCTGAAGTTCTACTTCGCCGTGAGAGCGACAGAGAGAATGAGTGACGCAATGGCCGGAACGTGGCTCATCGAACCCGAAGGAATCGATCAATGGCTGACAGAATATTTGCTGATAGAACAAAAACTAATTACTTAAATAATAAATATATAAGACCGAACGCACCGAACGAAATTCGGGACCGAAATCCGGAAACGAAAAATAACAGCTACAGAATCAAAGTAATATCGATTCTCCAGAACCGTGACCGTAACCGATATAAGCCAGAACCGATATTCTCGTAACAGTTATAACAACATTTCGGTTATTCATAACTGTTTCGGGAACCGATATCGAGAAATCGATATCATAACAGTTTTCAATCCCTGTGACAGCGTCCCCGCGTGCCGCAGAATTCTGTATGAAAAGTTTAATGGTAAATTCAATTATCGCGTAAACTTTCCCTTAGCTCAGGAAGTGAACGGCGGGGCTTTGAAACGCGACGTGAAAATTCCGTGGAAATTCCTGTTCGCCGCACGCGCGCACGGATTCGAGCCGGAAGAGAAAAATTAATTGAAAAGTATGATTCGGGGATTTGAATGCGGGAATATCTGTCGAGATTAGCGGACCAGCGTCAGCAATTAAATTCGAGTATAACGACACGGATTCGCTGGAATATTCAGGGGAAAAGTTCCACATGGTCTTGGGGTGGGCGTTTAGGAAAGGGGGGTTGCATTTATCCCGGGGTTGGCTGTTTTCTATCGTGAAATTCAAATTTCCGGGATTTCCGCGGTCGCCGAGAGAAAAGCGCAGCGAGAAAGAAAGTTTACAAGGGATTTCGGGGATGGAGAGAAAGATTCCTGAACCGAGGAATTTTCGTCTGGGTGATATCGGGTCCACCCAGTTCCTTGGCGATTCTCCAATTCGGTCACCCCGTGACCGAGAACGAATAAGGGGATGGCGATAAAAGCGTTTCTCCGTTCCGCCATGTTGCTGTATCGTTGCCGTCGTCCGATACAAAACGTTCCGAATCCTCACAGCATTACAACTCGTCATAGCCACTTCTAAGACGGATCTCAACGCCAGAAACAAGTTTCGCGGAATCCGTAAACCTTACGAAATGAAATACAGTAGGTTGCCAATTATCAGAACCTCGACTGTCCGAATCAGTGAATGAGAACTGTCGAAAAGACTGGCAAGAAAGCTATGATTATATGGAACAATTTTATTATTCAAGCAATGAATTGTAATCAATAAATAACAGCAGTTCCTCCCAATTGAAAATCATATAGTTCATTACGAGAGTATCACGAGGATTAGGCTGAAGAAATAACGTGATTACAGCCAGTTATCCGTTAGGATCCATACTCAGCTTCGTTCCTAGAAGTTTCGTTAATTTCGATACAGTTTCTGAACAATTCCAATTGCCTTTGTTAATAATTCCGGCTTAACTTTCGCTCTTCGCTCCCGTTCCATAGCTTCCCATTAGCATAAGCATAATTACACCGTGATCGTCATCGTCCCCCGGACTCTCCGTCAATTAATAGTCATTGCTCGCATATTCAAATTACTAATTCAAACGATCGCGCGGTTAATCAAGCCGGGGATTTTGTTAATCTACCAAAGGCTTTTACTTGCAAACGCGACTGTGATTAACACAAATAGGGACTACAGGTTTCAAATCATTAACATCCAAAATTATTCATTGATATTTACCTTTTTACGTTTGACAATAACGTCACAGTAGTTTACGCTGTATCTAGTACTAGTTAATATTTATCGATACATTGTGTCAATATTTACTGATGTTTTGAATCGATGTTTATTAACATTTCACACTTTTATTAATATCCATTAGTGTTCGTTAATATTTCATAGTAATATAATTATAATCAATGTTTTTATTCCTAAACATAATCTGTCCTTCGATCTCTCCTTTAATTTTAAAAGAGAGATTAAGAGAGACAGATTATATTAAAGTAAAAAACGGATTTTTTCACGATTTCCACGGATGGCAACATAATACAATACCGTAAAGCAGTTTCCGTAGCAGTGCGTTTCGCAGACGGAAATATTCAGAACGGCTGCATGCATGAAAAATACGCTGCGCCATTGATGTCATCGTTATATGAATTGCTAATATCATATCCCATCAGAATCCGCGGGACGTTTGCAAACGATGAGAAACTGGAATACCACAATTTGCAACTCCATTGGAACATTAGCATTTTCCAGGTGCGCTGACACAGGAGATTCATCTTGAATTCTGACATGCAATATCAAATGTCCCGCGCGGACGTATCGCTGACAAATCTATTTCGTGTTTTATTCGAATGCAATTAATCTTCCGACTAATTGTTGTTGCTTTAAATGTAATTAATATTCACGTTGTCAGCGGACTGACCGTGCGGTGCAAACAACGATGAATCTGAATAAATAAATAAATCGAAGATTTAAAATCAACTGTTTCTTTTCACATGTCGCGCCTTGTGAATTAAGATTTACAACGCTCGCCGTCCAACTCAAAGTTGCCAACAGCAATGAAACGCGGATACACAAGTATTGTAAAATATCGAAAGATACTAGGCACGTATTTTTTTTATAGCAGCCTGTTTCCACGTTTACGGGGTGAAAGTACCTTCCAAAGTTATGGCTCAGGTATTTTATGAAATATCTTGAAAATATGACGTAAACAATGCTTTTAAAGATCCATTGGCAGCGCCAATATAATCGAAATTCCCCTTTTACATGAAACCATGCTTTCGACAATAATTCTGTGAGATTATAATCTTACATGTTTTACCTTCATAAAACCCGCCGGATGGTTAAAAATGTGAAATCCTATTTGAACTATCCAATCCGTGTGTATCTTCTTAGACGGCAGAAGACGCGGAACGCTTGTCAGAAACGTTTACAGAGTTACCCGCTCGCTATCAGTGAGAAACCGCTGGACTAATCGCGGGACACGAGACTCTTCAACTCCGTGAAAAGTATCGGGCGTCTTGTAAGTTTGCAAAGAACTTCCGTAGATATCGAGTCGCGGCAATCTGAAGTGCCATTCGAGGACAACCGTAATTCGTTCCACTTATTTTCGTGCCCGTCCTCGAGCGGGCCTTTGATTAAGAGCACTTGACTCCGGTATATTGCAGCCGGCTGCTGTTAACGTTGAAATTCCGAAGTATCGTGGCGGCGAAAGTTCGTAACGAGGAAACTTCCCCGGAAGATCCCGTCGATGATGATGCCCCGCGAATGGTAGGCCTCCATACGAATGCTTCGACAACGATTCATGTCTGACGATGTTCTTGCAAACATATCGCGGAGGCAGCGTACAGGGTGTACAAAAAGTAGGGGTGAATCTCCGCCACTGGATCGAGAAGCCCATACCTCCGATCTTTTTAGTACTTTGGATTCTTACGTATTTTGACGTGCCGATTACGAGTGTGATAGTGAAAATTGGCGCGAATAAAAATAATAGTTTTTTTATTTACTTCCGTAAGTATAATGGAAATTTTGTAAAATACTTCAAATAGAAATTGTAAGAGAAAAACGATATTAACTGGCTCCGTTAAACAATAAAAAATAAATAAACCGCCGTTAAACTAAGTTCTACCGATTGCTATCGAAACATTCCGTAATCCACGACGGCAGCACGGAAGGAAGAAGGGGTCACGGTAAATTTCGACCGCAGTTGTTGCAATTCCAGAAGTAATTACCCGGAAAACCGACACGTTGCCATGGAAAACTCCGATACAGGTTGGTCGAATTACCGCGAAGTAGAAAAATATCTGACCTCCTACATTCACCTTCGGAAAACAGTTTCCCTCGGCTATCGGATATTGCCGACAGCGGTGCAATTTACGGTGCAACCTGTCGAGTAATTATTAAAATGAAACTGTAAATTGTTGAACGACTTTCTAAATACGTGCGCATATTATTACGTTAGTTCGGGGGATTTCGTTTATGTTCATTCAGCTATACAGGATTTTCGTTTGTCCACGTTCTCATCACTTTTCGCCAGTGTTCTGGTACATATTTCAAATTGTTATTCAATTGTACTATTATTTATGTGGTTATTATTATTATTCAATGAAACGGACACCGGCTAGTCCACGGCAACCCATCCTGTGACACCCGGTGATGAGAGAGACACCGGCTAGTCGGCCACGTCTTATCCGCCAGCCCTCGTCTGGTAACAAGAATGAAAGTGTGCCAAAGATTCTTGTAAAAACCAGTTCCCGTGAAGGGGTGATTAAAATCAGCAGTTGTTCCTTCGGTAGTGTCCCTTGCACGCAGAGGAAGTTGGCATGTAGCGCGCTTTTGCGACTGTGTGTCTCGGTAAATTCATTAATAATTCGTAGAAAAACCGCGAGGCATTCAATGCACCGTAAAGTGGTGACTCGAGCGCCAACTCTCGAGCAGCCTGGTTTCTGAAGGGGTCTCGACGTCGTCCTTCCTTTCGCGCCTTCTATTCCCCCTTTTCAGGCTGAGGAAGATCCTCAGTCTGGTCCGGCGTATTTACTGAAACTCCTTTCATTCTTGAAAAAGAATCCCGGAAGGAGAGCCGGATCACGTGAATGAAAACGCGAGTGGGAGGCCAAGAATGAATATGGTCGGGGGGGGGGGAGAGAGAGAGAGAAGGAAAAGGCTAAGACGCCTGATGTCGAACGTTTCTTTTTGCTTTCAGGGACCAGCCTTTTCGCGGTGGCCGCGCATGAATTTGGCCACTCTCTCGGCCTGGCGCACAGCTCGGTTCCTGGAGCACTTATGTACCCGTGGTACCAAGGATTGACCTCTAATTACGAGCTGCCGGAGGACGACAGACACGGGATTCAGCAAATGTACGGTGAGTCTCTTCACGTGTCTGATAATTATGCTCGAAAGTAGTTATTACGACGCCCCGCGCGTTCGCGCGTACTGACACGAGCGATAATTCATGCCACCCTCCCGTCGTGTCTTCTACCCTCTTGCAGACAATCTAGGGCAGGGGTGGCCAATCTTTTGCATACCATGCGTAAAATTTTTCCGCAAAGGAGTCTTGGTGCGCCATACAACTCGAGCACTTTTTCTGCCTTCTCACGTTCGTTGTTGCGGTTGGAAAATAGGAGCAGGGGTAAGATCTGCTTCGGTTAGGGGAGGAAAAGGGATAGCTCAGTCGCGCAACTAAATTAATTAATAACTTGTTGTTTAAATGAATTTATTTATTGCCGAACACTGCACGGCGTGTTCGTCGAGTTTTCAAACTCAAATTTCTCGGGATGAAGGAGACAAATAGAATAAATTTGCTCTATATTTTCTTGCATAGAATAATCCGCTCCACGTTTGTACCATCTTGGGACACAAGAAAAAAGCTCAGCCTTTCTTGTGCAACTGATAGTTGACAAATGAATTTAGACAGTTCGATGATTCACGTCGTATATACATACAATACGATTTTTCGTATTTAACATTCGCTCGAATAATTCGTTCAACAATCATATTCCCGATCGAATAATTTTCTGCCGGCGGTTGTAGAATCACCGGGTGTAGAATCAGCGGGTCACTTGTGTCGCGATTTCGAAAACACTGTGTACGCCGGCACGTGACGGCGTTCCTTTGAGGAGCCCATATAAAGTTATCGGCGCGATTGAATTAGTAAGATCGTGTCGGCGCGCGCGGCGAAACGATTGGTTTTCCCGGTGGTTTCGCGTAGAGCGGTGGAGGTAGGAACGCGGCGGGGGTCGCTTTGCACGCAAATCTGACAGCACGAACGCGGCAGCCGCGGGTAATTGAAGTTTGAAAAATATATGACTGGCCGACGAATTCCACGATAAATCGGAAAAACAATTTGGTAGGATAATCGCAGTCGGTGGGCGCTGCGGCGACGCAGGAAGACGTCCCCGCGGTTAGTATAACAACAGCGCGAAATGAAACGTGAATAAAATATACAGGAGCGGGAGACCACCTCCCTTTCTCCCTTTGCTTCCAGCATGATGTCGACCGTATATTCGAATGATTTAACGTCCCGAAAAAGCTTCGCAGATCCGAAAGAATCGCACGCGCGCGTTCCACGTTCCGCCAACTCCTTTCTCCCCTACCATTGGCCCTATCTCTTCGCTTTCTCTTTGCCCTCGACTCATTTTGCTCGGGCGTGCTCCCTCTCGCACACATCCTACTTTGTTTTCCTTTCATCCCCTTCGCCGAGCATCTCGATTATATTCGTCCACGTGATTTTCTCCTTTTGCCCATCGTTCTCCGTCGGCTTTTCTTTACTCACTTTCATTTCCGTGCCCCGCGAATTTCGTGCGTGCCACGAGCGGTCGTTGCACATGAAACACTAGTCCAGTCGGTGAATGCTCGTAAGGGGGTGTAGAGGGAAATGGGAGGAACACAATTTTTAACTTTGGGACTTTGTTTGGACTAGTTAGGAGGTACACATACTATAAGTCCCCAGTCGGAATTAGAAGAAGACAAGAAAATACTAGAAGTTGTTGTTTAAAACTTTTTTATGGAGGTCTATTTTGAAAATGTAGAAACTATATTCCGTAGATCTGTGTGTGTCAGTTGTACATATTTTGAAAATTTAGAGATGGTGAAAATGTCAGCTTTTCACGATTTGTGCATCTTTTAATGCTTGTAGATTTTTCAGCCTCCACTTCGTTTTGATGAAATTTTCAGAATATGTATAATTGACACAGATTTACAAAACGCATCTTTTAAATTTTTAATATTAGCCCACATAAGAAAGTTGTATACGCAAGTCATGTAGGAAATTAATTGATCAACTTCTTAAAAGAATCCAAGTCGTGTGTAATCTGATATTAAATAAGTTATCGTAAATAAGTGTAGGTCAAAATAAGGAAAAATTTGTTTAATCAACTAGTAAAAAGTACTATTGATTTTAAGGTGCCTTTAATTTCAGTAACTATTTGCTTGAAAGAAGCTAAAATCATTTCAAGTGCACAATGTAAATCCATGGATTGGCACAGTCGCCGTTTATTCACTTAATAATCAGAGTTATATCCCTCTGTGCAAATCTCGTAATTGAAACGTACAGTCAAAGTTGAAAAGCTCATATTTGTTTACTATTAAGCTACCGCTCGGCTCGTTGCCATTTAACTTCGTTACACAGTTTTGTGTTTGCGTGTGGGCGTCCCAGTTGAATGTTGCAAACAATGATATTATGTAAACGTTCGCTTCTAACTGAAAAATCGTGTCGTGCCCTGCAGCAAAAATTCCTCGCGTGACAAATCCTCAAATATTTCCCTCGACGTAATATTTGCAAATATTTTCCGGAACGTATAAATGCAGATTAAAACAGTCGAGGTAACATGAAATAAGTGGAATGCGATTCAAACTTTATAAAGCAAGCTCAGCGGAGCATGGAAATTAAACGAACTGCGTTTGTTTTCGGTATAGTCGAAGAATAAGAGCAATTTTCGAACGTACGCAATTTTTCAACGGGGAAACAAAAGGCAATATAAATCACTTGTCGACGAACCGAGGGTAACCCTTAATTGCATGGTACAGCATCTAAATAATCATTTTAACGCGTTAAAAATAGTACAACAGTATCTTGAAAATTCTGTAAATATTTTTACTACTTGGCATTTGTGATCGCTTTTTCCTCATAGATAAATAATCTACTTTTGACACATTCTTCGATATATGTGCATACATTTCCAACAAACATTGATTTGGCATATTAAGTGACAGTTTTACAGAGACGCTCGTAAGATTTGAAATAAAAAACAGTAATGTCGAAACGCGACTGTAGAAATTTAATTGGTCGACCCAATTCGAAATAACCTACTTTGAATAAATTACGTTACGAATTTTTAGAGCGTTATCTCGCAAATGTGAAACGCTTTCAGTTCAATGAAGCACGCTCTTCTTTCATAAAGAACTAAAAAATTTTAATTTTAAATAACGATCCGCGCCCAGTAACCCAGTTTCTCACAGTTTGTGATCATTTTAATTAATTCGGCTCAATACGTCATAACGGGTGCATCAATTGATTTATGATTTATTGATTTATTTTACAGTGAGTTAAAAGTATTTAAGGATATCAATTTATTAGTTTCATCTTATAATGGAATAATTAAAAGAACCATCAAAATTTTTATTTAACTCCTGTGTCCTGCAATCAATGCAATCATTTTTTATTTTGCATAAATACCCGCGGTCTAATTATCACAATTTAATTATCGACTTTCAATCGGAAAAGTAATGTTTAAATACGTAATTTAAACACTCGCGTGAATGTATACTACACCTAAAATGATTTTTCGTTAAAACCGTTGTTGAAAAATGTCTTAGAAACTGACCTCTGTTTCATTACTTGGAACTTAATGGGCTATGAATAGTAAAGAAGTCATACTACAGAAATTGCAAAAGACAGGAAAAACAGGGTAGAAGTGATGCATTTAGCCATCTCCGGATTCATCAATAATACGGTGCAGTTTCTTCGACACGACTGGGGAGTCGTATTCTTTTTCCACCGACTCGGAATGCATTTTTCTGCCGTAGAAACGGAAATACGTACGGCGATTCGAGAAGCGGAGCAACGTTTTTCTTCGTACAATTTGCATCAACACGACGAGCACGGAGTTTGCTGTCGGCTAAGAAACTGCTATCAAGGTAGTTGAGAAAGAACGATGGAAATTGCATCGTTCAGAAGACAAGGCGAGGAAACGGAATTTTGCCTAACTGTTTCGGCGCAAACACACGCGACGCGAGGCTGCGCCTTGAATAAATACGCCGCCGCGCCTTTCGATCGAAAGTTTAAATGGATTCGGGTCGATAGCACTTTTCGACAAGCGTAAGAGAATCGAATTCAATTCCTACCGACGCACAGTGGGGTGTTTGGCCTGAGAAGTCGAAGAAAAGTCGATTTTAAAATTTTGCGTGAGTCGTAAAATTTTTGCTGTCTGACGTAGGTCTGAAAAATAAGGCCAAAAGTATTGTTTCAGTATTGTCTCAAACGGTCTCTGAATTAGCGATTTTCAAGTGTCATAAGGACATGCTCAACAATAGCAAGAATGATAAACTAGCGTTACAGTTTTAAAAATTGAACATGCCAATACATGATTTCTCCTCTATTAAAATCATTAAGGGAAGAAGTAATTTTTATTTTGCATAAAGATCCGTAGTGTATTTATAACAAATTCAAGACTATTTCATGCTCCCTCGTTAGACTTCCGCGTTCGATCTGCCGACTCGGCAGCTACGTTAAAAATGCATTAGCATCGCGGAGAGTGTCACTTAATTGTAAGTCACTCTGTCATTCGCGTACTCCGCCATTCAGCTAGGGAAACGACACGAAGTACTGACGGCGCGGCGTGAACGTCGGATAATAACACGATCAAAGTGGAGGAGCTTCGAGATAGACGGTCTCGTGCTTGCTGGACCTGAAATGATTAATACGCGAAGAAATAATTTCTCAGTATTTCTTCACTTACGTTTCAACTCGTCAAGCATTATAGTAATTTTCTAGAACATTTGCGAGAAACAGAATGGCAGAAGTTGAGGTTTTACCATGGCCATCAAGAAGTCCAGACCATAACCCCCGTTAAGTATGCGGACGTTTAAGTTGGTGACACTTGACCCTTCCGGGGATACGTATCGAAACAAAGGCCGTATTCAAGAACAAGGGCTTACTCAGCATCGATAGAGATTAGGTCGCTTGCAGGCGTTGCAGCGAGATATACAGGGTGTGTGTCCGTTAAGTTATGTCACCGTTCTTTAGGCATTTCCGGTAGTGTAATCAAAAAATGTTTTCTTAAATCTGAGAAATTGCTTTTTACGTGAAAAACTAAAGGTCACCTAAAAGTCACTGAAGACTTTATTGATTTGATTGAAGACTTAATCGCATTCGTCATTAATAATAATCTACGTGTAGTTGAAAAAAAAAATGGTGACCACTGGACATTCGATAGACTGCGATTAGTAATAATCCGCAGAGTGACCGTGGCAACGACCCCGGCCGCCGGGGGCTGCCGAAACGCCGCCGTAAGGTACTCCATAATCTGCTTGTCGTGATTGCGGTAATTACTTTGAACGAGTCTCCTTAAACGAGTATCTCCGGCGTCGGCGTCGGCGTCGGCGTGGGTAAAACCGCTCCTCGAAATTCAAGGACGAGACGATACTGGCAATTATCGAGAGTCGTCATTCTAATTGCGCCGCGGCGGTTAAAGGGATGAGATTAGACCGGGGAGACCTCGGTATCAGCGTCTCTCCCTCTCTCTCTCTTTCTCTCTCTCTCTATCTATCTATCTACCTGTTTATCCGTTCTTCTGACCTGTCTCTTCCTCTTTCTCTTCCGGTTCCAGCTGGCTGCGGAACCGGCTAATTGGTGGGTTTCCAGCGAATATTAATTATCATTCGATTCTGGGACACACGACGTTCCTGAATAATGCAATAATGCAGATAGCGGGGTTGCGCATGATGTATACTTTGCACGCCGCGATGTATTATGCATAACGTTTATTGCCCGCTGACTTCTCACTTGTGTAATCTCTACTTACCGTAACAGAATTGAGTCTAACAATTACTTCAGTGTAATCGTTCTTTTAAACCACTAAAATTTTTATGTTTTGGACGATTTAACCGTTTTCTTATTGTAATTATAGTCCACTTTCGCACATGTAATTGAAGACGTAAATGATTATAAATACTCGTGTAATTAATTACTGCCCAACTCTGCTAAACTAGATTCTAGGTTCTAGATTTTTTCTTTCACATTCAATGAAATTGTAATGTTAATTGGTGGATCTAGTCATTGCTAACCAGGGTTAACGGAGAATGCATGATCGTGTTCCAGGCGCTCCCGAGGAGAAACTGTGGGCCAATCTGCCAGGTGGTCCACCACCTCCGGAACGTCCTACAACACCGAGAACAACAACGACAAGCGTTGCCACGACCTACAGACCATGGAGAACAAGACCGACAAGGCCGAATCACTACCCGAGCGACGACCGACCACGTCGCCCTGATCGCTACCCCCAAAAGCCGGATTACAGAACGGAAAGGCCAGAGGATCGACCTCAGAGACCTCACAAACCTCACAGGCATCACCCAACAACGACCACCACCACCACAACCACCACAACCATGAGGGCCACAACGAGCACGCAAAGGCCAAGGTATCGATGGACACCAACACCGAGGGACGACGTGCCGGACAAATGTGACACAAGCTATGACGCGATCACCATTATTCGCAGGGAAACCTTCGTGTTTAAAGGCAGGGTGAGTTTTTTTGCGTCACCTGCCATCCATTCTCCTTCGAACGAACCCGTAATGAGACGGAGCGATTTTTACCACCGCTCGTAGAAGGGGGATTATTATTATTTTATAACACACATGTGTTTTCAGTATCTCTGGAGGATCGGCGATCACGGATTATACGAAGGCTACCCGGCAGAGATCACGCGTTTGTTCAATTTACCTGAAGAAATCGACCACGTGGATGCAGTTTACGAGAACCCGGAGAAGAAGATAGTGTTCTTCATAGGGAGAAACTATTACGTTTTCAACGCGAATAACCTGGAGCCTGGTTATCCGAGACCACTGACTTCGCTGGGACTTCCTCCATCATTAGAGAAAATCGATGGCGCGATGATTTGGGGATACAATCAGAAAACTTACTTTTTCAATGGATCTATGTATTGGAGGTATTAAGAGAGCTCATCTCGTATTCGAGAACAGGCCTGGGCAATTTGATAAAAATCGTGGTTACCAATGTTATTCTTTTAAGTATCAACACGTTGTTTGCAACTCATTATTAGTAACATTACAAAGGAGAGAAATAAACTCCTGTATGATTCCTGTGTCTTGCAATTAATGAAAGCACTTTTTATTTTGTATAAAGACTACTTCATAATTATCATTTTATATACGCAGGTTCGACGAATCAGTAAAATTTGTAGAACTGGATTATCCAAGAAACATGAGTAAATTCGCTGGTGTCGGGAACGATATCGATGCTGTGTTCCAATGGAAGAACGGTAAGCAATTTTTCAAAACAAACATTGAAAATAATAAACGAATATAATACTTGCTTTTTTCTTCAAGGCAAAACGTACTTCTTCAAAGGGAAAGGTTTCTGGGAATTCGATGATTTAAGGATGAAAGTCGCCCATGAAAAACCAAAACCGTCTGCACCATTCTGGATGGGTTGCCCACGAGAATTAGAAACGAACGACGTCGAAAGTTATCCAAGGAAATCGAAGATCATGGCCTCGAGTGACGCGCCAACACTGCCAACACTTTCTCTCGCGTTATTTCTTAGCATATTGTTTAGCAAATATTTATAAACTGTGATATTTATGTAAAGCCGCGTACAAACGCGAGCGCGTACACGCAGTGCGCGCTCCAGTCTGCACGCGACCGAATTTTAATGCACTTCCCTTATACCGATAATGTATAATTAATAGTAATTCTAATGAGAATATTTTTAAATAATTTTAATAAGATAATTTTTAAGTAATTTTAATAAAGAATTTTAATAATAAACAACGACTCACCGCTGACTCTACAGTTCTTTCGTCTAACCAAAACGTTACATCTCCTGGTGAATAAAACAGTAACAAGTATTACTTTCCACTTATTTTCTACAATATTCAGTCACCGAGAAAATTCATGTCTCTTTAATGAATAGAAATAATAACTTTTGTATACTGTCTTTCATAAAAAAATTTCGCTATTAGCCGAAAGAATGTTTGTAAATTACTGTCCAAGTTTTACGAAATAATATCTAAATAGTAATGACGAAATGTAAAAGCGGCACACGCTTTCTCAGTTACCTAATATATTGGGTTGTAACGTAAGTTCGTAGAGGTTTTATTTTCGCTTTTGTTCTGAATCAATTTACCGACTTTTATAAGAAATTGTCTACACCATTTTAAAGTGCTTTCTCCGCTCTGCAATTAAATTAGGGTGATTAAAGTAAATGGTTCAGAAGAGAAACACCATCGATACTATTACTTAACTCATATATTTAACAAAAACATGTACAGTTTTATTTGATTGATCGACCTCGAAACGATATGTGAACAGAATCTCTTTACAATTTTTATGCCATAATATTTACAATTTTTGCCTACTCCCTTTGGTGCAGATATTTGAAAAAACATCTCAATTGAGCAACAAAATTGCCGCGGCCACAGTGTATTCAGAGAAGCGTAATTGCACAAGTTAAAACTTGTCGTTGGACTTGAACTCGACTGTGAGCATAAACTATTTGGAAATTTTCATCATAATTACACATTATCGACTCTCTATACCTCAGTTCCTCCATAAAATATTTCATATTTAATCTGTACGATAATAACGGTTCGTTGAACATTTTGTTTCTCTCTCCTGATGCTAGAGACGTAGATCTGGTGGCGAGTATGGGTCCCAAGGGTTAGCCAATCTCAACGTAGTTTGAACGATAGTATCCACCTCTGCCATTCCACCCATTCCGGTATCACCGCACATAAGTGTTTTAGAAATGCAAGTGACCTCCTTATATCCCCAGGACTTGAGTAAAGCTATCTACAAACAGAAACATGCCAAATCATTTAGATAAGATATGCTGCAAGGTAATAAACTTCCAGTTTTACTCAATTTAAATCCTCAATCGTCAAGGTAGCATCTCGCAAACACTTCATGGAATTTTTTAAATCCATAATAATTCGACAATATTTTTTAAAAGTTTCAGAGTGCTACATATTTTAATATACGAGTTGAATTGATTGAAACATTTTGTTATAAAGTGTAAAGAATGAAACTAGAGATACGTTAGACTCCCTGTAGACTATTAAGGATGAAATTTTGCATTGTTTAACATTGTTTATCCTGACAAAACTTCGGAATGTACAAATAGTAAATGTACAGCTAAGTAACTCTGGTACTAAAACTATAGCCAAATAATGCTACAACTACATGAACATAGTCATTGAAATTTTATCGAAAATAAGACACACTGAGATGAAATATTAGATAAAGCTAATAATACATGGTTTCAGAGGCAAATCCTTGATAATTCATAGATATTTATTCTATGTGCTTTGAGATAGTTTAATCATAGAATGAATCATGTAAAGAAGATCTTCAAAAAAAAATAGAAAGAAACTGTTTTTGCAAATTCAAACCTTTATTTCCTTTTTCTCATTCAAATTCATATACTATAAAACTAAACATATTCTAACACATTCTAACATAAATAACAAAAGAATTGTGTTAGAAAAAAAAACTGTTAATAATAGAAAAATATATTACCAGAATATGTCTTGACAAAAGATAAACTTGTGCTAAGAGAGTCTATATAGTAGATACATATTAGGTTGTTACGTATGAAATATCCGATTCGTAACAGTAACTTTAAACAAACATGACTTTTCAATATATAAAACTTATTGATTAAAGTAAGCTCTATTGTATAATCATCATGTTCTGTCACCAAATAATAAGTTTTTCAATTATACTATGTTAAAAATTGAACTTTTTTTGGTCAGTCACGTTCTTCATTTAAGATTCTGTCAATCAGGACATTTCATACGCAACAACCTAATATTTTTGTAGACACTGTACATATTATCGACTACATTGTGCTCTAACTTACGAATTTATTTTATATCTCTATGCACAATTGATTACCAAATTATTTTTCTTGAATGTTGAGTGTTTCGTACAATGTTAATTGTTTGCCCTTAAAATCATGTATTATCGGCTGTAGTGCTTAAAATTCTACAGTGCAGAGGGTCACTAAGACGATGTCAATGCTACTGGCAATTTCTTCTTGTAAGCATTCACAATTTTATATACCTAAAATAATTTTGACTATTTATAGAGTTCAATGAAACGCTGTTAGTTTTGATGTAATGTAACACATTTATGATCTAATACTGACGATATACTAGCATCTACAGTTTTCTTTCTAAATAAGATGACGACAGGTTCTTTTGCAAAAAGAAAATCTTTATCCCCTCTCCTTCTTTTGAAGTTGTCTGCTCGATACCGCTTAGTCCCACAATGAAAGGGTATGCCTTTTCCAACAAAAGATATCGCTGCTCAGCTGACCACTTTATTTTTTGCTGCTACATTCAAGCTTCTGGCACATTCTTCCTATTCCTATAGGTAGCCGTCGACTTATAGCAAAAGAAAACTGTAATAAGTACATTAGTAGACCGCGGATCTTTATTGTGAGTAGCAGGAATAACATAAACATTGATTTCATCCCTTAACAACTTTGTTACATTACGAGCAACATTTCAACATTCTTGAATTTTTAAAATCTTTTACTATTTTATATTTCGCCCAACCAATTTCTTCATAAATGCATAAAGATCCGCAGTCTATACATTAGTAACAATATTACTTTAATAAAATTCATACCTGTGGGGCAGTAACAGGATGTTCCCACATCTTTGTATTCATAGCAGGACAAAACACCAATGGCTTTTTAGGATTCCAGGCACGTGCGACGCAGGTCAAGATATTATCACATATACCACTAGCTATCTTGCCAAGTGTGTTAGCATCTAATGGAGCGATTAAGAATAAATCAGCCCATTTAACTAAGTCGATATGCAACACCGGATCGCCTCTATCTTGCCAGGCAGCCCATTCTACAGTATCCGATAAAACTTGAACCCCAGGAGGTAATTCTGCCTCTTTTAAAAAATGCTTCGCCTTCTCCGTCACTACTACTCTTATCTCCAAATTGTGTTGTCGTAATCTGTCTATTAATTGTGGCAGTTTAATTGTAGCTACACTACCGGTACAACCGAGCAGAACTCTCTTTCTAGTGTTGCTTGCCATTTCAACGGTTTTCCTTTTTAATTTTCCTCCTAGCGGTTTGTTATGTATTATTTTCTTTTTGTCTACTATGTATACCGTATTTCTATGGTATTAACAATATCAATAAACAATATGGAATAGGCCTGATCCATCCGAACACGACAAAAAGTATTTTATAATATCTTAGGCCACCTGATATTTGAGATAATTTGATTAGCTGAATCAACACAGAACTACATTGTGTAACGGAGCTCTAAATTTGAACAACGATTTATCCACTTAAATCTATCCGACAAACATGCTAATGTCTCTAATAAGTAACAGGCAGTATTAAATACTGAGTAGATCGCTTTAGAAGGTTCTGTTCACTGCACTGTATTATTTGCCACTTGAATGTGACTATATATTAAATGAAATCCGCTTTTCCAGAAACGTTAATGCATTGCTGACCAATATTTTTCGTACAAGCACATATATGCATATATACTACTATTTGAGAATTTTACATGTAATTCAGAAACCCATGGGTCTGTTATCTCGAAAATGACTAATAAAAATCAGATGACATAAAGTTCATAAATGCTGGTCGATCGATAAAAACTTCGATAAGAGAATCGATTAGTAATAAATCACTGCCGTTATGTCTCCTTGACCTGGTCAGCGTATCCGAGAGTGGACCAGTCTTCCTGTGTCATCAATTCATTATCCATACGACAACCAAGATATTCCTTTGCTATGCTTCTGCACAACGTATTTTCGTTCTTATTCTCGTACAGGCAACGCATATATTTGAGCATGAGCACTTTGCAGAAACCCTCATGATCGAGAGGAAAACTACCCTTCTCTGGTGGAATGGGAGTAAACGACTTTTTCGAAAACGTGTATGTGGTCATCACTACCCCGCCGCGCCGTTCATGCAGAACAATCAATTTATATGTAAAAACGAAAAAAAGAAATTGAACTGCAATCCTCTTTTACGTAGATCTCGAACAAATCTCACACGAAATACTACGCCATTACTACAGAATGCGGAGACGGTAGCGCCGCACACCTATAGCTGTGTACATGTAATATATATCTATATATATATATGTATATATAGTTAGGAACGAAAGTATTGGCTCACCTGGCTTTTAATTACGTAAACGCATATACAGAGTATCCCATAAAGAGTGTCGGGAAGAGAAAGGGGTGATTCTTCAGGTGGCTCTAAAAAATACCTTTTTGCTTAGCCAATTCGCGCCGAAACGTTTTGTTTTCGAGTTGTTAACGAAAAATTCGGACCAATCAGAACGCGGCTATAGCGGCAGTAATGGGATATTGGACGGTTCTTTTTGCACGCATGCGCTCGATTTGAGCATCAGTAAAGTAAAAGTTTGGCTCAAATGGGGTACCTTGGTCACCTCACATAATGTCGCAAAATTTGTTATGATTTGATTTTGAAGAAAAGGAATCGATCAATGAAATATTGATAATAATCTAACAAAAATTCGTATCACGTTTGTCTCGTCCTGGACTCTTCCAGTACCAGAGAGGATACATCGGAATGTCAGTCTCCGACGTGACTCTCATTCTGATTGATACGAGCAGATTGGAGCAGATACGAGATACGAGACGAGAGTCAGTAACTGTTTGGAGTGTGCGGCGCACACTGTGCGCATGGTACTGGAATAGGATAGTGGAAGGGGAAAGGAGGAGAGGAAAGAGATATCCAATCCAAATGGATATCGGTTTCGTGGATCTAGTTTCAACATTTACCGTTCATCAGCGTAGAGGGCGTAAGAAAATCAGGAATGGTAACAGGGCTCTGAAGCCTTACGAGCGTGAGACAGAAAAATACATTGGGTGACTGGTCTACTCCTACACCTAGTCGGTGACATAATGCGCAGACACGGACACCGTGTGCGCAGACAAAATTGGCACCAAGTGGCGCCCCGAGCTTGAGCACTCTCATCATATGGTTCTTTAATTAAAGAGGTTATATCATTGTAAATATTAGTGATTAAATCATGGAAGGTGATAATTCAACGAAAGGAACTGATGAAGAAAATAACTCGACAGAAGAGATAGATGAAGAAAATGTTGAGAAAATAGATTGGAAAGAGTTGGTAAGCTGAACAATGTGTTACATCAAACTATAACCTAACTAAAGAATCTGTTCTATATATGTATATATATGATAAAGCTTTGATGAATTAAAAAAAGCAATTATACGATCATACGTGTCATAAGATTGATGATTATAAATGATCATGATAATGTGGAAGATTATTAAGACTACTCTTGTAAAATATTTCATTTATTGCATTTATTAAAAAATTGTATATGTCTGTAGGGACTTGTAGATGTCTTATGCAAAGCTTGTGAAGACCTAAAGTGGAAGTCACCTACAAAAATTCAATGCGAGGCTATTCCGTTAGCATTACAAGGTATCGACACGTTATACGAGATATAAGGATAGAGCTATCATCCAATGTATTTTTGTGGGGTCACGTAACTCCATTACCATTTTCATTTCGCCTATTTGCATGTAAATGAAGCTTCTGGCATAAACTCATCTAAATCGTGTGAAATGAATGTGGTCCTTAAAAAGTAGGCCGCAAAAATACATTAGATGATTGGTCTATGCTTATACCTAGTCAGTGATATCGATAAGTATTTATGTTGAAAGTATGAGATTGGAGAAATATATGCATGATTTATATTTGTTGCATGTTAAACTTATAGGTAAAGATATAATAGGATTGGCAGAAACTGGATCTGGCAAAACAGCTGCTTTTGCGCTTCCTATTTTACAGTCATTATTGGAAAATCCACAGAGATATTTTGCCTTAATTCTAACACCTACCAGAGAATTGGCATTTCAAATATCAGAACAGTTTGAAGCCTTAGGTAACAATGGCACCATTGATGTTTTGTTTTGTATCGTTAACAGTTCAAATAATTCAATTACATTTCAGGGTCAAGTATTGGTGTAAAATGTGTTGTAATAGTAGGAGGAATGGACATGATGTCTCAGTCATTATTGTTAGCAAAGAAACCACATGTTTTAATTGCTACCCCAGGAAGATTGGTTGATCATTTAGAAAACACCAAGGGTTTTAATCTACGTTCGCTGAAATTTCTGGTGATTATTAATATCTCTTTTTATATATATATAGATGACAAATAATCCGCATAATACTTTATTTTTGCAAGGTTATGGATGAAGCAGATCGCATTTTGAATATGGATTTTGAGGTTGAGGTTGATAAAATTTTAAGGGTAATTCCCAAGGAAAGGAGAACATTGTTATTTTCTGCAACCATGACAAAGAAAGTTCAGAAACTGCAACGAGCGTCTTTGCAGAATCCCGTTAAAGTAGAAGTTTCAACAAAATATCAAACAGTTGAAAAGTTGCAACAATATTACGTATTTATCCCAGTAAAATTCAAGGTATAAACAGCCTGCAAATTATTTGTTATAAATGATTGTATCGAACAGATTATTTTTACTTCAAAACTGTAATATTTTTAGGACGTTTACTTGGTACACATATTGAATGAACTAGCAGGCAATAGCTTCATGATTTTTTGCGGAACTTGCAATAATACCGTTAGGACTGCACTTCTTTTACGAAATTTAGGCTTTACTGCGGTCCCATTACATGGACAGATGTCACAAAACAAAAGGATAGCTTCTCTTACCAAATTTAAAGCGAAAAATCGTTCTATACTTATTTCTACAGACGTTGCTAGCAGGTAAAAATATCTTGTTGAATTGATGTATTTATGACATTAATGTATTCTCATCTATACTTTGCTTTTTCTAGGGGTCTTGATATTCCTCACGTAGATATTGTAGTAAACTTCGATATACCTACGCACAGCAAAGATTATATACACAGAGTTGGTCGTACTGCACGAGCTGGCCGTTCTGGTCGTTCCATTACATTCGTAACGCAATATGACGTGGAATTATATCAAAGAATCGAACAGTTAATATCCAAGCAATTGCCCCTGTATCCCACAGAAGAAGAGGAAGTAATGGTACTTCAAGAAAGGGTAGCTGAAGCGCAACGTATTGCGAAAATGGTAAATTTAATGTTTTAATACCTATTTCGTATATATTAATAAAAGCAACATTACATCTAAAACGTTCGTGTATTATTCCAGGAAATGAAAGACATTGAAGATAGTAAAAAGTCAGGCAAGAGAAAAAAGGGTGGTGGAGACAACGAGGATGACGACACTGAGCAGTCTATTGGAGTGAGGAAAAGAATAAAAGGCAAATTTAAGGGCAAAAAGGGTTGAACCAGTCGGTTAACTTATTCGATACGTTTGTTAATTTTTAATAAATAATCTCAACACAGGATAATATTTAGTTTTATTATCATTGTTGTTTGTTTTATTTATAAATCTGATCACCATTCCTCTCATATGTATGTGCATCCAAAACTCATAGTTGGTATTAAAATCCTTAAGTAACTGTCAATTTACAAAACCACATTTATGCGATCTTTGAAACTCTGTTTTTAACAGAATAACAGAAGTGGATTCCGTTGATGAACCGCCGAATCGGTTACCGCCATGTCAATTTATCACTATGTAACTAATAATCAAATTAAATGATAAAATCAAGCTTTTACAAACAAAAACCAAACATTTCAGCTTTATAAGCTGTAAAAATAAGAGAAATATCTTAAATGTTAAGGAAATCAGTTATTCTGTAATAATAGATTTCTTTTAAGTATTTTTTTACAAAACAAATATCTATTCAAATAAAAGTATAAAATAGATCATAAAAATCACAATCTTTTTAACCTGTGTCATTTATCACTTGTAGTAATAACTGTTAGCTGATATTAATAAAGCACCAAAAGCAGAAATCGTCAACCTACACAACCAATTTAGTCTTCTGTTCATACGTCTCTACATAAAGTTACAAAGCAGAACCAGTTTTCTAGAAAATGCGAGATAAAGATTAGGAGCATGTAATACATTCGAAGAGCAAAAAACATTGTAACAAATGCAAAAGTGTTATACACAGCACACTGTTGTAAAATTTGTCGAACTGTTCTTTTTCGAATTTCTAAAGAAAATCATTAATTAGCATTGTACATGATACTCAAGAACAATACCGTTCCACTTTAACATTATGATTATAATGGGACTTCTAAGGTCTACAATGTTATTTAACTGTATAAAGTAGTAACAAATCCTTATCTCTTTCTTTGCGTAATAACATTGTACGATCGAATCTCTTTTCAAACATGTGGGATTGCAAATCGGATCTCATAAAATGTGCACCGAAGAATAATGTATAGTGCCGCATAAAATGAATAATCCTTGATTTATTGTAATTCTGTAAATCTTACCTAACCCAGACCTAACTTCTGTTAATTTATTATTAACAAGCATGACACCTTCGATACACGTTAACATATTGAACACTATTGAAGGGTCATTAGTAGTGGATGATGTGTAATCGCGTGGTAAAACTTTTTTGCAGAATATACTGAGAATGATAAAAAAATCTGAAGTGTACTGCGAACTTGCAAACCAACATTTACTGCAACACCATTTGTTTTCAAGAAATATGTAATATCGAATATTGTCTCAAAGTGAATGAAAAAGGAAAACATTTTTAGGTACTGCCGTGTAAACATACCGGTCGCAATTTCGTCTGTAATGAGAGAGTATCTGCTTAGAATACATCTATTGTTTGCTTAGTAAGTAGATCTCCATCCTAGCGCTAAGTCAATCATATGAGAAATCTTGATTTTTCTCTGTATTACTAAGGGATGCAATATTCTAAATCTCGTTGTCGAAGGCTTTTTAATGATAAACAGCACGCGTGCAAGCAACCACTTCAATCTTTGAAGCAAAGACTCTTTGTCTGAAGTTATCTATTCGAAATGTCGACATTGCCTTGTAACATTTAACAAGAAACATTTCGAGATCAAACGGGTAAGTTAATATACATGTATGTACATATGAAATTACTGAAAATGTTTCTTTTTTATTCTTTGTTTCCCGTTAAAAATGTTTCAGCTATTGGTAATATCGACATTTTATAATAAATAAATTCGTACAATATAGCTCTGTCTCTTTCACTCGTTCCCTCTATCATTCACTCTCTTTTTCCCTCTCTTTCTCCCTTATTTTTCAATAATTCATAAATACATATGCACAGTGATTATCACGAATCGCCATTCAATGAATACAATATGTCGCGATCAAGACTGCTGAAAATGAATGAAATCAAGACTTCGAAAATTGACAAGGTGTGTAGAACAGTAGCTTACTCTAAGTATGCCACTATAAATATACTTAGTGAACGGGCTTTTTGACTTCAACGAGCTCAAGTCTCGTTTTGATATTAGTAAAAAATAGGTGAATAACCTGATCAAGGGCAGAAATCTAATGGATGGAATGTTCCGAATGCAAGGTGTCAAAGATGTGCCAGATATGACAAAAATTGAAACAACTTAGGTTTCATTTAAATGAGAAATAAAATATATTCCATAATATTATTATTCACTATTTCTACACATTCTGTACAGTAATTCAATTTAAGGATTTTATACCTCAATATACTTTATACAAAAAGGCTACTTATAATCTAACATTAAGACATACCATTGCATGAGCGGCAGATGGGCCGCACGCATGTTTGTACTGGTATTACAGAGTCAGTCGCCAGCGAGTATAACTTCTTCCTCTTGTATCACACACCACACACTAAAATGTTAAAAGTGTGTCTCTGGTGCCTCTCATATCATTACTTTTTACAGTTACAATTTACTGTCCCCGATTAACTTACTCAATCTTTTGTAATATTTGCATTCATTTGTTTTCTTTCGATTGCATGATTCATGTTTTGTTTTCTTTCTTTTGAAAAGGAATATGCATATAGAAGAGATTACCGTCGCAACATTGAAATGTAATGAAGTGCCTTCATTTCCTGCTATGCACGAGTTTTTTTTCCTATCTTTTTTGTTTCATTTACTTTTTTTTGTCTGAGATACGCTTTACTAATAAATAAAATTATATTTTGTGAAAATATAGAATTGTAAAAAATAAAATTTGTCTTTTCGATTTTTGATAATACCGGTACAGAAATAGTGCATTTCGGAGACTTCATGAGCAACAGGACTGTTAATTCAAATCTCTGTCCTCTAAGTACTTATATTCAAATGTAAAGCCCTCCTTCTTCCTTTGTCCCCACTTTTCGTAATCAAAATAAATGTAGGTTCCCTACAAAAAAAAAATACAACATGTCCTATAATAAGTTAGGTAATATGATTTTCGATTACGAAGCAAATCATTATTATAACATTCCTCACCAGCTCATATTCCTCGTTGATTTCTTTTGGTTCTTCGTGTCTTTGAAACCACATCATGTACTTAGTATGAAACCTCCAACTTTGTTTTTTCAGTGCTTTTGCAGCCAGGTATTGGCCTTTCGATCCTTCCATGTAATAAAATATAAAGAATAATGTTTCTGTAGAAAGACGTTGGAAGAATTCCACAGTATCAGAATGGGGAAGTTGAACCTATCAAATAAAATAAATATGAAGAATACGAAAAAAAGAATGCGGAGACTGTGTGATTATAATATTTTCAAAGCGTAATTCAGGATCATCTACTGGTTAAAGACAAGTGCAAGCAGCTAAGTGTAGCATGTTTAGATACTACCGTATTCATCAAGCTCAACTCAACTCAAACTCACTGAACCTTAATCAATTGATTGAATCAATAATATTATTATTCGAGACAAATAATTTCAGTCGACTTCCGTTATGATATGTTATTAATAACGAAAAATTGGATTTAGCTGGTAAATGTCAATAAGCTATAGTGTACAATGTTATCTTTAATAACCATTGACAGCCATAACGCAAAAGGGAGTGAAATTCCATGACGCATACAAATGGTTGCCAAAGGCAATAGCCGGGATCCTCAACCATTGCTCACTAACTAAAGAAAATCAAATGCTATAGAAATATCAATCGACTGGAAATGTTTTGGATAATAACTAGATATAGCATCTTGCTACTAACTGCAGCATTGACAAATTTCTCTTAAAGCTCGCCGATTAACCTTGCTTCTAAGACTTGGCGAGTGTAAGAGATAACGTTGCACGATTGTAGTAGTATCTGTACATTTCTACTGTTGCCATTTGCGCTTGTTTTCATACACGCAGGTTTCCGAGTTAAATAGACATCCCTGTAGTATAGTAATACCTGCTGATAATAAGGAGGTGTTGGGCACAGATTTCTTGGCAAATATGGTCTTAAGCGTTCAGAATCAGACGGATGGGGCATATGATAGTACGCAGCCTCCATCATCTGGAACTGTAGCTGATGTTCTTTTTGAAGAGGTACCGGCCCGAGTGGCGCAACACCAAGCAGGGGAGGAATGTGTACTTCCGAAGTAGCATTATTGTTGTTATTATTCGCCATAGCACTATCAAAGATGTTTCTGTTCGACTCGGACGGCGGTATTTCCAGACCTGCTCGGGCAATTACTTGTTGGGCTATAGATTTCAAAGAGGACATGCCATCAGGAAGCTTAGGCATGAGACCATTGGCAGCGGATGGCGCTGGCGAGCAGGAATTTGTGGGCGGAGGTGAAGACCTACTGCTAACTGACGACTGTGGCGAAGAGGATGGTGGTATCGGCGTCGTCATTTCAGTTTCACTGTTATGATTCTGATTTTGTTGATTATGTAACACATGTGTCGTCTGTATCGGTGCAGGATTATTGTGCTGCTGTGAGATCGTTTGTGGCACATTGGAGGTAACGCTGGACGTGGACGAAGACGACAACACACCATTTTCACTGCTATGAGCTATCAATTTTAAAATAAATACGTTAACGTGAAGAATTAAAAATATTATACGAATAATAAATCATGTGTTATATACGAATTACTTACAAGATGTTTTACTAGAGGTAGAATGGATGGCTTGCGAATTACTATGAGAAGCAGCTACCGTGGCAAAGTTGCCTGCATTAGTTGTAGCAATATGATGACTTGTAGAACTAGGCGAGTTATGGCTAGGTGTCATGGGAATGGTCTTGCTTGGAGTGCTGCTCGTTAATAAATTCGATTTTATAGTGGCAGTGCTTCCCGTGGTTGAAATGCTCGTCTGTGAATTTAATAATGGCCTGACCGCTGTCGGTTTCACAGGCTGAAACAAAAGTAGTTGATAAATATCTACTTCTGAACAATTTTGAGGTATATACAAAAATAGAGGTCAATCAAACTTAAGTATGTTTATCTACAAACCTTTGTTTTCTTGTCATTATCCGTAGAACTATCACTCGAATGGTTGTGCATGGTAGAACTTAATGGGGGTGATGGTATGGGAGAAGTACCAGAGTTAATTGAGGTCGGTGTACCTCCAGTCTCATTGCTGTTGTTGCTATCGGTAGTCGCTGATGAAGGAATACCAACCCCAGACAACTCTACTTCATCGAGACCAATAATATCATCATAAATATATTCATTTTCCTCAAAATCAGGTTCTTGCGAAGATTCTATATAATACTCTACGTCATCCTTTATCCTCTTAATCTGAATAAGATAAAGAGAATGGAATTTTTTATCACACATATATACATATAATGAAATTCTAATTTACAAATTATTCTTGTACTGTTTCGATGGTATACTTACAGTATGAACTTCAACAGACATATTGTCCAACATGCGTAACAATGTTTCCAATTTACGGATATGGAAACGGTGTTTATCAAGTTTTGCTTTTAATTCGTCCATCCGATCCTGCTTATCTTTATCTAACCTTTTCTTCTTTCCAGCAAGTAAAGACTCCATTTCCGATTCAAATTTATCCAGCTGTATCAAAATCAATCATCAACACAACATACTTGCTACAGCAAAATTTTCTTAAATTTCATAAAGCATAATATCTCCTGTTCTATACCTGAAAATTTAAAGCGTCTATAGAATTTGCAAGCCAATTGCTAACTTCCTCCTTTTCTTTTTGAGCTGGGTCAAGTTTTTGAGCTGCTCCTAAACCTTCTTTCGAATATGCTTTCGTCTTTGTTTCCCTCTCTACTACTTTAAACCTTTCCATTTGCTAAAAAGAATTCCATTGTGCTTGATACATGTTTAATAATGACCCTAATGATCTCTCTAACTTAAAAATCGGATTGAACTATACTTACAGTTTCAATTAACTTCCTATATTCGAGCAGGGTAGTTTTATCCTTAATCTCGCCTGATGCAAGCCAGGTTTTGATCTGATCACGTAACCTCTGGAGTTTTTTGATTTCCTTCTTAAGGTCTGCTTCATACTTCTCCTTCTGATTGCTGTTCGTAGCATTATGAACTTTTTGCCAAATGTCCTCAAATGTTTCTACACCCTCTGTTACTTTTTTAAGGCACCGATCTATTTCACCTAAAATTTAAAAAATCGTTCATATAGTCTTTCAAAGTATTTATACGAAATTATGTTATTATCAACAAGTTCATTTATAAAGAATATAATGCTAACACAGATTTTATGAATGCATACAAGTATACATTTGAAATATGATTAACAAAATTCAATATAAAACTGAAAAACTAGTAAAGATTCTATTATTAATAAGTTATATACCTCTCATTTAAATAGAAAGCTTATAAACTTCTTACAACTTTGGATTATATAGATCACTGATTTTATTAACTGATCTTTTCTAAATTAAAACATCTAGTAAGCTACATTTGCGCAACAACTGTTTCAAACATCTGACTATACACGTAAGACCTAAATGGTACAACTAGACTAGCTGAAAAAGTAATAGGTGCAATAAAACATTATGAATAATATTAAGAACCGTTTATTAATTCTCTACCAATTTGTTTAGGGGTTGTTATTAAACAAACACAAAGCCAATAACGATTTATAGTTATACAGATATGTGCATATTCTACTTGAACGGTCTGTATTAGAAGCTTGGACTGACGAATACTTTACATATGCTGTACTCCGCACCACAATACATGTGCATCATATAGTACAAACAAAAAGGTATTTAAAAGGTTATGCTGACATAAAATAGTAACATTAGACAATTGTGAAGATAACTTATATTAGAAAGATTAGAGTTTTATTAAGGAAACGTGTGAAAAGTTGAGTAGAACATACCAATCCATCATACCCTGGCAACCTGTACCAACTGTCAGGCATAGAAGCCTGCATGCAAATAGGTAACACAAGTTAAAAATAGGCCGCTACTAGTCGCAAATACAAGCGTTTAAACCGGCAGAGAATTGCAGATCGCGAAGCAAGACCGAAGGCAAAGTTGTAGTGGTGCAGGGCCATAACAAAATTTCTAAATGTAAACATGCTGGAAACATTTTCTCCTCACCTTGCAACTTTCTCGTCGCAGCCATGGCTATGTAAACATGTGATACAATAATTCATGCATAGTCTAGACGTAATGGAAAAAGTACGAAACAATTTTACGGGACAAATAGTCGCTGAACTATTATTCCCTGTATAATATGGGAAGCTCGGCCACAAGATGGCTTCCGTTTTCAAATGACAACGTCCGACTGTCCGTGAACGAGCTGTGTTGATGCTTGCTCTATTTTTCTGTTAATATTTTAACTTTGACAATATACAATGTACGCTACGTTTGGTTGTAAGTCGACAACACATAAAAATACACAAAAAGTGATAGCATCAACAAATGATATATATGAAATACTGAATAAATGAGATGGTGTATTATGCATTGGCGCATTCACACATTCTATCTAACGCACATACTTAATGCATTCGTGTTCATAAACCAATCGAAATTTGTTTGACTTTCTTGACGCATCCACAACAATTATAATGACAAATAACGAAATAACATTTGTTTTATTAAATTATTTTCAATTTATCTTATGTAATTTGCTTGTTGCATCCAGAAACAATAGAAGATAAATTAATTCTGAAATATAAGGTTACATTCATGAAAGTTACCGTTTTATTCGACGTTCGTTCAATTTTAAAATGCACATTAACTGAAAAATAAAATGGAAAAAAATTCTACTCCCACATTTTTACTCATTTTAACTCAATATTTTAGTTTTTATTCTGGTGTTGGCGATAATATACTAATAAATTAAACCAGATAACAAAACAAACTTATATATAACCGCGTTTTTTAGTATATTATAATTTGATTAAATATATATACCCAATATATACCGGCCTAAAGAATTCCACAAACCTGTGAGAGTTTACAAGTTCAACGATAGAATATTTGTTAACATAAAAATATTAAAACAGAGATTTCGATTTCTATTATTCAATTAAGAAGTAGAAATTTTCAATTAATCCATAAGTACATTCGCCAACAATACAAATCTTTTATTCCACTCTAACTGACTCTAACCATTTGGAAATTAACCAAAATTATATCTTTCATATGTTGTCATATTCGATGGTTAGTTCGCAGTTTTAGCGGTTAGTATCGCACCTATATACAATATTGATACAATATACACATGACGTTGTGAAAACACGACGAGATATGATAAATAAATATTCTTTTCCATTTATGAGCTGTTAACTAATATATATATGTACACCATATATATATATATGTAGATTTTGTAATCTACACAATGTAAGTACAGAAATATGAGAAAAAAACATCACAAAATAAACTAAATCATTAGATTATTATTTTGATATGTTTCGAAAATATTCATTCATTTTACATTCATTGTTTTTCTCCAATGTCTCATAAGAATACACATGTAAGCGGGTATAAGTATATGCGCGCCAAATGATAGCTATGTACATAGTAGAGTGTATTCGTTCTAACTCTAAAATGATTCTTCTGCCAATAGCGACAATGCGTGCGATGGTAGGGGATCGCTATTCGCAGAAGAATCATCTGGCGCACGCACGCTATAAAATCTGTGCAAAGTAAAGTACATAGTAGTAAACGCATTAGAGTAAACGGAATCATGATCAAATTTTTTATAACAGTGAAATATAAATTTAATTTAATGGACATTTGTCTAAACATTCGAAACAATAAACAAACATCTACATGTAATATGATATGTATTTTGATTAAAATAGGGAATATATCTGTGTGCTTTAAAAAATTATATATAGTTATAGAGCAAAAGAGATAAACGCGCGCTAAAGAAACAGATTAATTAATCCTAACACCGCACACAAAATTGGCGCTGCAAACCGATCATTGAATATAAAATCATATCTAGATCTTAGATATATAAACTTATAGACCCGGCTTCGGATAACATGCTGTGTTCCAAGATTACTTCATCTAGCAGATAACGAATGTGGGCATAGTGCTATAGTCCGTTGAGAAGTTGCAGTACCACGAACCTAAAGTGTATCTAGAGTGGAAAGAGGAATCGTTGCCGCATCACACAAAGGAAGATCCCTAAAATATTTGAGAAAGGCTCAAAGGTGTTTGAAACCGAGCGGCGGCCAGCGAACCATGGCTATATAGGAAGCATTTGAACCACGGTTGAATGTTATTGAGCGAAAACACATGAATGATGTTGCTAGCATGATTGCTCGAAGACTTCTTGACCCAGACAGTTTTGACTCTAGTTTTGAGTTGTTTGACCTAGTGATGAAGTATATAGAGAGAGAGAAAGAGAGGGTCCTAAGGAGACCATTGAAGATGCTGAAAGACGTTGATAACATTTCCATAAAAAAATTCAATACCTATATTTATTTTTATTATACAATTAAACTTAATATAATTTATATACACAAAATTACTGAAATGCTCTAACAGGAGAACATACCAAAGTGTCACACGCCGATTTTTATGAAACTTTGGGAATGGATCTACTCTATTAAATGTACAATAAATTTTATTACTGCCAAAATTATATTGAATAATTTCAGTCATTATTTCACAGCTTTCTCAAGAAACCTTTCCTCAATGTTTCATAAAAATCGGCGTGTGACACTTCGTTATGTTCCCTTGTAAATAGCAGTGGCGCACTCAGGATGTAATTCTTTTTTGTTTTAGCCAAAATATCTGTCAACGGTACCCAAGGCTATTCCGCGATTTTAATTTTGGAAGCTAAAAATTTTTTTCTTGGGAGGAGGATTGGTCCCCTGACTCCCCCCGTGGGTGCGCCACTGGTAAGTAGTGTTGTATATTTTAAGTTACATTACGTGCAAATTATGTAAAAAAAACTACTCTTGGTCTTGTTCCTCCAGTCTAAAAATAAGCAGTCATTAGTATATAAAAAAAGCGATAATAAAACTATTTCTGAAATATACCTTAGTCTTTTTATTGGTTCCATTTCATTCTGTATTTCGGTATAATCAAATAATGTTTGACGAACCTAAAAAAAAAAAACGCTTTTACGTAATAGGAAGCAAATATAAAATAATTAGTAAATAAGAAAACTTACATCCTCCACATCTCTATTTTGACAAATTGTCGGATCGCAGCTACAGTTTTTACACACCACTTTATTTTTGCGACATGAGCAAATACGAGTTGCACACTTCGTTTTACAACCACATTTTAAATCTCCATCCGATGATCGTTTTAGGGTAGATGAATCAGTATTTGTTGTATTCTAAACGTAAGTCAGGTATGAAAATAATATCTCTCATGAAGAAAAGACTTTCAGCATATCCTTTCTACAGTCACACTGCATGGAGTCGGCAACTCGATTATAATAAAAATCAGATGATTACTAAATAGTTTTATTTGTTGAAAGCTTGGTTTTGTTTCACAGTTTCTTACTGAGCCAATTGATTTGTTATTGTTATAATATTGATTATTGTCCTTACTGGTATGTTAAATTACACATCCAGAGGTGCAATATGATAAGAACGTTAGTGTAATTATAATAAACTTTAAACATTCACGTACGCTATTCTACTGTTTGATTGGAACACGTAGCTGTTGTTACTATTATTTCTGAAAATAAACAACATTCAAACGTCTTTTTACGAAATATTACAGACGATAAAAAAACGTTTCGTATTTTGAACAACGTGTCATATTTAAGTTATTATTCTCGCTTTCGCTGTCGACGTTATTACGGTAAATCTCTGTTTATGAACATCCTGTCGACATTCAGAACATATTTGCAGTTCCAGCAGACTTTGATACAATTGCTAACACAGTGTGAATGTGCAAAGGGATGCTATATTTAGTTGCGCATGATAATTTGATCTAAATACCAAAAGTTTTTGTAGTCGTTTGTAAAGTGGAGTCCGCGTCCAATCTGGGTCTCCCTTGAAATCATCATCGTAATCATCATCATCAAAACTTTCGCCCAATTCGGGACATGAATTTTCATCAATTAATTCGACAACTCTCGTTTCCCTTTTACTTCTTGGTTTCAATACTTTGTTTTTATTCTGTACTTCCGTTAACACCTGTAGTATAAAAAAGAAAGAAGTTCTTGAAAACTACATTTAATATATCATAAAGGACATTGATGGATTATATTAACCGTTCGCTCTAGGTGCTGGTACTTTTCTTTATAATGTTCTAATTCTTGTTTCAATCTCATATTCTCTTCTTCTACTTCTGTAGTTTGATTTGTAATATTATTTAATGTGAGCTGTTTCGAGATGCGTCTTTCTTTTTCTTTTTCTTTACACTCCTCCATTTGTGCTTCTAGTATTTCACATTTTTCCTACAATAGTATAAAATTAATAATCAATTTGTGCTATTAAATGAAGACTGGGTAAATATCGACAACATATGTTGTCAATTATCTCCGCAACTAAGACCGAGCGACGGGTATATGTATAGGAAAAAGTTGTTGACTTTGACAACATATTTCATATTTCCCTTCTGTCAATATATATCTAACAATAAGACTGTTCTACGTCAAAGACAAACCAGAAGATCATTGTAGTCAAACCCTTTTGCACACAGTTTCCGTCTATTCTCTGCAGTTTGTTTAAATAATATTTTAAGCACAGCTTTCCCTTCCTCCATCGTATGTAGTGTTTGCCATCTTGTATTTTTTTTACTTTCTACACAATTTATTTAGGATGAAATTATTGAATTTAAATTGACGCTTAACATGGAAGTACTCTTACCTTGATCTGATTCAACTATTTTTTGCTGAAGATCAGTAATTTGTGTATTGCGTAATTCCAAAAATTCCGAAAACTCAGTTATCTTCTCTTCATTTGGGTCATCACTATCTTGCAATTTCTTCAACATGGCTGCCAGCGATGCTCTATCGCTCATTAATTTTTCTAGCGAGAACTCTGCATCCACGGTGCTGACTAATACTTGTATTTCTTGCTCCAGCCAGTTTTTAATTTTATCTGGATTATTATTCTGTTTTGCTTTTCTCATGGCTGCTGCTTTCTTTTGTAAATCGAGAGCATCCTGAGAAAAGAAGTGAATTAATTCAAAGTATTACGTGAAACTTTTATTTAGATGCACACCTTTAATCTTTTATTAACTGCAAAAGATTCTTCCATTTTTCTTTTGAATACATTCTCTTGTTTACTTTGCCACATTTTCAGACGTGTTACTTCATTATCTTGTTTCCTATTTTGATCCTTCAATCTATTCAGTTCTTTTTCCTTAGATTCCTTCAATTTTGAGAATCTGTCGGATTCGTTTCTCATTTGTATAATTAGTTTTACTCTAGTCTGTTTCAAGGATGTCATTTCTTTCGACAATTGTTTTATTTGTTGATCCTGCTTATTTTTCGTTTTAACTATTCTATCTCGCTCTGTGATCTTCCGCTGTAATTCTGACATCTTTTTCTCTAATTCTTGAACTTTTTTACGGCGGGATTCCGCCAATCTGTAAATATTAAAGATAAATTAATAAGGTGATCGGATACCACAGTAATCCTAAAAGGACTGATTGTCTTACTTCGAAGTAGCATTATTTGTCTGAACATTTTGTAATGCTTGCACAAGTTCTTTTCTTTCTGTTTGAAGTGTTTTTATTTCCTGCTCCATTTCTTCTATTTCTTTAGAATAATCAATTAATGTAGAAGAAGTTTTTAGAAGATAACATATGAGACCTTCCTTGATGGCAAGCTCTTTATTAATGCCTTGTACTTGGTTATTCCTTTTCACTTGAAGTAAAGTATGCTCCTCTTGCTTTTCATCTATATTAATGCTATCGTGATGTGAAGGATTTACTTGAAGCATGACCGTTTCTTCCTCATTATCTTTCTTAAATGTACAAGAATCAGATGTCATTCCACAATTTATAAGCTCTTCTGATTTTTTCTTATGATCTATATCCATATCTATTAATAGAAACACAAACATTTTATTAATTATATTTCATTGTATAGTGATACAAAACAACTGACGGATAACGTTGCATTACTTACCAATAATTTTTAAATATAAGGCTTCTACTTTAGCACGATGTTCAGCATATGCTTCAGGATTTTTATCAAATTCATTTAAAATTTCTCTACATTCTTCTAGTATCTTCATCATATCAGCCTGAATTTGTTCTCGACTTTGTTCAGCTAATTCTGCCTTTTCATGCATAATTACAATTTCAATTAAATTCTCGTTTAATTTTTCAGTCAGGTCTCTAATCTTTTTTAGCAAAGACTGATTCTTCTCGTTCAGCTCTTGATGCTCCAACGGACAAGAGACTCGAATTTCTTGATCTACTAAAGCAAGCTTCAATTCTTGTACTATTTTGTTTAGTCTATTTATTTCTAAAAGTTGTGGATCTTGATTGACTACAGGTTTGTTCTTTATTTTACGAGCCCTATCCGCGTATCTCAATGTACTGAGAGTTTCATCCAAATTATAATCAGCTGGGCTCACACATGCTATCATGAGCGTCATGGAGTTACCTCCAAGAGAATCCTGTAGCAGTCTTGTCAGTTTACTGTCCCGATATCCAATGTAAGCGTTAGAACCTCCTTCTCCTAATTGAGATATAACATTTCCTAATGCCAAAAGACCTTTATTTATGTTAACACCTTCTTTGAATCTTTCTCCAGTTGCTTGTGTTTTTTTACTTCGCTCGGAACCGGCTAAATCTACTAAATGAAACTTAGCTGTTGTCGCTGTATTCGGATCACCCTGTTTTTGTTGGTGTATACATATTGTAAATATTGCATGGCTACGGCTGCTTTGTGCATTCATAGCTGTAGCACCAGTTACACGACCTAGAGACCCCTGGGTTAAGCATTGTAGCGCTTCCGATGCATTTGTCACCACATTTTCGACAACCCCAGATACTTTGACATTTTTACCATCGTCTCTAATATCAACGATAGATTGGTTACGCGGTTTATCGGCCAAGAGATCATACAATTGTTCTTGGTATAATTCCATAAATGATACCGATACATTAAAATTCCAATCCTCTTTTGATTCAATTATTTGAAATATATTATGTACTGCTCTTGGTATTACACCCGTCTCTTCTGTTGCTATATAATTCGTACCCATTGAATAAGTTTTACCACTTCCTGTTTGACCATAAGCTAATATAGTTACATTATATCCTAGAACATATAATTATTTTACATAATATGTATTTCAATGGATAGATGAACCTGGAAGTACTCGTGCAATCTTACCTTTAAAAATGTTTTCTACCATCCCTTTAATAGCTGTCTCATAAAAGTCTTCTTGATTAACATCACCAGGAAAAACATAATTGAATGTAAAAGCTTTCTCTGTATTACGTATAATTATTTGTTGTTCCCCTGGAACAACAGCTAAGCATGTTTGACATGCTTTATCAATTTCACTTTTTATTAAGGGACGGATACGTACAGCAACTCGAACAGTGTCTTCACTCATCTGTACATATTTATTAAAGCCTTTTAAGTACAATGCACACATTTGTATACATTAGAAATAAACTATAGTAGAAATAATCTACTTATAGTTATTACTCTTATGATTTTGATACAATTTATTCAATAAATTTAAGAATTATGCGATATAATTCTATTCGTTCTATTGTGAAATAAAACTAGCACACAATAGTTTGGTTTTTTCATTCATTTTATGGGAAAATTTTGTTCGTACGAATTTTTAGGAAGATCATAACATAATTCTCTCTAGATTTATTTCGAGCCCTGCATAGAATTATTAGTGAACCATGTGTGTAATATCTTCAATTACAATTGTAATGAATGTATAACACTGTATACTATTATGTATACTGATTCATATAATTTTTCATTGTGGAAATATTAATTTATAAAATGGTAAAACTATTTATGTAAATAATAGCGTGATTACTTACTGTCAGTCCGTTTATATAAAAGAAAATAATGACAATATTGTGTAACGGTCCCAGGCGCGTTCAAAACTGTTTATACTGTGTGACTGTGATATTGGAAAAAAAAAGAGAGTGCGCAATGCGCAATGCGCAATGTGATCACAACTGTACTGGACGCGCATGCGCGAAAAACCGTGTTTACTGTGTGTGACTTTTTATAATGATCTTTTCTATTGTACTAGTACAATTGCACAAATAATTATCTATTTGAATAAAATATTGAAAATCCGTAAATAACTTAATCTTTTATCAGATGCTCTGATAATTTCTTATTTTTATCTTTTCCCTTGCTTTCCTAGGGAAACATTTTACTGCCAACTTCCTTTCTCTAAAGTACCTTCGGCAGCGCCACATTGCGATCATCAAATGTTCCTATTATTTATCCAAATAATAAATTGAATTATTTATTCACATATTTTTAATTTTGTGTCTAAACAAGCAATTTCTAGATTAATTTATCAACACCAAATTTCTTGTACCCAGTTCACTGCAGTGTCTTTGTGGTAGTGAGGCAACTTGAGACTGTTTTTATATATGATATATTTATTTTCTGATTTTATACCTTTTTGATTTACTAACTTGATCAGATATTTGAAGAAAATTATAAAATTATTAGAAAACAATAAATATACTTATTAATAATAAAATAAAAGCACTATCAAAATGATTTATTTCCATAAAATCAACTTCAAACTGACAACAGGTTATGTTAGCAGTATCTGTCATCAATTTGCTGTCAGATTATATTAACAGAATCAGCATGGTTTTTGTCACCGATTCTGCTCTAAACTAGCAGATTTCGTTACATTTTCTCTACCAATATGCCAATCTGATTGAATACAACAGATTCTGCATCAAATTTGTCGCCATTCTGATTACAATAGGTTATAAACGGGCCAGGCATTGGACAAACTCTAGCTGTGCAAATTTGGCTGACTGGGACTGGGATAATGCAATTGGATATAAAGACAGGAGAATTGTATGCGACGTTAAAATAAATGTCATTATATAATTTTTATAAATAGCGTGTTCCAAAGAGGTTTATGGCGTCGGTAATCTGACATAACTGCAAGCAATGTTGCTCATACATTTTCGAAACAATTACGAAGAAGGAAATAAAAATTTGTACATATCATTCAAAGTTCGTCGCTCCGGCTGATAGGGTCAGGTTAAAAATTTAGAGTGGGGGCATCAGAGATCACAGGCACTACATTGGGCGTACATGAGTGCGTCCACGAGAGATGCCGTCGCTTCGTGTTTCGAGTTTTTGCACGACAGCCGTGGGCCAGACAACAGCGCGCTCGCGCTCAAGTCAAACATTCTACAAGATCAATCGAAAACGTTCGACCGATTGCCAAAAACCGAGAATATTGCAAACTTTATTTCTCTCAATGGCTCTCGTCTAACCTCTTCCACAGTAGGTTATGGTGGGACATGATGAAAGGTGGCATCACTGGGGATGTGTTGGAAGCACGGACGGAGCCGTACTCATTGATATGACGCCATTTTACTAACCTTTTCGGCGCGGATCGCGACGAACCACTCAAGGTGCTCTACTTTGTACCGTTTCCAGAGCGTCCGATTGTATCGTTTATCTTTTACGAATCGCGTACGGTTATACGTAATTTCAAGCAATTCGGTCGAGCCGGAGTTTACCGGAAGGTACGCAACCCTCGTTACACTGGAATCATCCTTGTGTTCAACAAAAGCTTATAGCAATACTCTCTTGCTAAAACTCGTTACCGTAGTGTCCGGATCTGTTGTGTACTCTCGTTCGTCTTATTTTGACATTAGTTTCATCATAGTAATCTGTTTTGGTGGGAACTCTGGGGCTGAATCATTGTGGAGTGATGGTCACAGCGAAGGGCTTCTTGCATGTCGTACCATGTGCTCAGTTTTGTAATACCCTTATCAGAGGTATTATATTAAATGCTTGTTATGTTATAGAGTACATATTAAACATAATGAATGTTCTATCTTCTATACGTTAATATTGACATAAAGAGGAATGTTAGATGTAAGCTTGAAGTTTCATTTAGTAGCGAAGTAAAGTATTTGTATTCTAAAAATTATGGTATCATAGCTTGAGTCTTGTACAACTAGTAATTGAAAACTTCTCCTTATTTCATCTGTTGTAAGAGAATAACTAAATATACACATCGAGTATAACACAACAGGTGGCATTATACAAACATCAGTAGACTGTAGATCTTTATGCAGAATTAAAAATTGTTTACATCGACTGCAAGAAATAGAAACCGAATAGAATATTATTTCTTCTCTTAATAATTTTAGTAGATGAAAAATAACATATTGACATCTTCAAATTGTTTTAAAGGTCTTAGAAATTTAAATTTCATGTGCTCAGCTTAGCTATAAATGCATAAAATCCACAGTCTATACATCGGATATAATCAGTTTTATATTCTTGTTGATTCTTATTCTTGATTGATATATAATTGCTTTATTAATACCATAATTTTATTAGATATGATTCTAACAATAGATACATAACTTATATTTAGTAATTAATGATAGTAGGCTTCAATGAAACTATATAAACATCATAAAATATTTTCTATTATTTAATATTGACTATAATGAAGATTAACTTAATACACATCTAATTAGTAGTATAATAAATATACTTTTCTTTTTAATAGTTTTGTAATAATAATTATATTATATATTACAGAAAATACCGCTGTAACGAAGCAGTGCTATTATGGAAGATGAAGATGGTGAAAGTAAAGTTGTGGATATGTGGAATCTTTTGGGAGAACAGCAACTTAAGGATACTTCTCTTGGAAATTCATTGAAGTCTTCAATTGATAGCGCATACAGTGACGTAATAGAAGAGGAAAAAAAACAATTATTGCGATATAATTCAATCGCATCCAAAGAATCACCAGGGAAAAACAACAGTACAGGATCAAAAATTGTGTTTAAAGGTTTCAAGAAGCGTATTCTGGCACAAGCTCAAGAAACTCAAACAAATACATCAAAAAGTGTAGTGCAGGAACCTCAATCGCCTCGTTCTAATGCATTGTCAAAGAATAGCAAAGAGAAAAAGGCAGAAATCAAGCGAGGCAAAATAACAGAATACGCACAATATTTAGGCCTCCAACCGTCGTTAAAGAATAAGTGTTTAAAGTGTCATTCGTCGTCAAATTTGTGCTCTGTATTAAAACAAAATTTGTGCACTTGCAATTCCACGATGACACCAATGCCCAGCACATCGGAATCATCCGCAGTGTCGCATTCTCCCAACTTTAAAATCACAAGAAAGGTTTATCTATGCGCGGCGTGCGGCACTTACTTTGAAAATTGGAATTTATTTTTACATATGAGAGACATACATAAACGTCATATATGTTTATTTTGCCTTGGAATGTTTGGCCAGGCAGAAAGGCTGTCATACCACTTAATAAAAAATCATAGTGTTCCAGAAATGGCGTTTACATCGGTCGAAGATTTTTATGGTGCTTTTAAGGGGTCATGTTATTTAGTTTGTTGTACTTGTGAAAAGGTTTTCTCAGAGACAGATAATTTTTACAATCACTTTTGTTCACCGGCGTCGAAACAAGATGTTACCGCGTCTATATGTACCTTGTGCAGACAGACAGGTTCGCACGCAAATACGTGTAGTAGTTTAGCTGCTGATACAAGTAAAGAAGTAAATTCTGCTATGTCACCTCTTACACAAACAGGTGTAATACCGACGCATATACTTGACAGGACTGTGAATACTGGAAATAAATTTGTTTCGAGGAAATCAATAAAAAATAATAGGTCTAAGCATATAGAAGATGGTGTGATTATTCATCAAAAACTGCATACATACATAAGAAAGACGAACAATAAATCTGGGGCTCAATTAAATGAAAGTCCACCTTTTAGTGATATTACGAACAGTGGTGAAAGTTCGCAGAATGAAGTTCACAATGCAATTAAAGATACAGTTTCAGAGACAATCATGGAAGTCTCAAAATGTGTTGAAGATTCTTACGAAGGAAAAGAAGAAACGAGTGAAGAAGAGGTTCCTCAAAATGATTTTGAAACGACCCCAATCCCATTGACCAATGTAACCAGCCATAATAAGCCATACGATAGTGTAATAGAAACTATTATGGAAGTGTCGCGTTGTACAGATAGTGTACAAGATTCAAGATTATCTCCTAGAAAAGAAGATATAAGATTAAACGATACATTAGATACATCCGATAAGGTAGAATCAGATTCCGACGAAACGGACAAACAAGATACAGAAATTTCAAATTCAACAATTGAAAGTAATAGTAGAACGAACGAACTTGATACAGAGCACCAAGAAATTGAAAAATCTGTAACTGAAGATAAAACAATCGAGGCTGCAGTAGAAACAAAAACTGATTCTGGTTCGCAGACACCTGAGAGTTCTGTTCACAGTCCTGTCAACCGATCGCTGTTTAGTCCTCAACATGAATTACATACATCGGATCCACAAGTTAAAGAAGACAGTAGTCCAAATGAAACGAAAGAAAACCTAAATATACCTAACGAATCTCAATCTTCAGTCTCATTTAATGCTGTTCCTTCTTCCGATAGAAGTTTAGTTATAAAAATATGTACCAACAGGAACTCTCAGTTTTCTGTTACAAGTAATAACGACAATGTTGAAAACCACGATACTAGCAAAGAGTCGGAAGAAAATAATAATGCAGAGAGTCCAGTACCGGAAGACAAAACATCTAACACTCTTGAAACGGAAAGGGACAATAATAACAGTGATCAGGCGAACGATGGTGATAGTGATTCCGATAGCTTCAAATTAGCAGTGGTGGATGGTAATCCTGATGAGATCGAGGAAGCAGAAGAAACTGATGAAGTAAATATGTCAGAAGTTAAAAGTAATTCAAATATGGATGTCGAAGAAAATGGAAGACAAATCAATGAAGTTACTGATGAAACAACAGCTGAACTAGATACAACTGAAAAGCAGGAGGTCGACGAAGAAGTTACTAATACAAATCATAACGAGGAGAATGATGTACAAACTCAAGTACAACCAAGCGATGGAATTGTGCTGGCTGGAGAAGACATTACTTTTATCGACCTTAATGTTGACGGGATATTGGACAGTATAGAGATAGAAAATCTATTGAAACAGTGCATAGAAGCAGCTAGTCCCATTTGCGTATATTGCAATCATGCACGCCATATAGCAGTGAACGGTAAACAATTAGGGTTACATATGCTCGCAGAACATAAATTTCATCCTCAGCATCCTGCTATAATAATCCAACCAGAACAATTTATTGCTAGAGTGAAAAGATCCCTCGACGAATTAGACTTTCACTTCTTTAATTTAGATTCTTATAGTAGCACCACTGGTACCTATAATGTTCCAGAAGTACGGACATACGAGTGCTTTCATTGTAGATTTCATTCTGCTGTACACAAGGAACTCTATTTACATAACCGAAAAATGCATCAAAAGACAATCTTAATTTGTATAATGTGTAAATCTACTTTCTACAGTTATAGTGAATTACTTTGTCATTTATGTCCCGGTACGTATTCTCCGAATATCAATGTCAAATATAGGTGTTGTCTCTGTCCTGTGGGAAGCCTACCATCTGCATTTAGACTCATGGTGCATCTAAGGAAAAAGCATCATGCATGCGATGTCTGTTTGGAATCTACTGGGAATCAACAACGTCTTTCGAACCATGTTTGGAAGCATAAGCTGCATCATTTATGTTATAGATGCGGCATTGCGTACAGAAACAAACCAGACATTACAAAACATTTATTCTGGAAACATGGAACGGAGAGTGTGTTGTGTAAAAAATGTTTACAGAAGAAATGGCCACATATTTATCACTTCTGCATACCACCTACTGCTTTTGGTTGCGAAGAATGTGGATCCAGTTTTTCCAGAGCCGTTGCTTTAAAAGTACACAAAAGGTTACACTCTGGAGACCAGCCATACGCTTGCAACGAGTGCTCCGAGCGCTTTATTTCTCGAAAATTATTGACCAAGCATGAAGATGCTCATAAAGAACCACCAGTTATCACAAATTTGACAGATTCGCTGAATCAACAATTGGCAACTGACGAAGCAAAATCCGAGAACGAGAAAATTGTTACGGCTGATAATGTAGCGGCTACATCTGACTCCATAAAGGAACCCAAGGAACCCATGAAGAAGGTCGTCGATGTGTACGATCTACCACCTTTGAATCTTTCCTCTGAAAGTGACACAGATTCTGAGGAAGAGAAGGTTGAAGTAAAAGATTCTAAAGAGACTGAAACCACTAAACCGATAGAAGAAGCTGCAGTAGCTTCTCCCATAAATCCAAAATCTGCTTCTCCTGTGCCTGCTGCGGACAGTATAGTAGAGGTCGAGCAGAATGAAGAAGAAAAGGAACAAAGTGCACAAATTATGGACGGCATTTGGGATAACTTCAGAACGTACACAGCCAGTTTGCAGATGAAGGAATCGGGTACTGAGCTCCCGGTGAAAGAACAGGAACCAGAGACTGACGTGGAATACATGAAGAGTATAATATTGGCCGACCACGATTACTGCGTGGTATGGTCGAATAAAGAAAAAGAAAACGAGAAAGAAAAAGAAGGAGAACCAGAGTCTAAAGTAGAGGACAAAGAAGAAATAAACGTGAGCGGGGACCAAGATTGCGCGAGTAAACCACAGAAGAGCCCATCCGGCAGCAATGGTTTGCAAATCGTCACCGAAAGCGATCCGAACCGAAAGAAAGTGAAAAGTCCAAAGAAGAAGAAACAGAGTGGCAGTACATCGTCGAGCGACTCTTCCAGTGACAGCGATTCGAGCAGTTGTTCCTGCGGAGCGAATTGCAGCTGTAGCAGCTCTTCGTCCGGCAGTTCTTCTAGTTCCAGTAGTAGTTCCGACTCGGATAGTTCGACCTCGGACGGTTCCCCGAAGAAACAGTCCAGTCGGAAGGAACGGAAAAAGGAGAAAGAAGCTGCACAAGAATCGGAATCCGCGCACGTTGACGTGGAGAACAGACCATCCGCGGAGATAGAGAACGGAGAAGCACCGGCCCCGGCCGAACCTGTTTGTCTGCCGCAGTTGGTATTAAGGGAGTCCGACCTGGAGACCGACGAGACAGAGACGGACGAGGATTTCTACGACGAGCATCCGCAGCAATTGGCGAACAAGCTGCTCGCCGAGAAACGCAATCAATTGCTGCTTCTAGCGGCGGTTGCACCGGCATCCACGGAGTCCGCGATACCGTTGAATAACGGGTTGACGGACGCGGACACCGCGATACCCTCTCCGGACCCTGCCCCAGGCACCGCGGAGGACCAGCCCCAGCAGAAGAGGAAAGTCAAGACGAAGAAACGAAAGAAAGGGGAGAGAACGAAGCAACGTAACGCAGCGCCAGCTGTGGAGTCGATTAAATTAAACATTCCGAAAGCGTTTTACCAAAAGAACCCGGCGATGATGCAGCAGAATATGGCGGCGTCGTCGCCGAGTATAGTTGTGAACGACATGCACCCTATGAGCACGATCGTGGAGCCTCAGATGATAGGAAGACCCGGCCAGAATATTAGCGGTAGCGGTTCCGAGACGGAGAACAAACGTTCGTCGAAGCGGAAACGGGTACCGAAACGGTTCTACGGCGACTCCAGTGACGAGGAGGCGGAGAAGCAGCCGACGATGAAGTGGAGGAAGGTGGAGACACCCTCGTTCGCACCGGTACCGAGTCTGAAACCGCTGCCACCGAGATTGTCCTTCGGTGGGAAGACAGTGGCGTACAGGCGTATGGAGAGCCAACAAGAGAGCCTGAGGATCGCCACTGCTTCCGCAACAGAATCGGAGGAACCAGCAGAAAGTAGCAGCGATTCCAGCGACACGGAAATCGAGGCTAGCCAGCAGATACAAACACATCTGCCCGAGAACAATCCGCCGATACCGGAACGGCCAGTGAATCTCTACTGTTATTGTCAGTGCCCGTACGACGAAGTCTCGGAGATGATCGCCTGCGATGGCGAAGACTGTCGCATCGAATGGTTTCATTTCGAGTGTGTCGGTATCATGGTACCGCCGAAGGGCAAGTGGTATTGTCCAGACTGTAGAAAAAAACATGATATCGTGCAAAACGAGGACTACTTTGACTGATAGCAGCGGATGGTGTCTGCGTGTTGAAATTGCTTTTTAGGCATACTCGATGGTGACCACTCGATTCCTCCTCCTCCTCTCTCTCTCTCTTTCTCTCTGTGCCTTGGAAGGTTTTGGCCGATTTAACAACAGACCTCGATTGCTTAGAGTGTTCTTCTGATTGGGAAAGGTTTGAAGATCCGTATGATATGATCTTGATCATTCGTTGAAATAGTTGTAGACATTTTTGAGAGCCTCAATTTACTAATTGATATGTATAATACAGTATTCATACACAGAACGAATAGTATTAACAATTCTGACTGAAAAAAGAATATAAATATCGCGTTAAGTTACGAATAACTTTATAAAGTTGAATTGTTAGATTGTAATTTATTTTTAGAGTAGGCTTGCAAATTTCCAGATGAACATTCATTTGAAAATGCTTGCGGGTATTGACACTACTACTAATATAGTAAATACAAACTTTACGGTCGTTATGTTTTTAATCTTTTTATATTCTTTTTTCGCATCTCTGTAGAAAATCTTGACAGAAGCGATTTTCGAACTAGCTGTAACTGAATATTCTATTAAACTTAACAAATTTACAGATTTCACAACGAATATATATTTTCAAAATTTCCGAAATTTTCAAACGTTCGAAGTATATTTAACGATGTGAACTATGTATTTAATGTTATACGTATAATCGATCGAAGCCTGGCAAAATATCGTAATAACATTTCTTTAGGAACGTAAGAAATTCTTTAATGTTAATGATCATTAGTGGCCATTGGAAACTGGTCACTTTAATCTGACACTTCGCGCGTACGTAATTTAAATATAAAATTGTTTTGAGGCTCTAAAAATACTACCCTCTTGTACCAACATCGAATAACATTCTAATTAATCGCGGTTTCGAGCACAAACTGCCAGGTCGACTGGTCGAATCGAGAGGAGATCGAGTGGCCGCCGTTCACTCTAAACGTTTCCCTTCTTTCTTCTTCGTAAACAAACGAATCGTATACTGTTCCACGTTGATATTTTTCTTAAGCTGATATAACGGTAAACAAAACAACAAAAAAAAAACAAGAAATGTTTGTATATAACTGTACATACGCCTTAGTGTTTAAAATAGCGAGGTAAGGTTTTTTGTGTACATTTGTTTGTACTTCTTTTAAACGACGAAACAAAAAAAATGCGCCGTGTATAAATTGATTAGTCTAGCCAGTCTAGCCGATTAGGCGGTTTAGCGTTCTAGAAGAAAACCTAGGCTATGTCGTAGAGCGAGAACTTTTCGAAAGTTTCTAGCGTGAGAGGGGAGGGCTGTTTTAATCAATTCGAATTTCGCGTTATCGTGGCTGATACGACTGTCGGCGGCACTGCTGGCGGTGTCTGTGCCCCGTTTGATGATCGCATTCCTCCGAGAATCAGTACTTTCAATTGTCTCTCAAAGTACACGAACGCGATACACTTAGCGAGCTCCAAACTGTTTCTCCTTCTTCGAATGCCGCGCGGTCTTTTGTTTTCTCATTGCTTCAGTCGGCAAAATTTGCTACAGTCGCGCACGTTATGGTTATTATTCCTCCCCCCACTCTCCACCCTCCATTCCCCGTTTATTTTCGTTTTTAGTATTACACCGTGAAAAGCGATCCTCCTTCGCTGCGTATTCCTTAATCGATTTTTCTGCGATTCTCTACTTTTTTTTTTTAAATTATTCGACGGATCGACGAACGGATCTTTTATCATTTTCTAGTCTAGCTATCACTCGTTCCTGGCAAACAAAGCTCCGAATTCGTTGGTTCCCAGGCCTATACCGAGCGTGCCGATTCCCTTGTATCCATATAATTGGCTTAGCGTTGCTCGTTCAAATTCGACGAAACTGTTTAGCATAATGTTCGATAGGAAATTTCGACGTACCGGATTGCGATTTCCGATCAACGATTGTTTGGCGTGGTGGAAACGGCGATGCGAGTCACGTTCTAACGCACTTTTACTATATTTCTTTTTCACCCATTCGAATTTTTCTAATTGTATTCGACCCTTTCGTAATTCGTTCAACTTCTAATTTATTCAACGATTTTCTAGTTCGTAATTGGTCGAAATAGCAATGGAAACATAGGGAGTGTCGGTCAGTACTGAAATAAATGAAAAAAAGAATAAAAGTATTTTATGAACACTACATCTTTGCTTCCGGGTCTCGAAGAAAAGAAAGTCATAGTTTTTGATTCGCACAGCTTGGCCGATTTGATTGAATCTGTTCGTCGTTGGAACGTTCCGTTTTCTTTGAACACACGAGGCAGAAAGGATGGCTAAATATGTTAGTGTTCGTACATGTTTAATAGAATTCGCAGTACATGGTAATGATAATAATATTGGTAATAATAGTGGTAATTGTAATTGACGTTAACATGCCAGCAATGCAAATAACGACGCAGGTTAATTATTCATCGTCAGCCCTCGTTTCCTCCGGCAATTCAATACCCACGATGTCCGTGATAAAATCTTTGTAAGATATCCTCTGTATCATAAAAATAATAATACATTACTTTCGGCGAGCCTAAGTGTCTTCCTTTCTTCTTTGTCGTACACATTTGCAAAATCTCTCTACGGTTCCTATAGCTGTGTTTCATCATTAGACCGCGAAGGTTCACGTAGACGTATAGATTCTCAGAGTAGAAATCAAAACAGAGATGTACACATATATTTTTTTATTTACCCTTTCGAGAGAGATCACGAATTAAATAAACACTCGCGCAGCCATTGTTATTAGCAGGTTCTCATTTTATTATATTTCCACGCGCATCAAATTCACAGTTCAACGATCGCCATCTTGAAATTTAACCGAGGCTACTATACTGACACAGTTCCATATATTTTTCTGTATCGATTCGTTTTTAACAATATGTACAATTATTTGTTCGTTGTTGAGAAAATTTTTAATTTAATTGTTATTATAGGAACAAGCGTGACGAATATGGAAAAAATTGATTGAATATATATTTAGACATTATTTACTGAATAATTCAAAGCATTTTTATCTGTTACTCATTTGTAGAATTCCTCCTCTTAAAAATTAATATGTACAGTGGGTCCAAAGCACAGCTGTCGAATTAATTAAGAAAGAATACATACCTCTGGCAAAAACGTTAGCTTCTCGAGTGCAGACCGTTTCTCTTTGTTCTTATGTGCTTCATCTTTATTATCATCGCCACCGACGAGACGTTTGAGGTATATGTATGCTTCTTGCGGTGCTAACGGTTCTCCTAAAGAATAGTATACAATTATTAATTGCGTTAATTTTATAAAAAATTTAAATCTCTTATAAATAGCGGACCAAAATCCTTGCTCCTGTGTGGTGCTGTTTCTACAGGACCTTTTCCAAACAAAACGTTCAGGAATTGATTGCGAGTCAGAACTGGATTTTCTTCATCCACAAAAGAATCCCTATCAAGATTTACGAAAGCTTGGAAAGTTTCTTTCAACTGGTGCAAAGAAATTCCAAAAGCGGGTCGATGGTTTATATAATACTTGACGAAATCTTCAAATGTTATTTCCTCGGTTAATTTACCAGTTTCTGCGTAGTTTCTATAGGAGACCTCATTCATAAGAATTTCTATCTGAAATAGTCAAAATCCTCGATATATTTGTGTGTGTGTGGTGAAAACGTCGATTGATTATACGAAATCAGGTCGTTTGGTACAATTATGAAAAAGTTATTCTGTTTTAAAGGGTGTAAGAATACTTTCTACACCCACTGTAAGTGTATTTATACCAAAATTGATTTGCTCTGGGAAATATAGTAACAGCACGGTCCCATAAATTTCTCGCATGATTTACTTGACGATTTCGCATTCAAAATTTTAGTCGGTCGGCTTTGTTCAAAATGGTGACATTGACACCATATTTGAAAGTGATTTAAATCAGAGGGAAGTACCCCAATCGACAAGTTCGCCATATTTGTTTTTGGTGAAAAATGAAGAGAATAAATTTGAAATCGTTACATCTTCGTTAGTGGGATAAAATCCAATGGCACGCATGAGATTCGGTATTTGTTTGGTGGTCACTTTCTCGGTTACTATTCTGACGGCAGGCGTGTATTCACCTTGATGCAGAATTTGAGCATAATAGAAGAAATCTTTCATTTCATTGATGAGCCAGCCTTTCCTTCCTCCTTCGAGTAGACAATAATATGGGCAAAGTCCCTGGCCCCCTAACTGTTCCAATACATCGACGGAACTGAGGTCAATTAGAAATCAGGGGAAGTTGGTAATTAACGTGTAGTACGGGCGGAAAAGAAAGTATTAATAAAGAAGTAATTAATTAATAGGTTAATCGTGGGACAAGATACATATCAGTAATCGTAGCAGTAAAATAAATGCAAGTCAAAATCTAGAAACATTATTAGTTACGATTAGATGTTAAAAGCAACAGAGGCAAGCAATTAATAAGTTATAGAATATTGTACGAAATTGGAAAAGTCTTACAATTAGTCATACAAGGCAGAAATTTTAATTAAAATGAAACGTTATTTTAGGATAAATTGTGAAAATTTGTATTGAAGAAAGTCTCATCATGTATTAAATTCGCGTACTTACACGCACATAGTGTGATCATACAGGGTGTCCCAAAATGTTGCACTTCCTTGAAAGGGATGATTCCTAAGGTGATTTTAAGTAACTTTCTCCATTATCTCTTTTTCTTTAAATCCGTCCGCGGTAGCCGCGTTCTAATTGGTTTGTGCTTTTTATTAATAATTCCTCAATTAATTTTCGCAAAGGGAAAAGTTATTTAAAATCATCTTAAGAATCATCCCTTCCAAGGAAGTACAACATTTTTGGGACACTCCGTATATACGATGTAGTGAGTTCATAGTTTTTGTTTATTACGAAGTAGTTCTAAGCGACAAAACAGAATATTTTATAAGCTCGAGTGTTACCTGCATTTAATTTTCCACATCAAGACACAGGGATCCTTGTAACCGGAAGTGAACAAAATGTTCCCTTCGCTATTAATACTAATATTAGTGATCTGTCGGAATTTTTTTTTTAAATTAATGAAATTATAAATGTACGTTTAATACCTACAAATTTTTTTATTACCTTACGTGGATGTCCTATTATTCCTAAAGTCTTGTAGGGATTACCATCGAAAGGAAGTATTTGAAGGCCAACTTCCTTCTCAGTCGCAAATATCACGTATTTATTTCTTTCGTATTCTTTACTGGATACAACCTACATAATCGATAAGGTTTAGTATCCTCTATGTTTCTTATTAGCTTTATTTATTTAATTTTTTTTCTAATTTATTTGAATCACATTTTTTTTTAGTTAATTACCTCGCAGCGTTGAACTGGTGCACCGAAAATTGGACCCAAATACGTGCCTCGTATCATTTTCGTTACGTCGTTTAGCAACCGATATTTATACTTGAATAATATAACATAGTAATGTTAACGCCATATGGAATATAGTTTGGAAATATATATATAAAAAGTGCAAAGTTATACAGAAAGAGCATTTTTTTCATATAATAATTAGAAGCCAAAAATAGTAGAGCAAGTTCTTAAGGATTGCAATTAATTAAATACTTTGTTGTTTTCAACAAATATCTTTGTTGTTTATAAAGATACGTCAAATGTCTGAAGGACAAAGTTGAATGGTTCAGTGGGGCTCACATGATGCCAAAAATATTTTTGTTTTTATGTGATTTTTTTTAGAGATATCAAGGTCACCTTCATTTTTTAAAATGGAAGCACCCTTTTTTAAACATCTACAATGAATAGTCCCTTTGATTACCTCCGAATTCGAAATAATTAAAAATTGTTCAACACCCACATTAGGGTACCAAGCAAGGCAAAGAGGAACAGCAGAATACTCAATTTGATAGATTTCACTTATCATGAGACCAGGATCGGGGTAGGGACCACTGTGTAATGAAAAAATGTTTAATTTTAATAACAAAACTTCCGCGAAGCATCAATATACCGCGTATTTCACCTAACTTGACGCACGAAGATTTTTAAAACGAACTGTATGTTACCTGTTTTTTAGGTCATATTCAACTAATTTCCTATCTCCACCTAAGGAAAATAATCGAGGTGTATCACTGATCGAGGTGGCTGGTCCAAACAGTATATCCGTTATCATTGCCAAGTGTGTACGATATTTTCCAAGAAAATCCCATGGATACTTTACGAATCGGTCATGATTTCTTTTAAATACTGCCACTACTAATGTATTATCCTGAAAATATTGGTTACACATTATTTTATAGTAATGATTGCAATATCTAGAGAGAATTTTTAATAAAGAGATAACAAAAAAAAGAGGTCTCCTAAATGGTTTAAAAAATGAGGTATTTTGAAATTTCGATCAGTTCATAATATTGCAATAGCTCTTGCAAGAACGGGCAATGATAATAATAATCACATTTCTGTAACTTTTAGAGATCAAAGAAATCGAGAGATTTGATAAAAATGAGATGAAATATTCTTTATCAAAATAATTGAAACTATATAAAATTGATTGCTGTTATAATTTATGAAGTTCCTGCTCATTCCTTCCTAATCAGTGTATTGTGAATCTAGAATAGCTTTTGAAACAGGTAATCGTTAATTATTTTATTAATATTTACATAATACGCCATATATTCAGCACAGTCTGTGAAAATTAATTTAATTATAGATTCCGAGGAATGCTTATATGGAAATTCATGAAGCGGCTCCAACGTCATGGGATGCAATATCCACAGTATTCCACTCTTAAGACCACAGGCAAGCTGATCCCCTATGTACAGTATTTTAAATGAAAATAATGAGCAATATTGAATTTTTTTTCTATGAAGAGCGACAATGGTTACTGAATCGACTTGTGTATCGTAATGGAGAAATTGTGTACCTAATGGCGAATATTTGAGCACGGATATCGCAGATGATTTATCTTTGCTTTGCGGACATGTGACATACGTGATGTTATCAGTTTTGATTTGCCTCTCAAGTAATTGTTGGAAATCTGGAGCAGGCGGAGCATCCCTATGTATGATCAGTTTGTGTTTCTCATATTCGTATAAAGACAACATGCCCCGGGCGTTTCCTGTGACTACGCAATGGCTTGAAATAAGAAATCGGGATTAATGTGGGCGACACACTACAAGTGACACCACTAGAAATTTCTAAAAAAGTTTCATTTCATCGAAGCTTCTCTCGTGCAATTTTGTTATTTTGTTTTTACCTTCGAGGATGCGCATCTAAACCGGTAATAGACAAGCCTACGTCGTGTGAGAAAAAGCGACACTTTAATGTTGGAATATCTACTAACGCGAATGCACCAGTCGGAGAACCTTTATGCAATATTGTAAAGACATTATTAAACATTTATTACTTTTACGTTATTTGAAGTAAAAATTTAAGAAATGATTTTAATGTTCTTACTAATAAAAAAGGAGTCTACAGAAAAAGGTGCGTTTTCAAGGGTAATGTCTAGAGCGTGATGGGAAAGAAATGGTTCTTCCTTGTTTTCGAAATCTCTGAACATGTATTCTAAGTTTATAGATATCGTGGACGTGATCGATGCATCGTATATCGTATCAGTTTCTGTCATTTTTAATAATTCGACTTTTTCCTTGCAAATTTCACTTTTTATTTGGTCCTCTTCGTCTTCATCTTCCCATTCTCCCTCGAATTCAAAATCATCTGTATCGTGCGATGCAGCTACTACGGACAACGGACAAAGCATTTTATTTCTTGTATCTACACACACACACACACGCACACACATCCAGTGGGTCCAACAAATATTTAGACACTAATACATTTTCGATTCTCGAAGAATTGTGGTAGTTTCGTAAACACAAACCGTACGATCATATGACTAATTCTGACTTATTAAGCCGACGCTAGCTTTAAAATTAGTTTAAACTTATATAGTAAAATAGAATAGAAAATTATTGTATAGCTTCCAACTGATATTTTTACGGGTACCAATTAATATAAATAATAAACTCACTATCGCGGGTTTTGGGAGCCATTAAAGTGGATGGTATTTTAAAACTAATTGAACGTACGGAGCTCACACCAAAATCGTGAATAAAATAAATAAGCTTTAATTGGAGATCGTAGAAGCCAATTCGACCCGCCGCGGTTCCGACCACTATTAATCTGAAACCATAATTATTGAGATTATCTTAAATATTAATGAGGATTTATCATTGAGGAAGATAAAAGGATTTTGAAAATAATTAAATAAACTTTATCTTAAATCTTTTTTTCATTGGATATTTTTCGATCATTATAGAAAATCGTCATACATCGGACATATACAAAAGGAATAAGATTGTATCGGTGGACATAATATTCAATGTCTAAAATTATAGATTAATAAATAGATTACCCGTGATAATGTAGAATTACATTAAGGGAGCATTGCTGCAATCGCATGGACTTAATGTGTGTCATTTTTTCTTTATTTTTGCTGCGTTCCTTTTCAGAAATTTCTTGCCAGACTAAAATGTACCCTATATAATAAAAACTCAAGAATTATAATCCTGCCACAAATTATATTTTTGCAACAAAATAGAATATTATTTCATTAAAATTTGATATTTTACTAAGCTTCTAAAGCTTGTGTCTTTTCTAATTTTATAAGAAAAAATTGTTGTGTAGAAATACCGTTTGATGTTGCAGTATAGGCTCGTTGGATATTCGGTACTATGCAAGAGCAATTGAAAATTCCGTATCGTCGTGTTTTGCTAACAACTTGTGTGTAGTAGCATTTTAATTCGGGATCTTCCTAATAAATAAATTATATGATTTTGTAAACATTCAAGATATATTTGGGTCGAAGATGACCCAAAGAACGCAACAGGGTTAAGATATTTCGGTTTTGTTTTATACAAACCCAAGTAACAAACACAACGTTAGATTCGCCAGTCAAAATAAATTCCTCGGATAAATCTTCATTGAAACTAATTTCTTTCATTCTGTCTGCAGACGTTTCGGTTAGTTCCACAGATGCTGTAAACAATTTATTCAACTATCCAGTGCCAGTGCATAACAAAGTAAAACGTCGGTAATAAAAACGTGTTTAGAAGAAATCGACTTATTAATTATTTGCTGTACCAATAAATACACACAATGGATCTAAAAAGTATTTAAACACTAATAAACTTCCTCTTCTATAATCACGTTAAAAAAAATAGTACAATAATAAATCAATTCTACTCGTTTTAAAGCTTGAAGCCTCTACTTTTCAGACTATCATTCATATTTTTTTCTAGAATATTTGTGTATGATAGAGCAAAGGTGAAAATATATTTAAATATAAACTAGACTATTTTATTTAAAAACTGATGCTAACAGATGGATCTCGATTTATATACTGGAAAGGAAATCAAGTAACGACAAGAATATGTAATTCATTTAATAAAATAACCGTGTGGTTCATCATGTCCGAAAGTCCACAACCAAAATTGCACCTTTTGAAATCGTTCATTGCCTACAGTCACTATGTATTTCGCATTTGGACTAATTCTTGCGGCAGTAAGGCAATGTTCTGCGTGTGGGTTGAACAGTGTGGAAACTGGTACACTGGAAAAATTAGGACCGAGATTAAAATATATATGCATTCATGTCTAATGAAATCATTTTTATTATTTCAATAATTGAGAGAGAGAGAGAGAAAAACAAGAAATCTGAGACTGGTCATTCTGACGGATGATGGTAGGTTTAGTGTTAAAATAATTAAATAAATGCTCACAACTATTTATCGCATTGAAAAATATGTTAGACAAAACCTGAAGATTTAAACAGGCTGCGTCTCTTATGTTCTATTACTTTGTTTTGTAAAACAAATGCTTTTTGAAGAAATTGAGAAAACTGAGGTTCGAATTGGTACGATAGAATGATACTCTCATCGCGTATCCGATCGGTATTATTTCTTTACCCAGTTTCGGTGTCCCAAACGACGACCACATGATCACTTTCGAAATCTGCAGACAACAACCATTTTCCGTTTTTCGAAACCGAAAGAGTTTTCACCGTGTGTTCCTATAGACTTAGTAGTTTAATTGGTAGTTTTATACGAAACAGTTACAGCAAGAACGAGGAAGTTACGTACGTGGCCTTGAAGCATAATTGCCTTTTTCGTTTCGTAGTTGTAAATCGTTACAATATGCGAACAAGCGTACGCAATGATCGTTCGATGATTTGTAGTCAAATTTATCAGAGGCACTTCCGCATTCATTCCAAATGACCATAGTAATTTCTAATCGTTTTCGAACAAATAGTTAGTTCCAATTTGTAGGATTATTTTAATTATAGTGTATTAAATTTCAGTTTAATTAAATTGTTTATCAACTATATAGAGATCATTGACATAGATTTTTTCCTATTCTCCCTTTTATTAATTCTACGTTGCGTAATGTGTAATAGAAATCAAAGGAAAATTATGGGAGTAGAAAACGGTATATGTTAAACAATCTAACCCACTGATGAGTACATGAAATATTAATGAACCTCTTACAAAAGGACACAATTCAAGTTCTTTAATAGTTTCCTTTGCCTCATCCTGTGAATCCGTCGAGTCCTTCGAGGTCGACGTGGACGGACAGCTCGATGATTCCATTTTTACGATAAATAATCTTTGGAAATGAAATTTCTATAATCTGAAGATGACGTTTGAAACGTTATTCAACATTTTTTTCTGTATCTTATTGTTACAAAAGAGATCTACTTTATGTTCACACGGCAAAAGAGGTGACGCGATAAAATGAATGGAGAAAATTAACGAAGGGTCGCATGTAGTTTCTATTTTATTATATACAGTTATATAAAAATACTTTGTACTTTTCTGTCTACGCTTCTGGCGACTCTAAGAGTCCCCGTACCATTTCGGTGTCGTGTTCAATGTTACCGATAATTCACGGATTTACCATATGACCTGCGAGGATTGTTGTTTTATAATCGGAATGCCGCACATCCCCTTAAGGTCACCTGTGACTTGATTGTATTATAGATCTTCTATTTGCCGCAGCAGACCTTTCCAAAACTTATTTCTATTACAGCCACGGGCGAGAGAGTCTTTTTCCGTCTTTTTCAAAATGAATTAAACACAATACATTGTAAAGATATTTTAATACTAGTGTACAAAGCAGTAGTCGTGATAAAGAGGAAGCCAATAACGAATAACAATTATTACATTTACACAATCTATCATTCGAGACAGTTCATATAACGGCCAATCACTTAATAGATAATCTATTATTTTTCACAATTTTAACATTTTTTACTTCGATCAGTTCGCACATATTAACAAATATTCACGTTCTCTGAGATTCACATTCGTGTTGCTTCAAAGCCGCGCACAAGTTTTTACAGTCAATCATTTTGTTAAAATATAAAAGAATACGATACTCCTTCAGATGTACGTCCTAGCGAGAAATAATACTGTAGTTAATAGAATGTAGACGGGCTCGAAGTGTTTGATATTGTTAGAACTTCCAGCTTCTGCGGAACGAGTCTCTCCTCCGGAAGAAGGTTCGCGTGGCTTGCTTGTAGCCGGAAGTGGTCTTTCCATTGAGCAGACAGTATTCTTTATAGCTTCTCGACAAGAACCTTTGAGAATTCGGAAATTGTACTCTTCCGGATTTAAGTGGGAGTACATGAAAGTCGGTAGACGGTCCGAGAGCACCCAGATTTGGCCATCCCTATCGATCTGGAATGACATTATGATGAAACTAATATTCATGACAAGCGAGAGTACCTACAACGAGTTACAACACGATAGAACAGTTACCTTTAAATCGTTCGGGAAAACCATCGTAACGTTATCCATGTAGATGAAGTCCTGTTGCTGAGTCGTGAACATATTTTGAGGTCTCCAGCAAGCAATGGCGTTCATATTCGTTAAGGCATAAAACAGAACTCCGGTATCTTGATCCAAGAAGCTTACGCTACTTTGGCCATTGTTCCCTCGAGATCCAAGAGTGTGGAACTCGTTAAAGCTTTCTGAAATGTTCGCATAACCGCTTTAAAAGTTAATATCAAATAAACATTCTTGCCGAGCCAATGGATGTGCGTGTTACGAATACGAATCTGCGGAACACATTTTTTAGAATTTCTTTATCGAATAAAGAAAGCCTTGAAAAGCAATATTTATTTTTTTTTTTCGTAATTGTGTGCCTTCAATTATGAGACTGTATAATATTTTTATTGCTCACCGGAAGAACTTGCACGTTGAGGATCTCTTAATAATTTCGTGCTGACTGAGAACTCCATGCTACTCGATAGTGGATGGAAATACATAGTACTGTATCCATCGCCTCTGGGTGCCAGGGCCATCCCAAACAGACCGTCACTCCATTGGAACGAGATCCCCGAAACATTAAACTCTTCAGCCTTGTCACAATTGAAATTTCAAAAATTAAATGTAATATATATAAGATAAATGATAAGTATACAGGGTGTTCAGTTATGTCACCATTTTTTAGGCATTTCCGTTAGTGCAATTGAAAAATGTTTTAGACAAAAGTTTGTCAGTACTTGGTAAGCTACATGTTCGCATATTCTTAAATCTGAAAAATGCTTTTAAATGACCATTACTTTTTATACACCCTGTACTCTTGTTGAATTAATTGCTGTGTAACTATTCGTAACGAATAAATTAGAGAAAGTTTCCTGTTGAAAGTTAGATCAACAAGAACACACACGCACACAGCGATATTCGGGGACTTTTCAGTTCCATTTAAACTTAAAATGCCTTGCGGTATCATATCAAATACATACTTTTTACAGACACGTTCTTCTGCATTACACTGAACTTTCTAGTCAATCAACTATCTCTTACTCGTTTCCCCCTTTCCCTCTCTTAGTAGTTCCATTCATTTCCCTAGTCGGCCGACTAACCGTCTCGGCCTACCATAAATAATTACTTGACCTCCGCCTTCTCGGGATGATCAACCGCTCCACGGAACCATGAGTACTTTAGTCTGTTCTAAGTAGTTTGAGTCATGTCTACGTATCAAAACTTTTAGTTCATAGGGATACTAACCTGAGGATCCGGATTGAAGGAGTGATGCTTGACGAGCCACGATTTATTCATGTTCCAGGAGTACACCACAAGCCCTGGACCGCCTAAATCAGCTAAGTAAGCGTAACTCTCCTCGCAGTCATAATCTTCAACTGCAATATTTGCGAACAGGGAGTCGGGCGTCCTTTGATCGTCGGGTATGACGTATTTCCGCAGCACCTGATCATTCGTTAGATCGTAGATAATTAATGCTGGCGGGGCTTGCTGTTCTGGACTGTCCAGAATATCGGTGAACCCTGTGTCAAGGATCCACAACCTGTCGCACCTATCCGCACGGATTCGGAATGTGGAAATTATTTCCGGTACATTTCCGTCCTTGTACTGATGCGCCTCCCAAGATGGATATGGAATTAACCCGGGCGATTCACGTGTATCTGAAGCAATATGGTAAGAGATTTTTAAACATTTTAATGATTATTCTCAATGAAAAAAATAAGGAATTAGGAAATGAGTAAATAGGTTCACTGTGATTGTGAGCAGGGATTCTGATCCGACTCCTAACCCTAACCCAAACCTGGTTAACTAAGGAAGGTTACTGTTATACGAGGAATTAAACATTTAGTTGTTGCCTCTAAAAGGATCTTGTTATCACAAACAGTCTCAATATATGTAATGTTTAATGCATAACATTGGTAAATCGGACATCGGATTGCGCGAAAAATAAGATATGTATTACCTGGATCAACTAGATCTCAGGCTGTTTCTACTTTCACAGTCTTTCACTTCTCTCATTCTTCTTTTCAGATCTGTTCGAAACGGTTCTCAAGCTGCTTCTTATTGTTACCGTATGCCTGAGCATAGTTATCGCGGCTGAATTGACAATTAGCTGTCGTGAAAAATGCTAACACTTCACCCTAATTGTACGTGTAATTTAACAAGTTATTCTTCTCGTTACTGGGAGATCTTGCAATTATTTTCTAGAACCAGCTCGTTTTCATCTGTCGAACAAGAAGTGGGCGCGGAAATAGGACAGAGCCGGGTTGCCATGTAATAGAATTCGCTAAGTTCACTGTAGAATTCCGTCAAGTTCACGTTATATATATATAATAAATCGATAATCGGTTATGGAACAGCGTGAAGGTACTTTCGAAAGTGCCAGAACCAATTGAAAGTGGAAAATCTAGTTGGACACGGAACTGCAAATAGTTCGAGTCACAGTTTCTACCGAACCAGGCTGCTACTAGAACGTCATGTTTCAAATAGTTCGTTTTCCGTGTAATTAGCATAACTATGTAAATTAGAGCAGAATATCTATCGTAAGATGGTTGAGCAAATGATTAGAATCACAAAAAATACACTTATCGTGTATATAGTAGATAGTGTTATTTAAAGTAATGTCTATTGACAATTTGTAAATATCAATACTTAGTAAAATAAATAATAGGAACTCAGTATACATAGATGGGCTGTTAATTAGAAATTGATTGGTATAATGTATGTAGTATGTAGTAGGTAAATTTAATACATGCAACTCTATCTACAATCTACAACGTAACCTTCGGATATAATTTAATACCAGAAAATTGTAGAACAAACTATCAATGGTTTAATATAATGTTCGCGTAGTTAAGCAGCAACGCTCGATAGTAAATGTTGGCACACTAAGCATTTTGAAGTATTCTGTACGACGAGAAACTTACAAGCAAGAACGGTATTCCTCACTCGGTATGCTTTGTTTACTGCTACGCCAATGAAGCACGTATCTTTACAAGTGCACGTGAAAGTTGGCCTAATAACGTCGTGTTTAGTCTTATTTCCGTCGAGAAAATCTCGCTACTTATTTTCCCAAGTTCCAGAAACTTGGTTCATGTAGTGACACTCTATATTATGCTACACTCCAATATTGTGTAGTGTATAGGATTCTTTTTTAATTGATTGATATACTTTAACACTAGGTTTACGGAGCTCTAGAAATACCTATTCACATTATTTTATAAACATAACAGGCATGTGTCTATCCAAATTTTTGGCCATTTTTCCAATAATATACAGTGGGTGTCAGTGGGTCACTAATAGTCTTTTTGAATGTTAGTCATAGCAAAATAGTCATTAGTCAAAACTTTTTGATTAGTTAGTGATAACTAACCTGTCAAGGTAACCTGTCATTTTGATCGGTGATGGTAGGTTTAGTGTTAAAAAAGAGAAAATCTACTGGTCGACTCAATAGGAGATTGTTGCACAAAGTACAGAATAAAAATATACAATTCAATGGAATAAAACCGGCATACTCACCGTTTGTGAAGAAGTAATTTAAACTTGAGGCAACTCCGCGTCTCCATCTTGGTACCGTAACGAAGATCCTGTCTTTTGTCACTTCGAGACCAAGCGGGAGATTGTCTTCCTGTTTGTACCACGGGAAAAGCTGCCTGGTCTCATTATTCGGCCATTCATAATCAAGTTGTTTCCACTGATAAGCCACCCGTAGACCAACCGTGCTACCAATGCTCCAGAAACAACTTTGGAACAGTACATTCAGCACGAAAACGGCCCATGAGCTGTGCATTTTCATGTTTCGTCACGTTCGCGAACCTTCTCTACCACTGATACGATCAATCTATAAATAATTATTTTTCTATCAATTTTTCGGCTGTGGAATCGATTAGAGATTGTTAAAATAAATATAATATAATATAAAAGTATCCGATTTTTAAATAAAACTTATTGATCAAGGTAAGCATCACTGTAATTAACATGTTTAAATCAAGATTGAACTTTTTGGTTGTTCATTTATAAGTAGACTGTGTATTTTTTACTAATTGGAACAATCCTGGGGTGGTGTCAAAATAAAACTGTATTGATGAATAAGTGAGATCACCCACTGTATACGTATATAATTTAATTATTATGTGATCGTGGATGTGCAAACTTCTTAACTAGCAGTTCTCTCGTTAGAAATTCAATTAAACTCTGCACAGGCTTGTTCCAAAAAGGGGAAACCGGAACAAATTAATTTGTAAACATTCGCAGCACGTAAAGCGTTTTGCAATCGTAATGACACGTTGCATTATTACGATGCACACACACGGAGAATTCTCAACAAGATACTACAATAAATTATTATACGTACTGAAACTGTTGTAAATCTATGTGTTTATGTAAAGCTTAGGTGTTTTCGCAACATAACGTACCAAGCTAATTATGGAGTGTCGTCATTGTAAGCTTCGCACAGTGGTTTGTAAATATTCGACATGGAAAATTCCTACTGAGAGTATCCGTTATGAGTGGCGAAGCGAATGTTCCATAAAAATTACTCCACAAAATGTTCAGACACTAAATCAGTTCGATTTTGTCAGTATGACAACATTGTTAGGTGTTCTTTAGTAAATTTTGTCATAAATTTTAAAAACTTTCAGCTTTAACAGAGGTGGGTATTATTTGGCGAAAAAAATATTTGAAATACTATTTAATATTTTAAATTTTATTTTGCTTATATCATTTACTATTTAAAATACTATTTTCCCCAGCTCTGTTTGTTAAGAATACAATTCCAAACATAATTCACGAATAATTTGATTTACTTAATATTATATAACTTTCTTTTGAATTTATAGTAAACTAATAAGAACCTTTAAAAAAACAAACATTCTGTAAATATTGAATACTAAAACAATTATGTAAAGTATGTCCAAATGCATGAAACAATTAACTCATTGATTATCATGATAAGTAATTATTAAACTGCATATTTCATGCATTCATGATAAACATGAATAATTGATATAAACAAAATTCTAAAGGCATTGCAAGAATCGACGAATTTTATTTTACTATTTTCGACATACATATCGCGATTATTTACCAGAGGAAAAAATTTTCAATTAACATTTTTTCTCGAACGTTTCTCACAATTTGGCCGACTTTAAGAAACAGCTATTTCTCTTTCAACACACTTATGTGCGACCGCATGACTAAAATTAGTCATTTCGCCGGCAACCGCCTTGAACCAAATGTGTGTGTGCGTCTTAGAAAATTTACTTGGAGTATTTCATTTACTTAAATTGCTGATGATTATTGGTTCTTAACTTAACATCCAACCCCACTGCCAGTATCACAGAAATTCCAAGTATAAATATGAGTGGGAGATGGTGTTTTGCATATCTGAAGATTGAATCGGTTTTATGTAAACAATGGCCAGTTAGTAATCCTTGAGAGGCACAACATTTGCAGTTTACTCATGCGGATATATTGAGATTGCGTCGTCATCAAAAAAGTAAGAATGAACTAACGTTTCCAGCATTTCCTATCCTATCCCAACCAGAGTCGCCAGTGGTACTTAAGTGGAATTTCAGAGTTCACCCGAAACACATAAAAATTCGTAATTTACTCCACTGTGCAATGAAGCCGGATTAGCATAGAACATTACGATGTGGAAACACAAGTATCAAAGTATCAGAGTATATAAAAACAATCTTAACAATTACCGGCCGGTGATTATTGCATAATTTAGAAAAATCTATGGTACATGGCCAAACACTTTTTAATGGAACCTCCAATAGCAAGAGCAATTTTAATTGTGAACTACCAAGACACTCTCAATAACAATTTCAATGTAAAAGAAAATTTCTATGGTTTCTTTTGGTACAGCACAATTATTGAAAATCCTATTAATAGGCTTCCGGTAGGTAAAGTGATAAAATTTCTGCAGAAACTACAATGGAAACAATAATAATGGTGATCGACGAAGTATTGCGTGGTCCTTCGACGTAAACACTTTTAACACAATCTCTGATGATTGAAAAACCGACATTTCGTTTAACAAGAGGTAAAACGCCTCCGACAAGATGTAAGGTCAGGATACTTACTCGTTAAATATTACTTCATGTAAATTCACTGGGACGTGGAAACACTTTCCTCACACATTCTCTAAGCGTCTCGTGTGCTGATCCGTGTTGCACCCATCGAACCCGTCCGCTTCGTTGATTTATCGATCACTGGTTCTTTATTATTTTTCGACGAGATTTTTACGAAAATTCCAATAAGCGAGACAGTGCCGCGGCCGTAACGTGCGACTGACAGAGAATTTGTCAACGAAACGAAGGACGTCCTCCTGCCGTTTGATACCGTTCAAGGCTCAGCGGGCACTGATCCGCTCGACAGACCTGTTAAAACACCGTGATCCGTCGTTCCCCGCTAACCGTGACGTTATTACGTAGTCACTATACCTATAGTAGTGGAATGGCACGACCAAGAAACTGCAGTAAACTCGTCATCGTTCAATTTATTTTATCGTTCGTCATTAACACATTATCCACCAGCGACTATTCCATAATTGAAGACTAAAATTGGAAACACCAGTAAGTGCCATTTTTTCAAAAATGGATTTTCCGCAAACTAGGATGCAAGTCCTACTCCAAGGCAATGAAATAAGGCTAAAAGTTCCCTGACGATTGGTTATATAGGCTTTTGGTTCCTTTTTCGAGTAAATGACGAGTGGACTTTTACATTCTTTCCATTTTTCTGATTTTTCAATATTTTTTCCTCACTTTGATATTTTCTCTCGTTTTTAAAGTCATATATTGTTTTCATAAATTGTATTAACTACAAGTTGTAACTTTTTTAAGTGTCTCTAAAGTAAATTGCATTCTTAGTCCCTAATTTTCATTCAGGCACTTACAACCTTTTTTAATTCAAGGCATCAATGTTTGAAAGAGTATGTCTATATAAATAAATTTCTAACAGTCTATAAATTTTATATGTACGTAGTAAATCAGTGAATGTTTTGGTAGAAAGTCTCTCAGTTATCTCAAAATGGAGTTTCGTCGCCTCAAATGGAATAGTATTGACCCATATCCGGTCTTTACAGCAAGATTATTCGTTGTATAGTATGGTATACTTCTTATGCATACATTGGTGTCCCAATTTTAGTGGGAATGTCTCTCATTAACGTTCGGACACTTTCTGAAAGAGAACAATTTTTTTTTAAGTTGACCATCGATTTGGATTGTTTTCGGAGACGTAAAAACAATTAGTTTACTAGGTGAGATGAGAAAGAAATTTTTTTTAAATTACAATTTGTTGGCATATATGAGAGAAAATACTATAGGTTGTTTTTTACTATTAAAATCTCCAATATTTTTCGGTAAACGAATGCGACCTTCAGCTTTTTTTAATGTAATACTGTATATGATTTTATTTCACGTGAAACCGTATGTCAAGGCAAATTCATTCATCTGCATGATCGTGAGCTTCATGGTCATGCAAGGTCGAAAATTAAGAAATATTTTGCACATTATGAACAGTCCAAAGAACGTCGGAATCGTGGAGATTAAGTATCACTTCCTCTCTCGTTTGTTAGCCTTCCGAGAACTATAAAATTAGAACAGAAGATTATTTTGATTCAATTAAAACGTTATATTTTAGTACTTCATTTCTAACGTGATTTCTCGACATTTTTAATAGTTAATTTTCATTCAATGTATTATATGCATTACTTTATATACAATATATAAAGTTTAGAAAACGCACTCTGTCTAAAGAAAAATCAATTGTTAAATAAAAAAATTAACAATAAATTTTCCGTGAATCGAGCAGCAGTTTTACTGTTTTTTAATCGCCATTTTATCTGCTCACTATTGTCACAGATACATAGAATCCATAGTCTACTTACAAGTTACAAGGTAAATTCTATTTCAGTAAAGAACTTTGTCACAATTCCGTACGGCAAAAAAGAACTAGAACTTGAATACATTATTTACACGTTCTAATAGCCTTCTTACATTCATTTACATATATTACCTATTACAGTCTTCCTCGTTTACAAATTAAATATACATACCTATGTACAAACTTTCCAAGGCTTCAACAAGATTTTCCTTTAAAGAATTTTCAACTTGACAAATTCCGAGCCTAATGCGGACACAGATGGCTCGGTATTTGAGTGCGAAGTTTGGCATGGCTTTTGCATGAATTTGCGACTGGAAACTTTGGACCCAAATACCGAACCTAAAATGCGGGAACAAATTGCTTTCTACGTTATCACGAAATTATTTCCTAAAGCAAAAAATTGTCTCACGGTTATAGCTGCAAGTTGCCGCAGCTGAATGTTGAATACATCTCTATCTCTATCTCAATCAATAAGTATTAGCTTCTGGAAAGACCTGAATCCTGGAATGAATTCCACCGATTTTATAGAAACGGTCCACTGTGCGACGGCCGAAATGAAATGTTTGTGCGCGTGATTAATAAAAACGAGCGTCTCGTTCACTCGACAATAAGAAATTGTGCAACAAAGGTAGAGAGCAGAGCAGCGAATGTCCCACGGGAAACTACGAGAAAAAAAGTAATGCAAAATCTAACGCGAAGTGTGAAGGAAAAGTTAATTGTAAACTGATTTATCAGTATGTTAGTTCACTTCCCTTCAGCGTAAATTTCAAGAGAAAGTTCTGAGAGCCACTGAACCTAAGATTGTATGCAAAATGTAACGGTAAGCGATTGTTCTCCGTGAGATCCTCCTGTTATTTGCTGCACGATCTAAACCATCGGCTCGTGAATCCCGATTCGCACTAATCAGTCGAAATAATCGTGTGGTTAACCACTAAAAATAAGTTTCTCAGGCATTGGGTCATCTCATAAATAATATATGTGATTTTCCCGAGACACTATCGGTTTTATTACACGGAAACATACATATCTCGGGAGACAAAACCCCACGAAGGGGTTCTGGTACCGCAAACCCGTGTTTTGCACAGATGGTTGCCATGTACTCCTAATTTGAGACACATATTTAAGTAAATTGTTCAGCAACTACTGCGTAAATATAATAAAATGTGCGTATTAATTTTTTAAAGAAATATAGTTTTATTTCTCAACTGTTCAGAGGTATGCAACCCTTAAAATTTAGTCACTGAACCGCAACACTAAAAATAATACTTGATTCGTTAAGGAGTTAATCGGCTGTCAATGTGGCTTGTATCCAGTCGAAATCCCCGCAACGTGCATTTTTCTAGACTTTTATGTCACGCAATCTGTTTTTCACGTTTGCCTATACAGGGCGATTCAGCTAAGCGTGCCACCAAAATTACACGTGAACTATTTTAAAAGCCTCCTCGAGTTCCTTTATTGTAGAGTGTAAATTTTAATCTTGCGGGTGAAGAGACAATTGAAACCTGAACAGAAAACTATTAGGATATATGGGATGAAAGAGAGTAGTAGTTACTGTCAGCCTTGTGTCTTCACTCTACCTTCCCCTTCTACGACGCTATTCCTCCACGCTTCCGCAACGGCCCGGTCACGTGACTTGAAACTTTTTTCCCTCAATTCGAGTAAATACCCATCACCTGGCGTCTCTGCTCCAAAGTGTGCCACTTCCATTTATCGATCGAATACGCAAATGTATCAATTGTAATAAATTGTAGTAAAGTGAGAGTATTTCGAGCATTAAAAAGTTGCATTAAAAATCGTGTACCCCCAATCTACGTTTAAATATCCTAATTTTATCTTTGAGTTTTTTAATTTAAAAACGCTGCGAACTTTCGTTCAAACCAAATAGTTTAGAAGTAATTTAGGTGGCACACTTATAGCTGAACCACCCTGTATTTCTGCGAGCAGGTTCGGCTTTAAACATCGCAGCGACGAGAAGTATAGTTGCGCGATTTCGAGGTCGATTGGACAGACCATATTATGAGACTTGCTTTCACTTTCGTGATCGCTCCTATCCTAGTCCTAGGCGGTTTTGCGTTCAAACACGGAATGCATTATTGTACCGTTCCCTGGTACTAGTAGAAGGATATCTCGATGGCATTATTACGATCCGAGACGTTATGCCATCAGATTCATTAAATCTTAATGAGTCACAACACCATCTGTTTATGCATGATCTGAATCATTCGTTTCCGCGTTTAGAAGACGGATCGATTTCGCGATTCTCTGATAAAACGTTAGCTTGTCTCGCTTTGTAAATTAACAATGATCGACTACTGGCTACCAAATGTTCTTCCATTTTTTTCCAAATGGTTTTAGATCATATATTTTCTAGTGTGCTTCTCAATTGCAACATCATGTAAGACATTTGACGTATCTTTAAAAACAACAAAGATATTTGAGGTGGCCTTCACTTATGAAGGTAAGATTTAATAGATTGCTTATCATATAGACTCTAAATACCATAATATTAATAAATAATATTTATTTGTATACATACCTTATTTTCGGTACTTCCTAGCATCTTATTTCTAATCAAACCAAACTGTGCTAACATTGGGATTCAGAAATTTCAATTGGGAAATTTTTATTTTACGTATGATTTATTTATTTTACGTTAGGGGCGAGTAATGGCAATGGAGTCGAAGACTGTTGACTTAAACAAGTGTTTACAGATCGTGACTATAAGAATGACAATCTAAAATAACGAATTCCTTGTTTCTATCTTATAAATAACTCGAATTGTTAAGCACATTTCACCAAGTTTTAGCTACCAGCACTCCGTTCACCTAATAACCTTTGCGGCATTCACGATCTGCATGATCTTTTCACTGAAATATTTGGTCTCTTCTCTTGCACAAACGAAGAATATCGGGAGACGTGGTGCTCAACTCGGTTTTATACAATTAAATTCCGCATTTTCGAGAATAAAAGTAAGTATTTTAAAAAATGTACGAAGATAAACGGTTATGAAAGTCTTAAATTGATTAATTTTTGGGATGACACTGCTTCATAAATACGAGTACAAAATACCACTAGTACAATTTTTTACAAGATACAAAATCGATATTGTTGGTGCGACTTATAATTATATTGGCAATCCGATCAAGGGTAATTGTTCATGAATTACAAAAAAAATAAGCTTTATCGCGCTTAACATCATCATTTCGAGTTCAATGTGATAAATAATTTGAAAATCACTATAATTCAGGATTGAAAAGTTCATTGTGAGACAACTGAACTGACAATCATCTTAACCGCGATTTAGCTTGACCAAACCAATGTTACTAAACAATTTTTATTTATTGATCGTGTTTCAACAAAGTACAGGTGTAAGTATCACCCTTTCTCATTTTTCTAGGACATTATTGTCCCTTCTGCTCAAGGGCAGTCGGCTGAAAACAACAATGTTGTTGAAGAGTAGAGACTACTGCTAATTTCCTTAAGCGGTCCGCGCAAGAATAAAGTGCGACCTAAAATTAGGTTTCCAATACTTGCATCATAAAATATATCTATTTTCAAATATTACACGTGAAAACTAAAATAGTAAAACACAATTTCACTATCATTATAATTTATCGCGAACATGATGTCTACTACACGTAAAAAAGATTATAAAACCCCCCACAAAAAAAAAATCAATACATTATCACGACAACTAGCTGCACCAAAAATTATATAAATCTTCAATTGATTTATCATTTTAAAAATAGTATTTACCATTTCCTCGTTTAACCCTAGAACGACACGAGATTTGAATAATTGTTTTCCAACATAGATTCTGTAATACAGGGTGTCTTAAAAATGTCAGATAAGTAATTTGAAGTAACTTTTTCCTTTGCGAAAATATTCTCCGAGTCATTGTTAAGAAGGTATTAACGAAAAACACACAGACGCCGCGCTCAACTATAGCCGCGCTGTGATTGGTCCGTGTTTTTCGTTAATAACTCTTTAACAAAACCAGGGAGAACATTTTTGCAAAGGAAAAAGTGTGATGCAACTCCGACATTTGTGGGACACATTATATAATTACAGAGAAAGGGTTCTCTTCACTCAGAGGAAAAAAGACATAATCAAACTTAAAATATACTAAAATATATAAACTTATTAAAACGAATTGAACACAAATGTCAGTGAGATTGAGCGAATACGATTTCTATTTTCGAAAAATTTTCCAAGTAAAAGCTACAATGTGTAAAATGACCATAATTTCATATTTTTTGCAAAGAAACCAAATTAGTTTCATGCAATGAGACTTTCTCGTCAGAATTTCGAAATATTTCATTACAGTTGATGAAACAGAAGACTGTTGCTGAATTTTCAATGTGGCGAACCTGCTAAAAACTGTTCACATTAGTTTCAGCTTGTTTTCACCGGAAGAACCTCGGAAAGTGATCGGTAAAATTTCTACGAATAAATAAAAAGAAGGCAATTTCTTTCATCGCTAGTGCATAAATCGTCTTTTTTTGTATTCGCTCGTGCTCCACTTTAATGTCCACGCTCGCCTAAGCTCAGCTTTGGCGAAAAAGCAAACAAGATGACGACATCGTCGACGGAACAAACGCAATTACTTCGTAACACTAGAGGTTAGTGCGAAATAGAAGTGATTCCGGGTAATACAGTAATGCTTCAATATACGCGAAAGGGATATGTAAGTAACGTCGGCGCGACAATACTAATCCAATGACAAAAAAATATAATTCAAATTTAGATTATAATATCTACTAAGTATACTCGAACCGGTTCTCGAATTGGTTCACACCAATATACCGAGCCAAGATCAGATTGCAAGGTCTGGGGGGGATATTCTTAGTCGCATCTATCGTGTAGAAATTGTCGCGTCCATAAAAGATTTACTGTACTTGGAACACATTTTTCATAAATCTGCAATTTTAATCCGCCTTTTCCGATGAAACTAGTACTGTATAATTTACTAGATATACATGTATACAGAGAGAGTGATTTAGCTAAGGATGCCACCTAAATTACACGTATAAACGATTTGGTACATGAGAAAATGGTCGAAACGAAAGTTGTATAGCTTGAAGAATATCATACAATAGCATAATTAGTTTCTTTTACATTTTGCTTTTTATCGAGATGTAAAAGTCAAGGTGAAACTCAAGATGTCCTTTATATCTCAATGAAAAAGTAAGATATCAAACAATTAACCATCACATCGTATGCTACTCTTGAAACCATACAATTATCGTTTCAACCATTTTATTCAAATTTCATCGAATAGTTTACGCGTAATTTAGGTGGCACACTCAACTTTATCGCCCCGTATATGTATGTATAAGAAATGATTGTGCCGTTCTAGGGTTAAGACGAACATATGTACAAACGATTCACCAGAGAAAAAGTTGTACTGTCAATGGCTTTGCATACAATCGTCTGAAATAAATATACAAAGACTAGAGACAATTACAGAGAGAATTGCGCGCACAAAATCCTGAAACGATCACCGCGGAATAAATAAAACGATCCGTTGACTGATTGACAGGTAGCACTTAATTCCCGATAGTTCGAGCCGCCGAATAAAGATATTAGAATGATAAAAGAGCCACCGCGTTACCGGTTCCTCGAGCAAAGCGACCCCCACGAGCGAATCGTGCATCCGCTGTCACCAAGTGGAAAGACATTATTAGCGTAAGAAGGAACAGGATAATGAAGGGTCCTTGCGCAACGTAAGATACAGATGTATCGATATACACACAGAGCCAGCTAAGCATTCTACGAACGATCGAACTGCCGAACGAGAGCGCCGATTCGACTGATATTCCACTCTGTACATCCCGAGGAACTTGAAAGCCGAACATAATCTCGGAAACGATCGAACAACAAGTAACCATTTTACATATATAATACATGTACATTCTGTGAAGAAAGTATGTACCGGGAATCGATCATTTAAAAAGCCCGCTTAAAGAGATTGTTGAAATTCTTTTTGTCGCTAAGTTAATTTGTTTACAGTGCGCCATTTTCTCAGTTCGAAAGTATTATTTCGAAAGGGGCCTACTTTGAAGGCGATACAATAAATTTTGATGAATAATACATATTTTGTGTTTCGTTGAACAATCCCCGGTACTTTTTCGACAGAATGTATATATATATATATATAATATATGTATATATATTATATATATAAGTACTTCAGCAATCAACAGTCCGCGAAACAGTGGGAGAAATTGAAACGCCGCCCGAAATTGTGAAAGAGATCGAGAATTTTGCGGACGCGGTGATTTCGTTGAAAAGACAATGAATTCTCTCGTTCCAACGTTTCGAACGATCGAGTCGGTTAATACAATTTACCCGCGACTCATTACTCATTACGATTAATATTGTTTCTCGGTCCAGCCACGCGTCCCTGCAGTCAAGGAGTATAAAACTTCCCGATTTTCTCACATTTTGCTCGCGGAGAGTTTGACCAACGTACTTCCTATCGACAACCACGCAACAACTACAGCTTGAGAAGGAACGCGAGTATCCGTGTGTGCATCGAACCTTTCGTTTGAAGGTGTAGAAACATTTGATCCGGTTGGGTCACGGTGGCCAGATATATTCGGCCAGCGACAGTCGAGAAACGTATTGTCACAGAACCTGAAAAATCGGGAAGCTACCATATACCTCGACCATAGGACGGTAGGTCCAAACAATCGCCTGCCTTCAGGCAAGGGACCGAAAAGGTCCAACAGCGGTCAGAGCTGTGATTGGTTGAAACAATATGTGGCTATCGCCCGTCATTCTGGGAGAACGTACAGTTAACATGCAGCCTTGCGCTAAAATATTGTATATATGTATATGAAACAAAGAGAAACGAAAATGGTAGGAAAAGAATAAATGTGTTCACCAACGAACTCCCGTTACGTTCCGACGACTGGCTAACAGTCTACACACACACACACACGGTGCTCAATAACAGTGTACAATTGTTCCTTTGATATATGATTATAGAGAAGTATGTATACCGACGAACCTTTTCTTCTCGAGCGAGATTTTTCCCAGAACGACAGGCTACGCCCAATCTTTCGAGCTTTCCACAGAACGTCTTTATTCGAAACAAGTTGATAATGTGACACTCAATAAATAACAGAATTTCTACATGTCCAATTCTGCCATCGGATTGTCTTGCCGAATCTCGAAGAACGAAAGGAAAGCTTCGGCGAAGAAATGTCTGGGCCATCTCTGACAATCTCGATGGGTCGAGAAAGTGGCGTCATCGACGGCTACGTTTCTGCCCCGGATCGTTTTCTCACATTCTTTTATCTTCTCTTGCTCGGATTATTTGGAGAAAAAAGAAAACGGATCGCCGTCGATCGTCGCGAAACAATTCGCCCGGAGAGCGATCTCGCGGGTCTGTGCGAAACAAACGACACGATTCGGAAAGACAACCTCTGAAAATGAAGTATACTCATAACGATGTGTAGTTTTTTTTAGGTACGTACACGTGTTGTACGGCACGGTATGCTGTTTCATAATTTTTCTCGAAGTACTGGTAGAAGTCGAGTGAAAGAATAGACAAACAGGGTGCCTACTGAGGTAAACCTTCACGGAGAGAAAGAAGATTCGCACACGTACTCGTGTGTGCTCTCACGATCGAACGGCTGATTTCGAATCATTTTGTCTTTGTTTTCTTTTTGGTATTTTTTGTTTTTGTTTGTTTGTTTTTTTTTTTCGTCAAACGAGCACAGAAGGTCTCATGATTTTAGTCGCAGCCTCCTCTTGCACCGTCTTCGCCACACTTTCGCAATACGGTAACACGTGCCGACTTCCATTCGTCTGAAAGCATGAAACGTATGAAAAGTTCGAGCTTCGGCGATTGAAATTCCCGGGAGCAAAATTTCGATCACCGTCCACCTAGGAGATAGTGATTTATACAAATGTCTTTGCTCTTTTCTTTCTTTCTTTCTTTCTTTCTTTCTTTCTTTTTTTCTCTCTCTCGTCGCGTAATTCCTCGCAGACTATATACTTAGGATCGCAATACATCAACATGAACAATTACTACGGTCAACTTTAGCGTCATTTTGCTCTATCAATAGACACCCTGAGAAAGAAACAGAACGATAGAAAAAGAAAACGATTGAGAACGACAGTGGAGAAGACGAGAAAGGAGGGGAAGAGAAGTTGTTCTTTCCAAGGGATGCTGTAGAGTCTTTCTTTCTTTTTTTCTTTCTGTGTGTCCGATCGTAGAATCCGATTTTGATTGAAACTTCAAAACGGAGACAAACCGGACGAGCTCGCAAGTGTCTTGCCACGCGACAGAGTTAGTCTCGAGTGAAGTCAACGAAACGACGAACTCCTCGAACGGCAATTGTACTCCAGAATCGGATTAGAAGAAAAAAAGTCGGTAATCGGGTACAGGATAAAGTAAAGAAAATGGCGTGAGTCGAGTGTAGAGAGAGCTGGTGTCAGATTTTGTAAGCACCCTCTGTACTTACCACTCACTCATGCGTCGCCAACATGTTCCTTGCAAAGGAAGAAGGCTTTCTCGGATCGAATCGATTACTTCTGCTTAGCGGCCGACAAACCATAGTCGTTGGAACTGCTCGTTACAATTGAGATTACAAGAGATTCCAAGCTATAATCAATTGCGACAGGTCGATCGAACTACGTCTCGTCGAAGCGAAAAGAAAATGATAGAGGTAGACATTGCTGTTATCGTTCGCGGCGCAATTGTCATTAAATTTCGTAGTATAATAGCAATAGCTGTCCTTATAAGAAATATCGTTATAATATCAGTAGATAACCGAACACACACGGCGAAGTCACGTATAAGTGACAGCGGCCGTTCCAGAGAGAAAGTCAAATATATTAAATGAAAACATTCTTTCTCAATACGGATGAAAAATGTGTGTTTGTTATTTCTGTATGACGCGTCACACCTTCCGTCTAAATTCGTTGTCAAGAAAGATTGGTCAAATTTAACTTCCTGCGTTCTTATTGCTTTTCATATAAATGCAACGGCGGCACACTGTTCAATAATTCTTGCATTTTAGACTATTATGCGCTATACACGTTTATTATTGGTACTTTATTACTTATGTTGCATTTAATGTACTATGCTATGTTCACTACGCTAACCGTTCGATCGTAAAAAATCTAACATTATAGAAGATTCTTATCACGTTATAGATAACTTTACGTCGTTACATGGATAAATGAAAGATCCTTTCTACAACAGAGAAGCACTACGTTCCTCCTCGGTATAGTTCAATAGGTATAATGTAAGACTTACATTCGGAATTGGTAAATTTATATAAAAATGCTAAAAAGTAATAAATTTTTAGCCAATATAGGTATTCGATATGCTTCTTAAGTTATTAAATACAAACGTTTCAATGAGGAAAGACTGACTGATCGCGACAATAAAAGTACATACGTTATTCTGTAGACAGAAACATGACTGATGATTAGTGTGTGTATACGTTATACGTTAATATTAAAGTGGTTAATTGATTTCCGTGGAAAGTGTACGCGTTGGGATAGCATATGTCCAAGTAGCAAAGTATTTGGAGCGCGAGAACGTTGCACGTCCTCTTCATTGCGATCTAGGGCGGAAAGGTTCGAATTTGCAAGGCCTGAAAGATATTGAAAGAGTAGCTTTCGCTTTAGGCAATGGCAAAACGCTAAACGCAGCTATCGGTAACGAAGACGTAGCAGTACAGAAATGTCTAGCTTCGGGATAGGTGTTAGATATTCGAAAAATCAGATTCAGGAGTGCGAAGGACCTTCGTGTCTATAGTTCGTGACTCAAATGTATGACAGACTTGGAAGAATTAGACTCTGTGATTTGTGGATCCAGACTTCTGCATTCGTGGGCCAGAACTTGAAGGCGAATAGATTTGTAAATAAAACTCCCGAATGAGTTGGCCTTTATTCATCTCTTAAGGGGCCCCTAGACGTTCAATAATATTTTCAATGTAGGTTGATAATAATATTGAAGCTCCGGAGCTCCTGTTTTCTTAATAACGGGCCATGTGTAGTGAAATGTCCTGGCGACAGTGACATTCTGATTTTAACTCTTTATCAAAAACATACATCTCGACAAAATTGTCAGGAGAATGTATGCCGTTGAAGCGCACGTTTTAGCCTGCTCTCCAAAGTACAACTCCGAGTACTTTGAAGAAAAGATGCGTTCGAGGACCTCGATGGCGGTTCTACTAATTGAAGAGCTTACCGAAGGACAAGCGAGAAGTGACATAGAATCATATCTTATTAATATTAACGATATCGATAACCATAAAATTACAAGAAGTTAAATTTCAGTGAATTCGAATTATTTCGTTCCTCTATCATTTCCTTTACACCCCCCGTCAGCGAAGCTTCTGGGTTTAGAATTGTTCTATGTGCGAAGTCTAAAATTATATTTCAGAGACTTACTGTAAAGCTTAATGCTGCATTCAAAATTTAAATAAACACTTAAAACTATATTTCAGAGGTGCGCCCTGTTTTTCAATTGTAATCGTGTTTCTGTTTTTATCTAAAAGCTCTTAATTAATGACGTGGCAACATTTCAGTTGATGCAACAAAATGTTCCTGAACGAAATTCAATTGAAGATGAACTGTCCGATTATTTATGTACCCTATTTTAGCAATTCGAAACTGGTCAATCAAATTCTGGTACATGAATACTTATACTGCTGGCGGTGGATCTTTTTAGGCCCAAAAATTGGAACTTTGATCATCTCTTTTCTGGTCACTACGAACAACATGGAAATTTATTGTATGTGCCATGTTAACATAGTATTCTAACGAAAATGAACTATTCCTAATGTGAGATTAAGAAATAATATAGAAGACTGTAGTTCACAAAGTACATCTCAGTTAATGTCTGGATCTAGAAAAATCCACCGATGTGCCATTTAACTGTTGAAGTGAACTTACATTTTCATAGTTAACGATATCTCATAATTGTGAACTTAAAACTTTTTCGATATTTTTATACAAAAGCGTTTTTAATGCATATAACAAACGCATATTTTTTTATATGTTACACATTTCATAGTTTGAATTAACTATCAATGATCAATATACATTTAATAAATATTTTGATTTAAAATCATTAGCAAAAATTGCAGAATCTTAATGCCTTTATAAAGGCTGATTATAATTTTTCAATGCATTATCTGTTTTGAACAGACTCTGCATTAAAAAGACATGATAGACAATAAAATAAACAGATAGATTTGTAAAACAGAATATTGTTTTCTTCACCTAGAATGATTAAAGATATGATATCTCAAAATCAACGTTCAGTATCCATTCAATATACAATTGTTAAAATATACAATAATTTAGAAGAGTTAGAGTCGTCATGTCTCAGTTATTCCAAAATGATTTATCTACATATATTAGGATAACATTGATTCTTGCCACATAGATATAAATTTCGAAAATTGTACACGTGTTACACAGTCGAACACATAACTATTACACAATAATTACGCTGCTGTGATTATGGAAAATAATTCAATGAAGTAAATGTCTAGTTTGCATACTGTTTTGTTCAATTTAGAAATATTTAAAGTCGTATAAATATATGCATTCAATAAGATAAATATAAAGATACACTTTGAACTTCTTCGAAAAAATACAAATCGATATCTTTGCAGCATTTTCCTCGTATTTTAATTTTTGACAACTACAACTTCCAACTAAAAACAAAATTAAGTCATGGTTGATTCACACTCGTTACATTTTTTATTTGTACCACTTAAGGAACTGTTCCCTGATGTCTGGATTAGGACTTGAAACAGTGAAGACACCATTCAGATTATAATATAGTTAATAGTAAGTACAGTCCATTAAAAACAGAAAAAAGTATATTTTTTTTTACCTAAGTTATAATTCAGAGTATGCTACGCGATTATCCGCGATCAACTGGGTATCGTAGCAGGTCCAATGTGTAGCCAATTAATTAATCAATCAAGGACAAAAACTTGAGTAATACAGTATTAAAATGAGAAATTTTTTCAAAACAATTATTTTATCTTACTATACGTTGCTAATGCTTGTCCTGGTCTCAGACTGTTTCTTAGTCTCAATTTCATTGCACCAACATAATTAATATTACATTCTTAAATAACAAAGTCAGTTGCAATTGATAAACAAGGCAAAATGAAACATACGTTTTCATAGGTTTATTTAGTTGTATGTATCTGCTGAATTAAGCTTTGATACGACTGCAATTTATTACGTTATATCCTGTACACTTGCTAGAAGAGATATACTCAAATTTCGCTTACACGCGTTAGCTTCCAAATAGGCTATGTATCGACTGATACGACTTCATGTATAATGAGCACAGGCAACCTCCGTGTAACAGATTTTCATTGACAGAAACACAAAATTCAATTGAGTATTTTAGAATCGTTCTTCGGTCCACATAACAGGATTATTAAAGATTTCTCAAAGAAAAGTAAATGACCACAAATAGTAAAGATACTACAGAAAGAAGATGAAAATAGATATTTCTAATTATCTACTGTAAAATCAGAAGCATCAAAGAAAAAGAATTACTATGCGTCTTACGTTTCAGCAATTACTGATAGTTTTACACTTTTTTACAATTTTATTATCACCAGACTGAGAATGTTTATGCAAAATACAAATCTTCTGTGTCAATTGCTAGAAATAGAAAACTCATAAAAATGTATTTCTTTCCTTATCAATTTTAATGTGACCAAAATAGTTCCTTTACTTATTTTTGTCACAATTGCATAAAAAAATCCGCAGTCTAATTATAACAATTTTGTGTTTGAAATAAATAACAAATATTTATGAAATTTCTTGCATAGCGCTGAAGTATTTTTTAACAAATATATTTTCGTATTTTTCTAAACCTTAAATACCGCACTGTGCGGGGATTGCCTGTACTGATTATACTCGAAACGAGTGTACTATATTCACAAGAAACTTTCTGTACTGTTTAAATGTGCAGTTGCGAGTTCATACTATATCTCTTCTAATTACTAAAAATATGCGTACACATAATGCTCTGGATACTCTCGATAACAACAAGAAGTATCAGAGCACAGTGTACGGTGACTGCGCTATATAGTGAAAGATCTTTAACACATTATATCTTGTAAGACAAAATATACTCTAAATTTTCGTTGAATTAACGTCCTTTAGTAGGTACGTGGAAATGTAAATTGACCGCGCAAAAGCAAGCCGATTCGATCTGAAGCGTTAACAAAATAAAAGTTGTGACAAACTAACCTGAGGCGACAGAATATTCACACTGCGGCTAACAGTATCAATCATATTTTTCCGTAAGTAGAATCGAACTTGCCTGCATTCTATTTCATCGAATGTATTGAACAGTGAGCACGGGAGATGTTGAAGCGAATTTCGTTTTCCAGCTGCAGTGTGAAGGGCCACCTTTCCGCAATCGCGTCTCTCCAAGAGAACACTGGTGCAGAGGCTGAGAAACAGCGAGTGGAAACGGTCTACCACGAAATAATATAGGACGAAGGTAGATTATTACAGCGTTCACTCTACTTAGACTTACCAATCGAAAGATTCACAACATCTTTCAAGACTGACTCGATATATTTGTATCACAACAAGTAACGTAAAATTCTTAGCGTACGACTTTGCAACAATACACAACGTCTGCATCAGCAGTTTCGCTCGATACAGCCCACAATCAACGAGACAATAGTCACAATTGTTGTATAAAACTACAACTTTCAATAGCAGGTACACAGATAATATTAATATTAATTAAAGATCGATAAAAGGGGTCGTAAACTCGAATCCCTATTGCACCTTCCGAGCGAACAACAAAATATCCGTTTCACCGGACGGCGAAACCCGATTGTACGTTGCTCGTCCAGCGTATGTATCAAACTCCTTTGGGGCGTAAAGGAACTCATTTAGCATGGCTATGTATCTCGTGCATGTAGAAAAATGTAATTCATTGTTTTGTTTCCGTTTAGGATCAACCAATCAAAGAAGGAGAGAACTTTTAGCTGACCGTTTCCACTGCACCTGGTAAACCCTCTCAGGCATTGACGTGATGTGTTTTGCAATGACATATAATTAAAAAAACAAAGATTTTGCTAACTTCGTGTAAACTTCGTGGGAGAAGATGCGTCAAGTGCAGCCGCGGCCGATCAACGAAGTGTGTCCACGCGAACTAACATGTTTTACGCGTGCTTCTTCCCTCTTCTCAGTCAGGTCCGGACCCTAATAAAATTTAGGGGCGGGCCCAAAGCACGAAGTGCAGTGGCGGGGTGGGCCCGTCCATTGGAGGTGATCATCTGAAGCGTGGGTGCATCATCGGAGCCAACATGGGCGCACCAGGAAAACCCATTGGGGTTGCGAATGCAGGGTGCATCGCGCCCGGTGGTAACGCTCCTATCATACCTGCAAACCACAATACGTCATAAATAAATACACCCGTATAACATTGTCCCTCCAATTTCTCTTCATTGATATCTTATTACTTTCTTTTGTATTGTTTTTTTTAATCTTTTCTGAACAATCTTTATATAGTCCTCATATAAATATATATATATACTTACGTCGCAAAGAATGATAGTTAAAACATAAACAAATAAAACTCAGTGTGTGTACGTGTATTTCGAATGCATACAATTGCTCTCCTGTTCGTTCCCTCTGTCTTCTTGTTTCTCGTGTCACGAGATTTGTGTAACCCCTTGACCCCCTCCCCGTTTTCATTTATTTTTTGAGATCGCACATTGTTCAGTAGATAAGTCGCGGAGATTAATGAACGAAACGTTAGGATGTACTGCGAAATCGTTTGCATGTCTTTCAATGCATTCTGGAACTGGTCCAGAGAGCCATTTGAAACGGGAAATTGCCTGACAGCCGACCGATGGAATTTTCACAAGTGACGTTTCAAAAAGCAAGCGTTCCCTTTCCACAAGAAACCAAGGAGTCAAACTTCTTTATGCTATTCCGTTCGTCTACTTATTCGAGGTAGTGATAGGTGATTGAGAGAAAAGAAAGAAACGTTACACGATGTAATGTACCTACCCATAAATAAATGAAAGAATAAAATAGTATTCGGTAAAATGTATATTCAAAAAATGAAGTCAAACCTTTTTGAACCGAGCACATGTCGTATCTGCTGGTAGGATGTGCTCTTTTCGAAATCGATGTAATGATAGAGACTCGAGTTTTCCTAGGTCTACAGTATACACCCGCAAGGGTTTTATCATTAGCAGCCCACCTACGTTCTATCTAGCAACTTTATCAATGCGAATTGCCAAACTATAATAAGGTATTGAGCTCAGCATGCAGTGTGCCGCATATGCAATACAGGTCACAACAAACGGACAAAATGTGATATCACACAAAACCTCACACCATACAAAAAAGAAATTCATTCGAGATATATATATGTACGTTCTCTCATGATCCAAAAGCAAATCGCTCGGCTGCCAGCCGATCTTCCTAGACATTACTCCAAAATCACTTTTGAGAGGTAAAAACAAAGATACATCGATCGACAACATAAGCCAGAAATACTGTTAGATTCGTCTTTTCTTATGCATATTCTGATTCCACGTGAATTGCAGAAATAATTGCAGAAATTCGATTGAACCTTATTCTGGCACTGTTACTTAGCAGACTGATCGCGATAGCTGATAACACTGTCCAACAAATTTCAGCTTTCTTTATGTTCCCAATATACTGTTGGGTCCTTCTTATAGAGGTTTTTGCGCTGATTCGTGGTATAGTTCGATTTTCCGCTGGACTCTTATTTTTTGAGATAAATTGAAAATATCCTCAAAAATTGGTGCAAAAGTGGTGTCTCTTTTCTAAAGTCTAGAGAATCTTTTGCTATAAAGAACAATTCAATATCTTTTATAATAACATCACAATATTTGTTTAAAGTTGAAAAATATGTTTCTTTTTCAAAGCCATGTTCCTCAAAAACTGTGCGTATAGGAGAAAAATTAAGGACAGATTCGGAATCAGGGCAAACAACTCTATAAGAAGGACCCAACAGTATATGTATTGGGAACAAATTTGGTATTGGACAGTGTAATGGATTAAGTCAAATTTCGATTATAATTTCCTTGTTTACCAATATTAAAGTAGATACTTTCTGTGTTAGATATACGAGACAAAGAAATGATTACTGTTATGCGTCTACGCGAACGTTCTAGGCTTGTTTACCATGGATTCACTCAATTTCTTTGGAATCGCTCCTACGACATAAAAGCTTGTCTATGGTGTGAGGACAATACATTACATTTGTTCTTGTTGCAAGATTCCTTTAATGTTATGATGTATACCGCAAGAAGGACGACGGCAACGGAAGATAATCCCTTCCCTCTTCCAGTTTTTAGCATTTGTAAGAATTTTTGTAGCATAACTAATAAGTATTTTTGCAAACTCGTCTTAAGGAGTCTCATACACCTAGCACAATCTTCATTGTAGGAAAAATAATTATTTTATGGAGTACTCGTTACGTGCATTCTGAACACTTTTATCTATAAATCTTACGCATTTTCATGAAAAAGATAATAAAATGAAAAACGCAGCTGCAAATTTCATGAAATGAATTTTCTAAAAGTGTTCTCTCGTATTTGATTGTTTTTATGCGAAATAGAACAGAATGTTTATAACTTTGAATCTATTAATTTCTAAAACATGCGATTTTTGACCTAAAAATCAATCATTCTTTAATTCAAAAATGTAATAATTTCTTTTTCTAAAAGTCAAATAGTTTTCGAAGATAGACACTTCGATAACTTCATGAACTTCCAAGTAATATGTGGCAAATATAATTCAAAACTGATCCTACCAACGTATGAACGTGTTTCTGGAATGTTGACTTTCTTTTTTATACATTCTGATGTATGAGGCCCATTAACGAAAGTTTAACTTTACGAGTACGGTACTATAAGTATCGAATTGTAAACAATACTTGACTGAATTTAGTATCCGTTTGGTAACAATTTGATTATCAATTCCTGATATAGAGAAGGAAGAGACAGAGTTCTATTGTTATCGGAGCGATGCAAGATTTCCAAATGATAACTTTGAACGACTGTCAGTACCGTGCCCAAAAAGCGGTTTTTCACTACTTGTATCACAACACCAGGATTTCAAGCTATATAATTATAATGAAGAGACAGGATAACACTTTTGGCGAGGTAATGGCGAGTGTACTATAAGAAAAGTATGGTTTAGTGGAGAGACAGTGTGTAAAGAAGCTAATGAAACAAAAAAGTAAAAAAAATTATATGTACGATGAACCAGCCGAGCGGCCGAAAATCGATTTTCATAGTAGTGGTTTTATCCATTGAGAGATAATTTTGTACATAAATATACATACATGTGTATGTATATAAATAACTATACATATATATGTAAACATAGTGTGTATATATCTATTATATATGTGTACGTATTTATACGAAATATAATATTATACATATATACACGCTATACATATACAGGGTGTCCAAAACCACCCGTCCGGGGATGTTAACTTCTCAGATAAGCATATTCGGTAAAAATGTTTGCAATAAAAGTTGCAGGGATTAATGGAGGACATATTTTCATGACCTTGTATTTGTATTGTATTTTTTATAAGGTCATGGACATATGTTCTCCATTAATCCCTGCAACTTTTATTCCAAACATTTTTACCGAATATGCTTGGCTGAGAAGTTACCACCCTCGGACGGGTGGTTTTGGACACCCTGCATACATACATACGTACATATACGTATAGTATGTGAATATATACGTACACCTACGTAAAAGAGAAGAATCGCGAATTATATATTGCAAATTGAAAAGCAGGCATATTATATGTTTCGCGATCATAAAAAAATATAAATCTAGCGTAATCGTGCTTCTGGTACCGAGTACTTTAGTTTCGAGAGAAGGCATGTCACGTCCGAAGGGTCGTGATGTGTCCAAAATCAAAGTGTGGCTGTCCGGCGTTGAAGGAATCAGAACAGATGCAATATCGCTGGCCGCTCGACCCACCTGCCCAGTGACAATAATATAAATATACAGAAATTTATATGCATGTGTATATATATATAATATACATACACACATATAAATATGTGTATTAATGTGACAATGATGATAATAATAATAATAATAATCATAATAATAATAATCATAATCATAATAATAACAGTAATTAATAATTAATAAGAATAATAATAAATATAACGATGTGTATATATATATACATTATATATATACACATATATGGCTATATATATATATGTATATATAGGCCACGTCACCGCATGCTAATTGCTAAGGACCAACCTTGTTGCGCTTGTATAAAACACAGTTTTAGTAACCAGACTGGGTTCGTTCGACACTCACCGAGGAGTGACTGGGCACCCTGGAAACGCACCGTTAAAGCATAAACGTACAAAACACGCTGTCACAAATTCTGGCATACAGGTGAATCCTGAGCGTGCTAGTATTTGAACAGTCATACTCTCCTTTTTCCCTTTTGCTTTCTCTCTTCATACAGTTTTGAGATCTGAATATCTTTTACGGGGCCACATGAAAAACTGATTCTTTTTGATGAAGTATTTTTCTATCACTCACAGTCATCCATGTAACTTACGACTAGCCATCGGACAAACCTAATTTTTATTGCCGCAGGACCGGCAAGGGTTGTTTAGCGAATGGATGAAGTGCAAAGGTATAGTATACTATGAATGCCAGATGAAAAACAATTTTTGTCTCAATGATAGATCTATATTCTATATTTACGGTAAATGAATCGTATAAAGTTTAAGCTTTTGGATGTTGTTACCACTAAACAAAATATCTGTTCAATTTGGAAACATTCAAGTCTCTTTACATTAGATCCAACAGAATGATTGTAATAATTACAATCGACGAATAAAAATATGCTATGTGTGCATAAGCTGTTACCTAATTTTGGCACTTCGATTTTAAAATTGTACACGTACACATGTGTATGTGTTCATTTCTGAAGCATGGGACACATGTTTTTCTCAAATAGGAAAATAAATATAAAACCGTGAAGTTGTCGAGTTCGAGGAAGCGGAATAACAATACATTTACAAAAGCATAATTGAAGTTTCTTTAAAACGCTTTAAATGTTCCTGTATTGAAATACTGTCACGCGAGCATGTATAAAAGTGTTTGAGTGGCTTAGACATTTACACTTGTATATAAATGGATCATGATGGAATACTCTCATTGGAATGGGAATAAACATTATAATGGAGGAATAAAATTATAATGACTTACCTGGTGGCAGGCCCATGGGGGGCGGTCGCATCATGTTACCTCCATGAATCAGGGCGGGTGCAGCTAAGGTCATAGTAGGTCGCATAAGTGGTGCCATCAAAGCGACAGAGCTAACAGGCATTGCAGCTGATGCAGGAACCATAACCGCTTGTGGGGGTCTCTGAAATCTCTGTTGTTGTTGAAGAGCATTTAACGCTGCCTGTTGCCTCTGTTGCTGATCCTGAAACGCAGCAGCTGCATTAGCAGCGGCGGCTGCTTGTTGTTGTTGCTGCTGCTGCTGCTGTTGTTGCTGCTGCTGCTGTTGTAATGCAGCAACTTGCTGACTAGCTTCAACCTGTGCATTGCGCGCTTCTTCGCTTTGCCGTCGTTGATATTTTGGAAGTCTTGCTCTAATTTCCTCCTGAAATACAAAATATTTTGTTTATTCGATTTCCAAGTTTCCAAATACAATAACTCTCTTTCACAGCCATTGATACAGTTCTATGACGAAGCGACGAGCTTCTATGCATTTCATATTTACTACAATTTTAATTCAATTTAAAAAATGTTCTCGTTTGTATTTATTACGTCTAAACCGTTCTCAATTTGAAACAATAAGTGATGTGATGTGAACCGTTTGCTCTCATAAGCTGTTCTACCCACGTTATAGCAAACCACCAACGCATAACCTAATTACTTGGGAGTGCAAAAGGTTAACAAACATCTTGAGACAGCTTTGACAACTCAAACTGAGCCTCAAGATAAGGTGAGTCGTAAGTAAAACTTTGAAAATCGGAATTAATGTTGCAGCTCTTATGTCCTTATAATTAAACATGACAGACAATTCAATTAGTTCAATTAAAGCCGATTTGTATCAGAGTCGCTAACTGTGAAAGAGTAAGACGTGTGTTAGTAATGATGTGTCAACTCACTAGACTTAGATCCTCTGGTGGATGAATGATTTTAATGGCAGCACTAGTAGTTGCTATAAGATTTACTTTTTGATCATTTCCAATATTATTACTACTGGTGGTATTACTATCAGCATTACTGTAAGCAGGGAATGTTGGTTTAACTGGTCCTATCGATCCACCAGCTACTGATGTTATTGGTTTGAAATCTGTGCCCAAAGGAGAAGTCACAGCTGTGGATGCTGCCGTTGAAACAGCTGCAGCACTTGGAAATAATGGGCGTGATGGTGGAATAGATGCACCTGACACTGGTGGTTGTATACCTGGAGGCATGCTTGGCATACCAGGCATCATGCTACAAAAAACGAGAGATAGCTGATTATTTCTACATTTCTACTTTTGTTCCCTCTACCAACGGTACAGTATTGTTTTGAAAGTTTTAAATTTGTATTTACCTAACTTGCATTAAATTAATATCACAAAAGTTATTTCTTCTTTCACGTTGTCTGCTTTTGGAAGAAAAAAAATATACATACCCAGGTCCCATGAAAGGTGGACCTACAGGACCCATAGGTCCCATCATATGGTGCATGGGTGGTGGGAACTGGCCCATTGGTGGCATACCAGGATGAGCTCCCATACCTGGCATTACACCTTGCATCATATTTGAACCTGTTGGCATCGCTCCTGGTGCAGAACCCAACAAACCCTCCGGTTTCGTCTTTTTCCTAACTGGTTCGTCTTCACCAGAACTTGGCGAACCTGGTCTGCCTCCATTTCTTTGCCTTTCATGTTCTTTTGCGTCGCTTGGTGGTATGCCTTCCATGCCATAAATTTCTATTTCAATATTACTACGATTGGGCAATGAATTTGGAACCTTGTCTATTGCTTCTTTGTGCACCTAGAAAATGTGAAAACAATAATTAATACGTTTTAGGTTCAAGTTTAGTATAAAATTCTTTTCTAACTAATAAGTTCATTACCTGCATACAGTGTATACTGAGTCCTGGTCCCGTATAAAGCTTTTTATGACAAATATGACACTTGAAATGTTTTGCTTTTTGATGTTGAATCAGAATTTTTTCATCCTCAAATTCTCGATTACAATACCTTTAGAAATTTATGTTAAGGAAACTTAAGTTTCTATGATATTCCACTTTATGATTGGTGTTATATATATGGAAACACAAGTAATTTAAAAATGTAGTGTTTGGTAATATAATAACATTTTTACAATAGTATCTTGTGTATATAAAACACAAAATTTATCTTGAAGAAAACATGAATAAAAAGTTATACACAAGATAACATGTACGATAAAACAACGTTTGAGTATTATATTTAAAAGCCAAGATATAGCCAAGATATGATTTGTTAACAAAGAACACTACTAAAACTCAATGTAAATGAAAACTACTCTACGTGTACTCTTTGTATTAAACAATTCTATATGAACAACATTTATCTTTTTAATAGATATCTTCTTTTTCTTTTTATCAGAACAAATACATTATAGATATATCAGTCACTCTATTACTTCTTAATTGAGTAAGTAATATTTCCATCAAATAACGTAATTTTTATTTTATTTGTTTCAAACGAATGCTCACACTTAGCTAATAAAATGGCTTAATTCTATTATTAATTCCAAGAAAAAAGTATAACTGAAATATTTGACTTTATAGAAGTTACGATGATACATATAATATCATTTGTACTATATACGCGGATTCATTAGCCTCACAGTAGCGTTACAACGGTATTAAATTATTTGAAATATATGGAAAAAGTTTCACTGAACATAATATTAGTAATTTAATATTTTGATACTTTATTGACTAATATTAGTAATCTATTTTAAGAATTCTTGATGTATTTAAAAGAATGCATATTGTACAAGCAGAAATTATTGGGTTAAAGAATTGTGATTTATAAATAAAGGTCTCTTATAATACCATACAAATTACAGTTGAGTATAGTTACTAACGAAATATTGATTTCCCAAAGAATCAGTCATTCTAACTCATTCAATACATTTGTCGCGGTTAAAAAAATATATTCCATAATACAATAACGATTTTCGATCCAAAAATAAGATACAGTAATATAGACAATGTAAAACTTACTACGGTACGCAAATATTTTTAAACAAACTACATTAAAATAACAGAAATAATGACCGTGATTTATGTTCTAAAAATACAGTTACGTAAAGTATCCCCAAAAAAAGGGTGTTTTGGAAAAGGATACCAACACCAGGGCCTCGATTGCTTCTTCTTTTTGCGTCCCATTCTGTCTTGACGGCTTTCAACAATTTGAAATCAGCAAAAATATGCCAATTAATAACGTTTTACATCTACGTAATATGAATTGAAGTGGCAACTAGCTGCACCACACACACACACATAAAAACCGATAATGCAAAATGGCGACTGCATCTTTTCCGTATTTGACGGAAGGAGCTATAGCCAATAGTATTGCGTGGAAGTTTCTAAACTAGCAGGGACATTGAAACGTTAGTATTGTATTTTGTCATCACTGGCTTGTATCCCCACTCTTTGACTGGGCATCACCAGGTATCACAGTGCACTCTCTTGTGAAAGAATTCTCTGTGATTCATCCAGATTCATTGCATATCATTGCATATCATGCATATCACTGATTATCAGTGTCGCATATGCGTATCTAATGTTTTCGCATATGAGTAGCTCTGGTATTAGTTAAGAATGTGACTATCAACAACTGAAAATAAACCACATCTAAACATCGTGGTCCCAGATAGAGTTTCTTTTTATTATGATCAATCACTTAGGGCTTAGGGTATTTCGATGAAAGTAATGAAAGTGGACTCATAATTGCTCATAATCAGAGAGAATATTCTGATATAATGTAGTACCGTCCGCGCGCCACATGATGGCTATTTAGGCAGAACTAACTCATCTAACGTGTGTAAAGTACATATAAACAAATATTTAATTTATTAGTAGTACACTTCCTCTTGTAAGATGATTTTTGGACCACTAGCGATTCTCTACCATCGCGCACATTGTCGCAATTGGCCGAAGCCGAAGAATTATCTTTCTCCCCGGATGTGTGTGTGTGTGTGAGAGCACCAGTGAGCATTCTCTAATACTCTAATCTATCCGTATCCTCTCTACATATACATTTTGCCTAGCCATCATCTGGCGCACGAACGGTATTTTAATCGTTGATAGACGTATACATAAATAGGCGATGTTCTTGTACCATTATTTTAAATAAGTGGAGAGTAAAATAGACCATTGAGAAATTGGTCTCATGTTCCGCTCTTGCAATGGGGAATGAATAGTATGCTCAAGTAGTTCTTCTCTATATGAAAGTCCGCGTTCCGATTTATTTTTTTAACATATGTTTAGTCGGTGCTTCGACACCAGATGTCGCAATTTCCTCATAATTTCAGCAAGTTCCACGCATGTCCTTCGGTGCAAGAATTTGCATTTTGCATCCCAGCCGTTGCAGACAGCTGATCCGATGATATCCTAACGTGCTACACTACATATTGTTGATTGTGCAAAAGTGTCCAATTGTGAAAAAACATTTTCAAGATTACGACGTGTTTTTCACATCCACCCTTAAAAATTTTATGTTAGTCATCGCATGGTAGAACGCGCAAAAACAATGTATCGATGAAATCGTTCGTGAACGTTAGATGGATGCGAAACGTATTGAGAAACACAGAAGCAAAAACCTTGTAATTTATTCGTGTCGCTTCGATACTCATTTATTAGATCACAGTAAGCGGTTATGGTATATTTGTCGGCTGTCTGGGGCATGGGAGAGACTAAATCACAGTGCCATAACACAACAAACAGTTCTTCCTCCTTTCTTCAGGAGAATGACGAAGAAGTCGCGTTGTTACCACTCACGAATCAGGTGAGTCGTATCCGTGCTTCCTGCGCCATTGTCTCAATAAATTTATGCCCCAGATTTTCATCGGTATATTACAGCTGTAATGTTCAATGTTTATTTGTTGTGATCGAGATTGTTGTAGTCATCGTTTGATTAAATTACAAATCATACGAATACGTGAGCGTTTAAGTATACCTCGTGACTAAGTTTTTACTGTTATTGCACTTCCAAGAAAAAAGAATTAGCATACTACAAAAGTGAAATCATCACAGATAGATATGCACATGTATAATTACGTTCTTCCTTCCTCAAATTCGTTATATTGTAAATACATCAATAGTACATTCACAAGAAACACATTATTTTGCAATACTTACTTATTTTTTTTTTTGCAAAATTCATGTTTCCCATAGGTTGGTGGACATACAAGATTGCTCTTACTCAACCAGAACACTATTTGTAAACCACTGAACTCCAGAGAACTTGATTTTTATCAAAACATTCCGCAAGATATACAAATCTTTGTCCCAAAATTTAAAGGTAAGGTTATTTATAATCATTCTTCCACACATTTTTTATAGTTTTTTTTATTCTTTCCTTTGTTACCATATGTACTTCAACTTAAAAATATATTAAGAAATAATGCAATCTTTATTGATATTTTCATAGTGTTCTCATAAACGTATTATTGGATATATTGGGTTGGTAAAAAAAATCTTTTGTTTTTATGCTGTGTTCATATTATAATATGAATACTAAAGTTGAAACTTTAAGTTTAACATAGTGTTGTTTGTCTCTAAAATACTTTGTCTCTTACTAGATTATTATAACTTTAAACTAATATTTATTTAATGTGTGTCAAAACTATGTATATTGCATTTTCATGTTACAAATACAAGACTTTTTTTGACAACCCATTACAATTGATTGCTATGTCTAAAATGTTTCCAAAGTGGTACAGATAATATATTTCTGCATTTACTGTTTGTTTCATGAATATGATAGGTGTTATGCAAACATCCAATAGTGAAGAAGGAAAATTGGAAAAACGATACAGCCCCAGCTTTAGGGAGCAAGACAGTAGGCAAGGACATAGTTCAACTAAACGAAAGAGAGACGATGTTCTCAGGTATAATCTTTTGAAAAATTATCAAAATTAATTCAAACACATGGAATATTTTTATCTGTATAGGGACTAAATAATCCTTTATATCACAGCACATGTACTTGACCGACGAATCTATCTTTATTCTCCTTTTAGAATGAAAATTCACCGAGAAAACACCTTAGTAGGAATACCAAGGCCAGGTGTGCATTTGGATAACACACCTAATAGACAGTGTATGTACTACATTCCGTACAAATGACAATTTATAAAAATCAAAAAAGTTTATACATTTGTATTTTATTGTCTATAAATAATTATATCATTCGTTTATACCAAACTACAGATTTTCTATTATTGGAGAATATAACATCGCGATATACGCACCCATGTATATTGGATTTGAAAATGGGGACCAGGCAGCACGGTGATGATGCATCTGCTGAGAAACGCAGCCACCAGATTGCAAAATGTGCTGCCAGCACATCAGCCTCGTTAGGTGTACGATTATGTGGAATGCAGGTTTGTTGGTCTACTATTGTTCAATACTCATAAAGTGTTTGACATACACATGACAAAGTGCTTGAAGAATTACATGTGTTAAAAAAAAAATGAAGTAAACATATGAGAGTCCTGAATTTGTAACATACAATGAATGTAGTCACTTAGTAGGATGAAAAGTCACGATGTTAGTAATAGTAGTAAAAATAATGATGTTCATATAATAAAAGCGAAAATTATTGTAGGTGTATCAAGCCGATGCCAGCCATTATATTAAGCGAGATAAGTATTGGGGTAGAGAACTGAACGAAGAAGGTTTCAAAGCAGCATTATATAGCTTCTTCCATAACGGTTATCGTTTGAGAACGTTAGTTATTGAAAAAGTTGTGTCCCGATTGGAACAGTTACGACGCGCGATCGAAAGACAAAGCAGCTATCGATTTTATTCGTGGTAACTACGACTAAATATAAATTATTAGAATAGAATTAAATGATTAAGTGTGTTCTTGTATTTAAAACTTGAAACGTTCGATGCTGACGATGTAAGAGAAGAAGTATTTTCGTTACTATAAATATTTTCACACAAAATGTCACATAAAAGACTGCCAAAGCTAATTATTTTAAATATTTTCTTAGCTCGTTACTAGTTGTATACGAAGGATATCAAATAAATGATTTTTCGGGGCTGAATCATTCACCGTCCACATTACAAACAGAAGAATCAACCAATTCTAGTTTCGTCGATGACGTTGCTCATAATTCAGAAGTATGCTACGATGCAGATACAAGTAACAGTTCCACAGACTACAATCTTTCGATTCAGGAGGAAATTAGTCAAGCAACTTTACACAAAGGATTTGGTGAAGCAGCCGCAAGAGGGGCCAAAAATACCGCCATTTTCTATCCCGCAAGGTTTGTGATCTGCTATTTTTATTTTGTTTACTGACCGATTGTAGACTTCGTCGATAATTTTCTACAGATAAGGACAAAAACAAAGTAATCGGTCGTTCTGTTTCGATTTGACACATTTCACACGAGACAAAGAAAATCTTCATTCCATATTTACTACACATAAAAATGATCGATTTTCTAATAGTATTATAATTCTGTAATGTTACAGTAATGATTCCATCAGTATAATCGATTTAAAATATTAAAGTATCAAGTGCCTTTTTCTCGAAAACTAATGGATTAAAATCAAAATTCGATCCAGAGGTTCTCAATAGGACTGCTGAGCGAAATATAAATGTGTATACACACATTTGAGTTTATAATACTAAAGATAAAAACATTTTGTGTTGAGTTCGGTTGCTCCAGTTAGCTTAGACCACCATCACTGGAGAGTTCAGTGCTGTTGGTATTGATTTTAGACTATCGAATAAATGTACAATACTTATCTGTTCACGACTCGGCACAGAACGACCCAAATTAAATTCCTATCGTTGTGATGCCGTCATATTGACCTCGTCAAAACTAACGTGTAGATAAAGTTTTCTAATCTCTGTAGTACTCGCGTCGAATTTTCTGACGTGTTGCGTCTCTTTTAAAATGGCTGGACTACATTTGTTTCCCAACCAGGCGCCACAGCGTTAATTTTCTATTACTTTGTTCTGTTATGTGGTCGCTCTTTCATTCACCGATTTACTCATGCACCTAAATCTAATGTATTACAACATTAGGAATCTAATTACATTTTTTCTATTATTCAGCAACTGCGATTACATGCATTTCGTGTTCGTTTGTTAACGTCTATAAAATTATCTATCAAATCTATGCGTTCAACCCTCCGATATTTTGAATGAAAACGGGAACAACTGGTGAGGTGGATCTAATTTTTTTATCGTACAGATATTGTTTTTTAAATGATATCTCTTAGCGCGCGTTCTCATGTCAATGTTTTGTCTTCAAGCAAAGTAGTTTAATTGAAACACATAGTTTACTGTCAATCTCATTTACTGAACGAAAAACAAATTTAACGGAGATTGATAAAACATAAAACAAAGGTACACGCGAACCTTTATCGATCGCATCTCTAATTATAACATACTCTATCAGAACATTGGAGGGTTTACTATGAAAGGTAAAAAAGTAAAGTTGTTACAATGATTTTAGTACAATTACCGGCTTATTTCAAACGCTTTTTGTTAACAAATCGGTTTAGAGGAAATATCGCACCCTCAGTACTTTAGCGTACTAACATGAACAAATCTCTATCAGCATTGATCAGTTTGTAAGAGATATCTGTAACAGGTTTCTGCTGTTTGTAAATCACGTAGCAATGTGTACTTTGCTGCCTAGTAGCGAAACGTTTACGAACAATTAGGTCATCGGATGCGAAATAAGAAATCTTTTGAGGTATCTCGATCGTTAGATCGCAGGTCGTCTTACGAACCGACACATGGCTCAGAGTGTTCTCGAAACTCACGTATTTGAACATGTGTTGAACTCGAACGGTTTCTTGTTTGTTTGTAACTGCGGCTGCATGTACCTACAGAAAATTCATGTCTATCATGTAAACGGATGTTTACGTGAAAGAAAAGAGATACATACACGTATGATTATTTGTAAACATTATCGATTAACTTTGTAAGCTCATACATAATATTTAAGTTGATACACTAACGAATTGACAGTGCGATGTTTTCCTAGTTTAAGCATGTATATTTCTGTGTACCGTCACTTTTTAGAAAACTGCTCTTTATTACGGCCGAACTATAATAAAGCGCGGCAATACCAGTCCCTAATCGAGCCCGATCAGTTTCTTACTAGGGGAGGATCAGAGCTGAAAGTGGTGGATTTCAAAATCCTTTCGTAGGTATACTGTTGCTCATGCGTAGAGTTACAGCTCTACAAAAGTTACTGGGTGCAAATATTTATGAATTAAGGAGAGAGAAAAAGGTTAATGGGACATTTAAAATTGTTTGGGGCAGTCGAGTCACGAGCGTGAATATAATACGCAATCAAGAACATGAATACGAACACAAATACACGTATACTACACATAGCTATAAGTGCCTAGTTCATTCTCTCCGTGAACTCGGAACGATTCGCCTTTTCTTTTTAAATAGATCGATTTAGTTTTACCATTACACAACGAACCAAACCAGAGTATACACGACGAACCAAACAAGAGTATACAAGACGTTCAGTAAGTGGTGGATTTCTTGTGAAAGAGAAAGAGTGAGTGAGTGAAAGAGAGGGAGAGAGAGAAAGAGAGAGAAAGGAGGAATATCAAAATACAGTTTGTTCCGTTAAATATCTTCTTTCTGCTTAATGCACGGCACACGTATCATCTTGTGAGAATAGTAAAAAAACGAAATGATTTTCGTAGTTCTTATAGGAAAGATACTATACCAGTAATGTCTTTCCTAAGATTTGGAAACGTGCTTAAATAAGAAAAATGAATTTTCGTCTACATATATACACTCCGGGACAAAAAGATAGCACACTTTAAAATTAACGTAATATTTATTTATTTAACATTACAACCAAGGTTTTATTTTTACACATTCTTGCAAAATATCTCTAATCGTTCTTATGTTGCACAGTTAACCAAGGCTTTTTCTTTAATTTTCTTCATACTTTGAGCAATTTGCCTTGCAGTCATCTTAGAATTGGATGCTGCTCTTAGGATTGCACGACGTTCCCAGGCACTTAGACTTTGCGGACGTCCAGAACTCTTCTTTTTACTATATTTTTTCGGATTTTTCAAGAAATTCATTATTACTTTTCGACTTCTATTCATAGTTTTTACTATTTTTGTCACTGAATATTGTTCTTCTTCCAATTTGATTATAGTGTTGATTTCACACGCGTTCAATCTCTTTCCGCGACCCATTTTTGATAATATTTTGCCTTTTTTAAACAAATATACAACACGAGATAATATCACGGACTTTATTAACTATGTTCTGAGGTTGATGTTCGCAATTCGCGAGCTTCAGTGTAACTGGAAAGCGTAGATTTACTACACGTGCTATCATTTTGACCCACTTGCGAACCACAATATTTACGTTTTCATTTCTAGAATTCTGTTGAAGTAAATATTGTCGATGATATTCAGTACATTATACGTAGAGGCATGTCAGAATATGTTGACATATTAAAATACTCATTTTCTTCAGTTTATTCTACCAAATGAGAACAAATAGACGATGTGCTATCTTTTTGTCCGGGAGTGTACTTTGGAGAAATACAATAACGTTCGAGACACAATAAAGACTTCTCGTTAAAATAAGGGAAAGTAAATGGAAACGCAGATAAGGCATGTGTATGCATCAGTTTATTATTGTTGTTGAAACAATAAAGCTTTCTGTGATTACAATTTCACGTGCTCGTTCGAGTGATTTTCATGCAACGATGTCACTGTAAATTAGAAACCTTATTTGCAGAAACCCATCATTTACTTTGCATCCTGTATAGAGAGATATAAACGTTTTCTTTTATTCGAAAATATATGTGACCTGCAGGGCCTGCATGCCCGCGCTACGGTTTGGGCAGTTAAAGGGTTGTTAGTAGATGGTAAGAGGTCATACATTGTACCATGTGGCATCTAACGACGAAGGTGCGTAAACATTTCATCGCGTGTCACCTCGTTCGTGCAAGAAAGGAACTGTAAAAAGAGAAATTTTCACGATAAAAAATCGTTTCGAAAGATCAATTTACAGAAATAACAGGTACCCACGTAGATCGACGTAGATTCCTAATTTTCGAAATTCTACGCGACAATTATGTAACAAGAGTAGACGTATCTCCTCGAGAGAAGTTCAAAGACAATTATGGATCTAACGAAAACGCGAAGATGTCGTGATTTTTTTACGCACCCCCGTATATTTTTAATACATTCTAATTACATATCCTATTCAGTTATCGCAAGTAAGTGAACAAAGGAACGTTGTTAATAATGATGACTTTTATGTCATAAACTCATAATCATAGCAGCGAGGAGACTGTTTTCGACGAATCTAGCGACAGCTTGATCGACACAGTGCTTCAAACTCCCAGATACGAACAGTGGATGATTTATGGCAGCTCGAACGACGAATTTTGTTTCGAGCAAAGCTCGGATATCGCGGAGGGCACTAGTTCCGACACGGAAGTTAGATCGGATAGCGGACCAAAAAGACAAAGACACGAAAATCGACTGCTTCGTCTTTACGAGAACGAGGAGAGAGTGGAGGAAGATGTCGAGTGTGACAGTATATCGAACAGGTCAGGGACAGTCCATGTACCAAGTACGGTCTTGATATACAGTCTTGTTCCGTTATAAGGCGAAGGCTCGGGACCGTCTTTCGCCATATTTTGGGCCAGGGTCCCACTTTACTCTTCCCCTTGTACGGCGCCATATTCCTGGCGTGTATCCCCACGATTCCGCCACAGACCGGTCACGTAACGCGATGCGCGCATTAAATTCGCGTTACGTTTTTTTTTTACGTGGGGAAAATGCATTACGCATACTCCGCCCCCCTGGGGAGGAGATGAGGTTATATGGTACTCTCCCCGGCTGGACGGGGCATATCCTCTAACAACCCCACGATCAGCCCTAAGCTAATGTGGTGGTTCCCAGATCAAACGCGTATACAACAGGACACCTCCTCGCTACATACATCGCGAAGAGGGGAGTTACTCCCTCCGAACCCTATAAGCTAACTTGGACCTCGCGCGGAGGTACCCCCCAGAAAACAGCCCGACGTTGGTGGACTTTCTAGGAACGCTGCCGACTGGTGTCCCTCCGCGACGAAGGACACCGGCCCACCTCGAGTGGAGCTTATTGTTAGCTTCATACGGGCGGCCGGGGTCAGTTCAAACCCTGGTATTTACACAATTCGCGTTGCATCTGTGTCATGACTAACTCGATAATAGCAAAGAGAGAGTAATTATATATCTTTCCGTGAAAAAGGCGAACAACTTCGAAAGAAGAAGAAGGAATATATCCGCCGCTTTATATCGGAATAAGACTGTAAATCTGTCTCCAGATTCCAAAAAAAAAAATGGAGAAATTTAACAAGACGTGACTTACGTGATCGACTATAAGAAAAGCTTCTTTTTATTCTCTTTAATGCATTAATTAATATAATCGACAATATTCGTTTTTTTTTTTAATTTTAGTCTATATTCTTCTATTGTCGTATATGATACATTATAACAGTCAACTATTTTATTCATAGGTACTCGTCTTGTTCCTATCGGACTAAAAATAAGCAAAAATCTCAAGAAGCGCTCGTCGACGTAAGAATGATCGACTTCGCTCATACAACTTTCGTTCACGGCTCGTCAACCATGGCTTGCAATTCGAATTCAACAGTGCATCAAGGTCCGGATTGCAGTTTCCTAACAGGTCTTGACAGTTTAAAGCGACTTCTCCTTGAAATCTTGACCGAGGGTTGAAGAAGCGCCGGAAAAGCTCTACATATTCGTATTTAAATGACGAGAAATATTTAATATTTTCTTGATAATAGAACAACAGACAAAAATAAAACAAACCACCTCCAACCGGAACGATAAGTGGACAAAGTGTTTCGTTTGTGCCAAGGACACTAACAACGAAATTCTGATCCTAAAACGCGATTGGTTTTTGTGTAACTGATCTGTACATATTTTCACTGTAGAATTTTATGTTGCGGAGTACTATAAGTATGCGAGGTATATATGTATAGAAAACATACGATGACGTCGTGTACATTTTGTGCACGAATCGTGTCTTAAGAGTATTGTATGAGATTCCTAATACAAAAAAGGAAATATAGAACGAATCTTAAACAAATTTCGGCTTTCTCTATTCCACTCATACCAAGAATTGAAACCTTAGATCTAAGTATTACAACTCATAAGTTTAAAATTTTATTGCATCAAAATATCTCGATTCCAATACACCGTCTGTGAACGTAAATACAATACTCATAATACAGATACAAGTACACGAACTATTTCCTAATAAGCTTTCTAAGTCTGGACGACTTAATTGATTGGCCTGCTTAAATGGACTTTAAAAATATGACAACTTAATTGATTTGGTGAGTATCAATTTTGTATTCTAGCATTCAATATATTTATCCGGAATAATGTATTCCTGTAAGAATTTGCAAACATTCAAGAAGGTAAGGGATACGACTTTATGACAGGGATATTTAGGATTAAAAAGGAATACGATATCATGTCGAATGATTCAGAAACTCCAACAGTTATGCATCGATAACTAGATAGATAAACAAGCCAACCAGCACAGAAAGCTCTGTTTCGGGGATGACGCGGCACGTACAAATGTTTTCAGCCCAAAGCCCTGGACTCGACGTTTCATCACGAAGAACGATGGCCAAGGGATGTCTCCACCTAGTAAGTACCCAGTCAGCCAGACCTGCCTCGAGCAGAAATCGAGCCCATCTGCCGGGCAGAATCAGTGAAGCAGTACAGCCAATGAGCCAAATGCAATTCAAACAGATTGCATGCAGTGTCACCAGAAAGTGCCCAAGGCCCAAACCAGCACTCGAGGGGAATACAAGTACTTTGTATTATTTTTATTATTATTATTTGTATTATGTATACTCTCCTCCTTTTCCCCTTCCACTATCCTATTCCAGCAATGCGCACACTCCAACGTTCCCCACTGTTTTCAACCAGTGTTACCAGATGGGGAGAAATCAACGATATATGCTGTACCCCCTCTCTGATGACCAGAGCGCGACGGGGCACGCGAATAGGGAAAGTGAATAGTGGAAGGGAAAAAGGAGGAGAGATTTCCGAGAATTTGGGTACCGTTTCGTACCCTATATCACCCCATATGGCATCACTGTTTTCAACGCAACAAACTATGGCACTCTGCCCACATTCGTCAACTGGTAGATGAAGTAATCTCGGAACACGGTGTGTTATTTGAAGCCGGGTCTATAAGTATATATGGTCTAAATGTTCAGAATGGTTCAGAACCATAGACAGAAAATCGCGATGCATGAGACGTCTGCATAAATTTGAAGTCTGTGCTATCACGCTATCAGTGATGTTTGTGTATTGTATAATGTATTAGTATAGGATGTATGTAATATGAAGTAAACAAGAACGTGGCGAACGACATTTCTCGTTTTGAGTTAATACCGAAGTATCTTATTAAAAAGATACATTGTAAAAAGATAATTAAAGAGTCTGTAAGGTTTGCCGTTAATACTTGTACAAATTTACAGTTGTTACATTTCAATTCATTTAGGAAAACTTCTACAATGGCTTTGTGAGACACCCGCATTAGGTTATGCAAAGCTGTCACAACATTTGTATTTCTTTTAAAATCGCCAAGTATCTGATCGAAGTACATAATGGAACAACTTAGTGACTTCATATTAATTCCAAAACTCGATAACGTCATACTAATAGATAAGACTGAAGGAAGTAATAAATCCATAGATGGAACATTGTGTATTAGTATTCATCATCTAATCTGGTCGTCGCGACAAGAGTCGCGACCAGAGCTTTGGGTATAATTTATAAAAAATTATTTAACATATAATTATGATTATTTGAAATGGAAATTCATCAACTTTAGATAGAAATATTTACAAGATTCTGCAACGATTTTTCAATATATTTTTTAGCTATTGTATCGAAACATTGATCTTGTAGAGAAAAAATTAAATACTCAAAGCCAGGGTGGAAGTATTACATTAAAATGCAAAGACTTCCGGATCCTTCAACTAGATATTAATTCAGTAGATGATTTAACGAGTGTTGCTTTATCCATAGAAAAATTAACTACCCAAGGTAAAAATAATTTATTTTTCATATAATATAAAAACCAATATTTTATTGAAAACTTGCAACTTTTATATTTTCGTTTTATTCCAGAACAAGCTTTACAATATCCTTTTTTCAATAGACCACAAGCTATCAGTAATATTAATGTACAAATAGAGGATGGATGGACTGCATTTGCTCCTGTTTCTGAGTGGTCTAAATTATTAACTGCCCATGCGGATGAGTGGCGTATTAGTTATTTAAATAAAGAATACAATGTTTGCAATTCTTATCCTTCCGCTGTTATAGTACCTCGTCATGTAGATGATAAAGTCATAATATCCTCTGCTAATTTTAGAGATGGTGGAAGATTTCCTGTTCTATGTTACAGGCATTGTGGCGGGGTATGATATTAAATAAATAGACAGAGTATTAAAGTTATAAAAAGTAGCAAAGTGTAATAAAAAGAAGTAAATACATTATATATATATATATATTTAACAAGGTATTAATCAATGTTACAGAGTATTTTATTGAGAAGCAGTCAACCAATGTGTGGTATTACTGGAAAAAGATGCAAAGAGGATGAAAGATTATTAAATGCAGTGTTAGGACCAGGTAGACGTGGGTAAATATAGAATTTTTCAATTATATAGTAACATATAATTTAGAGACATCAAAACACTATACTTATCAATGTTAATAAATTGATAAAGTGATTTTTATCAGCAATAGAAAGATTATTTTCAGTCTTAATCCTATTATTAATATATGCTTTTATCAATAGTTATATAGTAGATACAAGATCGGTTAGCCAAGCTCAAAGTTCTAAAGCCAAAGGAGGTGGTACAGAAATTGATGCTGCTTATCCACAATGGCGAAAAGTGCACAAAGCAGTACCACGCCCAAATGATCTAGCAGATAGTTTTTTTAAATTGATAGAAGCTTGTAACGACGTAACATATTCTACTTCTCAATGGCTCTCAAGACTTGATAATAGCGGATGGTTATCTGCTGTACAAAGTGCTTTAAATGCTGCTTGCGTAACTGCTCAATGTCTTCATCAAGAAATTGCAGCTGTATTAGTTCATGGTATGAGATCTACAAAGATTAATTCTAATTCTTGTCGTATTTCTTTTAATTATATATGTTACATTTTAAACAGGAAATGCTGGCAGAGATTCTACTTTAGTGGTAACGAGTTTAGCTCAAACAATATTAAATCCTGACTGCAGAACAGTGCGCGGTCTTCAGGCTTTAATTGAACGTGAATGGATACAAGCAGGCCATCAATTTTTCAACCGCACTCGTCATGGACCATACTATCCAGCAAATTCTCAAAATTCAGTGCATGGTCCAACATTTCTTCTTTTCCTAGATTGCCTTTACCAACTACATTATCAATTTCAATTTAGCTTCGAGTATACAGTAGAATTATTAAGTGAATTATATAACAACGCATATTGTTCTGATTACGGAACATTCCTAGGTATGCATATATCAACACATATATCTTTGTGTGGACATAATATAATTCTACGTTTATCTTTCATTAATAGTGTTTTCATTGATATTTTAGGTAATTCAGAAGCAGAGAGAGTGAGTCTTCGATTATCAGAACGTACCTGTAGTTTATGGTCTTACGTAAATCAACCAGAAGTATTAGAAAAATGGATAAATCCTTTGTACGAGCCAAATCCTGGAGTTATTTGGCCTAGTGTTGCACCAATTAGTATCCAATTATGGAAAGAACTTTACCTTTCATGCACAAATATTGCTCCATGGAAAGGTTTACTGCCTTGCATAAAGCAAATAAAACAGAATCATGTGGCAGTAAGAAAAGTTGCTGGTCAATTGCGAATTCAAATCAAACAAGCAATAGAAAAAATGCATTTAGATGCTGATGCAACTTGTGAAGTAGAAACTCAGGATGAACATACTTGCATAGAAGAATTAACTCTAGAATCTCAAAGTACCTGATACTTAGGTTGTATATACTGAAAGAAGGTACATTTATGTTATAAATCGCATCGTCAACCTGCCTTTATTTACAATACAAAATTAGTATATTAAAATTCATCTTCTCACACATCATAAATTTAAACAATCTCATTTGCATTTTATATTTCTCAAAATCCTTCAAACATTTTTATGATAATATTGTGTAAATACAAATATATAAATGTAAATATATATATCTACATATGCCGTGTCCCATTACAAATGACAAATACCATTGTCGTCTAAATTTGTATAGTATACAAAAAATTGTATACATGATCTGTACGCCATATATGCACTGGCACATTTTAATCTTCCATTTGTGACATTATTTATTGAGCAATCCCTTGATTAACATAACAGAGCATTGAAAGGGAAAACAAATAAAATCCACACAATTTCTTTTATTTGAACAGTACTATATTACTACATAAATAAACAAATTTACATAGTTTCATGTTTATTCTCATGTTAGGTTACTCATATATTTGAATGGTTTTGTTCAAAAATAATAATTTTTGAGAATATATAGATAAAACTTAATTATTATCACCAATATAAAAGACAGAAGATAAATTGAGGGGGGGGGTAAGCGTGGCAGGTGTTTCTTCAGACACAAAAAGACAAACGAGTTCAGCAGCCATTGGTTGAGAGAATGTGTATATCTACATAAAAATTAGAATAAAATGCCATAAATGTTAAGGTTCAGATTTATGAAAAACATAAATATATTTAAATAATTTTAATGTAAGTAACTGCTATCGACGTTAATAGTAAAAGAAAATCCGAAAACTTTGTTACTCAATGTGTATTCAATGTGATGAATATAAAAATAATAACTGAATTTCAATTGTTTACCTTTATGAATTCCGGTTAAATATTTATGACAAAAGGGAGATGTCTTGTCAATATTTTTACGGATTCGAAGAATTTGATTTTGAGTGTCAGTATCCCTGGATGAGTGTAGATCTAGTCACGAATAGAATTAAAAGAACGTAGACTAAATTCAAACCCATCCAGGGCCACTGACCGATTCAGTTTCTTATCCTTTAACTGATGTAGTATATATTACAAATTATCAAAAATATAATGTATATACTCTGACTGAAATTATGAGAAAAGTACGAACTTAGCTACCGACGCTCTCACAAGGTAAAATGTAGCGGATTGATGCGCTTGAAAACGGAATTGCAGAAGCGCGGGTAGGGGAATCGGGATAAGGGACAGGATTGGTATATAGCACCAGTGCAAATACCAGTACCAGTACGAGTACCAATACCTAGTACCAGAGAGGATATCTCTGCTAGTACCTATCCTCTGCTATCCTCTCCTCTCTGATAGTACTCCCTACTCTTCCTTTGGAACGAGGGAAAAGACTTTCACAACGTATTGAAATATATGCATACAACAAAGAAGTTCATAGCAATTTATACATCCAAGCTAGCGTCTGCGTGACACAGTATTTAAAATAATTACATGTATTTTTCATAAAATTTTAATTAATTTAAATATATACGAGTCTAAAAGTTCCTATAAGAAATACTATGTACATTGTTTATTTAGAATAAGAACGAAACTGATGTAAACAATGGCGGTGTATCACGTGATTGGTTCATTGCGTTTTGCACATATTGGTATATTTATATGTTATAAAATAAAGTCTTTAGGAAATTCTTATCTGTTTTTATCCCTGCATATTCAAGAATAATACGAAAAGTATATTCTAAATACATAATAACATTTAGAAAATATATAAAACGGGTGAGATACTTATTTATGTAATTGCTGTACTATTGTGTGGTGGGTTTAGAAAATTAGAACTAATTTGTAAAAACATGATCAAATTTTTCAAAGATGATTCTCTCATTGTTAGATTTGCAAAATAAATGTGAGTTATCAAAGAATACCTTCAACCAATAGGAAAAGCGGAAATGTGTTCAGCTGAGCATTGATTCGTCGGCGATTTTCCCTTTCTTTTGAGGTTCAAGGACCATTGGTTAGAAAAGTATGATCATTGTGAGAGTGTCGGAGGGTGTTCCAAAATGTACTTCCTTGAAAGGGGTGATTCGTTTGAGAAAATTTCGTTTGAGTAGATTTATGATTTCCTGCCCCAAGTAGTCCAAGATTGGTCCAAGACTCCAACTCGTCGTCCTGTGTAAAAGTGAAATTGGAGTAGCTGGTCCCCTCTTTATCTTTATCTTCTCAACTTAGTCTAAATTTTGCAGAGATTATATATTAGACTATATAAGCAATGAAATTTGAAAATAAATATTGTATTGTTGTATTTGAAATGTTCCTTTCTCCCGTTGGTACTACTGCAGGGAATTGCATATATATATATAACGTTATCATAACCAATCATAACTAAGTTCGCGCGGTCGCGCAGCACTATATATACCTGTACTGTGCTATGCTTACACTAAGCGCTACAAACTTCTGTACTTATGAAAAAGGTGCTTTTCTGCTTGTGCAATGTTTGTTTCAAGGAACATCAATGAAACAGAAGTATTTTGAAAATGCCGTATGCATATATTTAAGTAAAACACTAATGGTCGTACGGTGTTACATTTTTCTAAAGGTACGTATAGTTTCCTCACAGTATTTCGAGAAAACGCATTAATTTAAAATAAAGAAAACTATTGTGATTTTTCTCATCAGAAAGTTCTTTGATCTGTTGGTAATCCAACCGTCATAGCATTGTCATTATCCGTATTGTTGTGACATCTCTAACTAAGTCATAATAAAATTGTGTAACCTCGAAATATTTCGCAGCATTTTTAAGTCATCTGTTATAACATCTGCACATAAACAAATCAAGTTAGGAAAGAATTCAAGTTATTATGATTTTCTTTTTATTAAAAAATTAATTTTCAGAGTACCAGTTATGAATACAACGATAAGTTCTGTAGAAAGTGGCGGTGATAAACGTCTACCAGAAACAAGTATGCAAAATGTTGCACAAAATCTAACCACAATGCAAAGTGCACAAAATGTACAAAGTGTTGTGCAAAGTAATATACAAAATATTCAGTCCACGCAAACTATAGTGGGTTCGATTGGAACACCTAGCAATCATGTAGGTAAACCAATATCGATGGATACAAATCCGAAGTTACCTCTAATGAAACCTGTGGTTCCGTCTGGTACTATGTCAACTTCAGAAAGTAATAAAATAACAACAACGGTAAGGAAAATATTTAGAAATGTGTATAAATGATGGATCATAATAAAGTGTATTTGTTTGTTTTATAGCTTTGTTCTGTAGGGTCCACAGTCAGGATAATATCTCCAAGCATGTTAAGTACGGTGGAGCGTCAAAATCAACCACCAGCACAACAGCTGTTACAGCAAACGCAGCAGGTAACAAGTATGCCTGCAACTTATCATGTACCAAGAGGACCAGCTGCAGTAGCTAATATATCTGCTCCGAGATCGACAGTAGCTACTCCTATTGTCAGAGCAAATACAGGACAAACTGTTCCAACAACAAGGTCAGGGTAAGCATATATGTATGTATTGGGTTGGAACGAAAGAGAGAGTTCGTAGCATTTGTAAATTAAAATTGAAAGCTAAAATTCAGATATTTTCCATTCTGTTCTATTACTTTTTGCCATTTTCGAGGTAACTTCTCGTGTTATTGAATAAACATATGAATAAATACCTTAATTTTATCTTCGATTCTTAATTTGAAAACGCTACAAACGTTCTTTCCAACCCAATATGTAATAAATAATTTTATGAACGTGTCAGCGATACAAAATCTATTACTAAGATTTGACAAAGTGCCACTTCATTGTAATACATATTTATTATAGAAGCAACTGTAGTGTAACATAGTATTTTATTTGTTACATTGTTTAGAATCAATACAACTATTTCGAACCCTCAATGGCAACCTAAAACGACGTCCGTTGTATATGCTCAACCTCAGAGGCACCCTACACCTCCAGTGGGTCGAGTTTCAAGACCGCCGTCCACTGTGTACACCAGTCAACAGCCTCGTTTAATTACGCCAACAGGTCAAGGAAGGTCCGTACAAGCCACAATGGTAACTGGAGTTCCTGGTACTCCCTCCAGATTGATTGCACCTGTTCTTCAAACAAATAATAGTATTACAAGACTGCCCGTCTCGCAGAGTAGACTACCTACACCTCAAGCGGCGAATGTATCACAGACTGCACAATCTGGCAGACCATCTGCTCAAACTATTCAAGTAAATCATTATACTTATTGACCATTAAGATTACCGAATGATATTTCTTTATAGTTAGATAAATTCTTTGTAAAAATTGTAGCCCAATCAACCAAACAGATCTCTAAGTACTCCTGGTACAGTTAATCGCATAGCTGTGTCAACACCTATGGTTGGAACTGCAAGTAGAATAAGTGGTACAGCTTCAGTAACTGTTCAACCAACAGTGGCACGACAACTATCGATAAACACAGTGGCCGGCCCATCAGCTGCCACTGTAAGTCGAATTGTCATTCCATCCCAACAAGTAGGTATTGAAAAGCGAGACCGATATCAAATTCTTTTATTGACTATTGAATAAAATAAATCTGAATTTCAGGTCCAACAACAACAACAACAGCAACCGCAAACGCAACAACAAGCAACTCCACGTGTAGTTCAAACAGTAACATCTTTATCAAATATCAGTACAGTATCACGAGTAATTACTACAGCAGCAAGTACATCAAATGTAACAAGAATATCACAACCAACGCCAACCACAGTTGCTAGAATTGCTGGGATGTCCCTACATCCTTTGCCTCTAGCACCTGCAAGAGCTACCACCTCTGCGCCTGTTAAAACAGTGCAAGCTCAAAATGTCGGGCCTACTGTTCAGATTAAACCTTCCCAGCAATCTGGTTTACGAGTGTCTTCAGCTAGTACTACGAACAATAATTCGAACACTATACCTGCTCAACCTGTTCAAGGACAGTATATACATCCACCCCATACCACCACATACTATTCCTTTGAGCCGACAGGTAATTTGTAATTATTGTTTTTGCTTATGCTTTTGAAACAAACTTACATTGATGCTGTTACATAGGAACATATTCTCAATATCGACAAACACCAGTAAGATTACTTGTTGAACCAGGGTACGATGAACCACATACCAAGCCAAACGCATCTCCACGACCAAGTATACTTAGAAAAAGGGATCACGATAATTCACCTGTCAAAGGTATACGAAAATATAAAATTACTAGAGTAATTTTTATTTTCTCTTCTCACTGGATTCATCATCTTGTCGGATCTTTTGTAGAAACAAATGACCATTACCATTACATATTTTTAGGTGTTGCAAAGAATTTGGTTCCTGTACTTACATCTTTACCACCTGTTACAACATCCAGCCCTCCTTGTTCACCAAGGGGAGACCAAGATGGTGGAGGCTGCCAAAGTTCAGGATCTACGACAGTTTCAGCGACATCATCGCCAGGATTGGATGAAGAACCAGAACAGTCTAGAATCCCGATGAATCCAACGGTAGAAATGTCTCCAAGAAAGAAACCTAGAAAACAGCAACTTACCAGTGTAGAATTAACGGAATCACGATGTACAGAAGAAGAGATGCAGTTTATTACGGAAGAAAGAATGAAGAAAGAGATTAAAGATGAACCAAAAGAAAAATCGTCTGATAAAAGACAGATTTCGAGTACACAACGCGACGTCATCAAATCACCTACGCAACAGACGAACGTTACAATACGAACGCGACCTACGCCTAGTTTATTAGGTTTGTAAGGGAAAAGGGTGATACCGTTATGTATGACAAAAAATAGTTTTTCTTTTTACAGGACCATCCTGGAAGAATAGATGGAGTAGTAGACTTCATCATTATAGGAGACCAAGCGAAGTTCGACCTCGCGAAGAAAGACGGCCAACGGTTGCAGAGATAGCACAGCAAAAACATGTATTACAAAAGCTAAATGGTTGGAAGGTGTATCATCTTACAGCACAGATGGAAGATATTGCTGATCTTGAGAAACAAGTATGTTAAAGTTGATATACACTACTGTGCAAAAGAAAAAAGCACCCAGTATAATTATAAGATATAATGACAAACAATATCTTCATGTAGGAATTGTGTGTGTGTATTGTACAATGATTGATTTATTGCATTTCAAGTATTAGATAATATAATCCGCAATAACACATATTGTCAGAACTATTCAATTAAACAGCGGAATTCTTTTTCAAAACTTACCCTGTTCTTATTTGATTATTTACGCTTTTCTATTAAATATGGCCGGGTGCGCTTCTTTCTTTTGCACAGTAGTGTATCAGCATTGATAACAATAAAACGATCGATTATAATTCGTTCCGTTTATACAGGTGCATGAGAAATTGAAAACAACATTAACAATGCTCGAATCGCAGCAGAACGTCAGGAATAGACAAGACGATGGGCTCGAACGTGTAAATGAACTAATTAAAGGAAATATGCAACGTAGTAGCTTAATTAGTGAAGGAATGAATGAAGCGCGGACGCAGCTTATTGCTATATTTCAACATAAAGGACCTATTACCGATATTTTACAACGATGCGGTAACAAACGGGCTCAAAAGAAGCGAGACAAATGAGCTAGTAGCGCATTGAAATCAAATTGAAATGAATATGTTTCTAAGAAAACCTTGTGGACACGAGGTTCGGAACAGAATTATTTTTATCTGTGTCACAGAATCTATATTATAGAAGTAAAATAAATGATTTTATAAGTCTATGACACGGCTGTCGCTAAACATGTTTATACTTTATTATTATACAAATCTACGACTTTTTATTTTAATATAATACTTCTTCTATATTTGTTGAAATGTCCTTTCACATTTTGTCGTGTTATATAAGTGTGCGTGTGTCTGTGTGAATGATGAAGCGTATGTATATACATATAGACGTTATACGTGTATATACTTTTAAATGTTCTACCACATAATTGTTAAAACATACTTCAAGAAGAAAATTATAGAAACGCGTGAAAGTTTTAACATAAGAATGAAATAAACAAAAGTTAATATTCGTACTATAAAATGCAAAGTATACGGTTTACTTTATGTACTATTTCGTACATATACGTGTACTATATAACATGGTACCACTACCAGAATAGAATGTATGTTACTATGGTAACAACATATTCAGAAATCCTTACTTAGCAGTTAGCAGCAACAGTAGTCTTGTTTAAAGTTTAAACTTTCAGTATTTACAAAGGATAATAGCTCACTGAAAATTCGTTAATAGTACATCGATATGTGGTGGGGATACAGTCCCGCATTAGACATACAGCTTGAAGTTAATAAACGTGAAATTAATTGTCCAGGTGAAGGTCTCGAAGTATTAATTGTAGGTGCTGGCGATGCAAGACATATTATGAAGACATTGGCATCATCTTACTTGCACGATGATTGTGTTATTACGTATAATGTAATTGAACCAACATTGGAACAAATTGGTAGATCTATTCTCTTATTAAGCACTTGTTTAGATAAAAATCTAGGTATGTATGCAAGATTTTAAAACATAATGAACTATGATATTCCTTCTTAAAGACATTTTTGAATATAAAAATTGGATACACTTAAGGGTTACAAGAAGCAACTCGATATTACTTGGAAATATTTGGCAATACACTTGTAAGACCAGCGACAGCCAAATACTTGGGAAAGCTTTCGAATGCTTTGACAAATATACCAACAGGTACAATCGATTGTCCATGGTTAAATTTGGAAAAATTTAAGCACAAGGATAAAGATCAAATAGAAGCAATTTTCAAGTAAGTTTAATTAAACGAATTAAAATACGTATATAGATTTCTTTAATGCTTTACAAGTTTTATTTTCTTTTGTAATACTTTTTACAAGATTCTGGGAGCGTGCAACATCCGAAAATGTTCCCATTGTGGAATATTGGGATAAACGAGTTAGAAAGTTATTAAAAACTAGATATGATTACCGCAATGGTGTTTTTGACTGGGATTATCATATGGTTCTGAAGTCTCGTGACGTCCCAAATTTAACTGTACAAGAATATAGGTAATAAAGTTAGCGTAAAATATTGTCATGTAAATATGTACAGACACACGTGATTTATTCATTTCGAAACTAGATTTTGGAGGAACAATGGTATTGCATTCACCTGGTTAGAAGGTGAACCTGTTAGAAGCAATCCAACATTATTGAGTAATATAATACAATACGGACCTGGCTTTGTGCATTATGCTTATTTAGGAGATATAACAAATGGTCCCTTTTATACATGGATCTTGGAAAATTCAAACCATAATCGGTAAGATTCATTCTACGTATATTTTTTGCTATATGTTAATTTAGTTTTCATTTTATATATTATATTATAAATATTATAATTTAGTAAATACAGAGCAACTGACGTAGCTGAACTCGAAGTAATGAGATGTATTCATGAAATCAAAACAAAAGAACCTTTGTGCGAAGAGTTGTTTGCATCGCATAGAGATTCCTCTATTTTTAATGGTACATTAGTAATTGATCCACCTAATAACGAAATGGAACAAGAATCATGGAAAAGAGAAAGAACTAAACCAAAAAAGGAAAATATATCTTGGATAGACATTGAGAATCATAAGGTGTTGTATAAAATAAAAAAATTTAATAAATGCAGCATACTTATTATTATTCTTTAAAATTTATAAAATATTTTTAGGTCGTTTTTCATCCCATAACATCTATGGAGGTATTCAAACACAAAACCGGTTATGCCAACAAGTTCGACTTTTTATGGATAGCGCATAATATGTTGAAACAATTACCTAATCTTACTCCACTGTTAAAAAAAGGAGCAATTGTATTAATTGAACTACGAAAATATATGACAGAATTACGAGAGGAAGATTTACATAATTTTGTGAAAGAAGTGAAAAATAATGCAGACAACTGTGGATTGCGTGAAATTGTTCATATAGATGCTAAAAAGCATTGTATTGCTAAATTTTGCAAAACTTAGACAATCATAAATAAGTAATAAAGTTTCTATCCCTCTCCTTCCCCCTTCCTCTCTTAATCTTCTTCTGTATACTTTAAACTGTGATTAATAAAACATATGCTGTAATGTAATATTATTTATAAATATTCTTCCAAGTTCAGTATTATAGATAAAGTATATTAGTCCGTGATATTGCAAACGTTCATTTAAAAATATGTTTATATAACTAAATAATATAAAAATTGTTCGATAACAATTATGCGAATACAATTGAATATTATTTCAGCAATACATATAAAGAAATGGGTAAATAAACAATCCAATATTGATATGCAAGGTATGTGTATTCAATTTTGCCCAGAAATAATTTATATACCATAATGTATTTATAAATTGAATACAATGACACAGTAAATTTAAAAATTTAAATCATATTAAAAAATCTGTGCTACTGAAATTATTTATTGCAATAATACATACTATTGAGAAAACAAAAATCACCAAATGCTGCTATCATAGTGAAAAATTAAACGCAGCGTGGTTATGAGAATTACCCAAATTCGCGGGAAACGCTTTCGTTCCTGATTGTTCCTGATCAGAGATCCGCTAGGTTCAGTTCTAACTTTTTAATGCTAGGTAGTACAATTAAATAATTAATATAAGAAAAACTATATTTTAATGAAAAGTGCAGTTCAAATAAAATACCACTATTCCACAGCAGCAACGATACGTGTCGTTTTTCTGTAATATGAAGTAACCCTTGAAAATCGGCCATGGCAGCTATTTTCAGCGATAGTGGAAATTGTTTTCATTGAGTGAGCTCATATAAATACAAGTTCTCAAGTTTATATCGCTCTAGCTGTTGAAGAAGTGTGTAAGGTTTTTTAATATCGAATTACTGCCCATCCTGGATATCGGAAATGTTGAATTAATTAAGAAGCTATGAGCTCTATCAACAGTGTGAACAGTAAGGTGGACGTAATTACTGAATCAAGATTTTACGACTGTAGTAATAATTTGGATGCAACGAGAAACGGTTTCGAGCATGATAAAAAGGACTTCGATACCAAAACTAATACGACTTCATCAGGTAAAAGTCGTTATGGTAGAACCATAAAACCTAAATCTCCCAAAAATGTGGTTGATGATTCTCCAAAGGCATGTTATACTTTTTTAAAATCTATTATAATTTCTCTCGTTATAAGTTTATACAATTCTCGACAAACCATTATGATGTTGAATGTCGTAATATTTTGTATTTTTATGTATACTTTTTACGTGAATGATGCACAAAATATTTATGATACATAAATATTTATGTATTATAGAGTTCCAAGATGCTGAAAGCTCGAAAACATAGGAATTTATCGAATAGTAGCAATGACAGCATGGATGAAAATAATGCAACCAACGACATGGGCGACACAAGTGATTCTTCCAGTTTAAGCAACAGTTTAAGCACCATGGATGAGCATTCTCCGAAAGTGATCGATTCACCTATAGAGTGTAGTTGGATATTGGGTCAACTAGCATGGGCTCGTGTCGGTAATTTTCCATTTTGGCCTTGTGTAGTAACATTGGATCCAATTTTAAGGGTATACCATAGACTGAAAGGTAAATCTCCATACTTATTAGGTTATCGCATATACGCTACTGTGCAAAAGAAGGAAACACCCGGCCACATTTAATAGAAAAGCTTAAAAAATCAAATAAAAGAACACGGAAAGTTTTGAAAAAGGATTCCGTTGTTTAATTGATTAGTTATTGCGGATTATCTAATACTTTAAATGTAATATTAGGTTGGAAAGAAAGTTCTTGCGGTTTTTAACTATTAAATTCAAATGCACATATCTCAGCTCAAACAAAACTTTATTAATCAAAATAAAGACCATTGCAATGAATGCACTTTTGCCAACGAGAAACAAGTTTTGTTATTCCAGTTGAATAAAATTCTGGAGTCCTGGAGGCAACTAACTCGTTGAATGCCATTTCAACATCTCTCTGGGATTTAAAGCATTTCTCATGCAAGAAGTTGTCGAGGAATAACAAAACTTGTTTCTCGTTGGCAAAAGTGCATTGATTGCAATGGTCTTTACTTTGATTAATAAAGTTTTGTTTGAGCTGAAATATGTACATTTGAATTTAATAGTTAAAAACCACAAGAACTTTCTTTCCAACCTATAGATCAATCATACAATACAATTTCTACATAAAGATATTGTCTGTCATTATATCTTATAAATTATACTGGGTGCTTCTTTCTTTTGCACAGTAGTCTATTGCATAGATTTATTGATAGAAGTAATCAATGTATTTGGAGGACCCTATCGAATGGTACGATCAAAAATTAATTTGTTTTGGGGGCACTTTTGACCATCTTATCCATCTATACCATCTATTTTACAAGTACAATTAGACATCTGAATTTAAATTGACGATAGGATTTTAAGGATTAGCTTTGTAGCTCAAAGCAATCTGTAATAAATCTGCAGACTGCAATAGTATTTCTTGATCGAAACGCTTCATAACATTTGCATTCTAAAATTGAACATTTCATATGCAGCAACCTAATTCATATAGTTTATTTAAGTATATTCCATGTTTTTCATTTGATTCTTTAAATTGTATACTCATTATATACAATTGTATACTATTAATTGTATACTTAAATTAGATACTCATAATATATAATTATTAAGTGTAAAATAAACAATACAATTCAATTCTTATAAAATATAATAAATATAAGAAATCTGTTTAACCAGCTACTGGTAGATCGCAGATATTGATGGTACATGTTCGATACTTTGGAGATAAAGGACGCCACAGTTGGGTCTCCTCAAATTCTATGATACCATTCACTAATTTTGCTGACTTCAAAAAACTGTCAGAATCATTGACAGCAGAAGTTAAGAAGAGAGATGCTAAATATGCTGCTGCATTTATTGTAAAGCCTGGAATTAAATTTAAGTGGGAAAGCGCAATAGAAGAAGCTATGGAGGTTCAAGCGATGAGCAATGAAGATAGGGCTAACATTTTCAAACCGAAAGAGAAAAATACAAAAAGCAGATCACCAAAATCAATTTCGTCAGATGACAAAGATAAAGCAAACAAAAGAAAGTATTCAAATGACTCCAATGAACCCGACATTAAACGTGTTAAGCAGGAAAATGTGAGTGTATGAATAAAATTAAGACATGAATAGAGCTTTTCTATAATGCTGCTATTATTATTGTTTAATGTTATGGTATTGCAGGTGTACGGGTTAGAAAAATCACAATATAAAACAGATGGAACAACGTCTAAAGCACAGAAGTTCACAGAGAATGGTAAAAGTAATTCTAGACTTAATTCTGATACACCTCCGCTATCTCCTCTGAGTCAACGAGATTCCAATGACGAAGTTTCCATTGTACAGAAAGTGGAATTTAAGGCGGAAGAGGATGTAGATGGTGTGTTCGATGTTTATTACGAACGGAACAGAGATATGTTGGAAGATGAACATCCTGATGCGTCAGAAGAAGATATCAAAAAATACTTACAAAAAACTTGGGATTCGATGAATGCTTCTTTTCGTAAAAAGTACCGGGCGTATGTAACGTCAGACACTTCTAACGCTCACGTCAAAGAAAATTTGTCGAATCAAGAAGATTTATCGTTAGATATCGAATCGAACACAAAGGACACTAAAAGGTCCAAAATCAAAGTCGAAAAAGAAGAGATGACTGTAGCAGAAACTAAAAGAAGTAGACCGTACAATCTTTTTAAAGGAATGAAACAAGAAAAGGTTTGTCAAATATGTGAGAAAACTGGGAAGTTGACGAGATGTAAAGGACCCTGTTATTCATACTTCCATTTATCTTGTGTGAAACCTGGCGAATCCAGCCCAGAGCATTCTATCGATGAGAGTACAATGGACGACAAGATTCTTGATGACGTGAAACAAGTTAAACAAAATAATGTAGACGAGGACCAAAATAGCGGTATTGACATTAGAATAAGACTTATCACTAGACTGCGGATTTTATGCATTTATGGTAAAATATGCAACAGTTCAAAGATAAAAAGGATTTAAGAGAAGGAACGAAATTTTGTTTCGGCCTCAATATCTTGTAATGGATGCAAACAATTTTTATTGTGCATGAAGATTCGCAGTCTACATATTACATTTATCGAGTAAATTTCAGTTACATTTAATAACATAAGTGTTCCGTTCAATTTTAGGTAAAACTGACGAACAAGAAGATGAGTTATTTAAATGCATAGATTGTTTGTCAGGTGTCGCACCTGCTTGTTTTATATGTAACGAAAGGGAAGGTGACAGAATAAGGTGTACCGTTATTGCCTGTGGAAAACATTATCATTCATCCTGTTTAAGATCATGGCCGCAGGTAACAACATCAACAACAATTTTACATGTCCTTCCAATTTAATTGTACACAATGCATATCCGATTATGAACACTTTTTACTTGTCATTAGTCTCATTGGCAAGGAGGTCGATTAACTTGTCCGTATCACATGTGTCACACATGCAGTTCGGATAATCCCCAGGATAGTCACTCAAGAACCCCAAATGAAAAGTTGGCACGATGCGTACGATGTCCTTCGTCTTACCATACATCTACTTCGTGCTTGCCTGCTGGTTCGGTAATCTTAACTGGCAGCCAAATAGTATGTCCAAAGCATTATCAAGCACCACATCCACCGGTAAACGCAGCATGGTGCTTCCTATGTACGAGGGGTGGAAGTCTAATCTGCTGTGACACGTGTCCAACCTCCTTCCATTTAGAGTGCCTGGGTAACTCATTTTATATTTAACAAAGGCAATAGCAATTATAATTATTAAACTACAGATCTTTATGCAGTTTATGGCATCTGAAAATGTTCAACTGGAGTGTGGAATGTAAGCTGGAATGTAAAATTCGATAGAATTTGGTACGATTTTTATTTATTCTTGGCCCAAGAACACTAATATAACCTCAAAACGAGGGGCCACGGAAATCGTACTAGTGTTCAAATCTACGAAGGCTACTACCACTGAAAATAAGATTTCATTCAATTTCACTTTTTTAAAATTTCCCTACAAAAATTGAAAATTGCATAAACATCCGCAGTCTACTAATTGTAATGACTATGGCGGTAGAGTATTCTCTCCGTAAAAAGGAGCGACGGCTGTGGAGAGAATACTCAAGAAGCTCGAGCTGCCGCGCGGTCCGTGTTTACATGCTGTCCTTTTCTACGTTCGGTATCCTTTGTACTTCCGGCACGATCGTCGCGGTCGATGTGATCATAAAAAAGTAGTTTCCCTACACGATCTCTGTCCCTGTGCTTGGACTTAACTGTAGTATTTATATTTCAAATAGTAGCGGGTACGTGCGACAGTACGTTAATACATGAATGAAAACTTTAGGAATAGATGCGCCTGATGGTGCATTCATCTGTGAAGACTGTGAGACGGGCAGACTGCCTTTATACGGAGAAATTGTTTGGGTTAAACTCGGTAATTATCGCTGGTGGCCATCCCGCATTTGTTATCCACATCAAATTCCTGAAAATATAGGAGCCATACCCCACAGCCCCGGAAAATTTTGTGTGATGTTTTTAGGATCAAACAATTATTATTGGGTACATAGGTAAGCGTTTGCACTTGTCAAAAATCAGAAAACTGATAAAATACTTAAAAAATATATAATGATCAATCGTTTATATTATGCTTCCATTATTTCCTTTTTTTTAGGGGTCGTGCTTTTCTTTATCAAGATGGCGATGCAAATATAAAACCATCAATTGGTAAAAAGAGTAACAGAAATGATACTTATCGAAAAGCTCTAGAGGAAGCAAATAATATTCATCAGAGTTTAAAAATTGAAAGAGCTGCTGCTAAAGATCATGGTCCCCGAGGCTTGAAACCTCCGCCTTATGTTAAATTGAAAGTAAAGATTTTTTAAAATATTTCTCTGCATGTGTTAAGAAATGGACTATTACACTTGGGGGTCGTCTAGTAGGAGACGTGTGAGTGCACACGTATACGTACGCGAGGATTGCAAGCGTCTGGGATTTGACTTTTGATTTCTCGATAATGCAAAGACGGGGTTTTTTAATAGTCAAAATTGCTAGATGAAAGATCAATGTAGGGTGCAATCATCTTCAAAAGTCCAATTTTTACGTTTACGAGCAATGGTTTTGCAATATTCGGCTGTATGTTGCCCGTCGGAGAGACTAGTACGGCGCGCGGAGTGACTGCAGCGTCCTCTGACGGGCAACATGCAGCCGAATATTGCAAAATCATTGCTCGTAAACGTAAAAATTGGACTTTTGAAGATGATCGCACCCTAGATTGATCTTTCATCTAGCGATTTTGACTATTAAAAAACCCCGTCTTTGCATTATCGAGAAATCAGAAGTCAAATCCCGAACCCTTGCAATCCTCGCGTACGTATACGTGGTCTAGCGGTGTGTGCACTCACCCACAGTCACGCGTTTCGTACTAGGCGTCCTCCTGAAAATTACTTTTCTCTGATCTTTACTCTAAAAAATGTTGGCATTGTCCATCAAACGTACATGCAACATATTTTAGCATCTATCGTTCGAGTAATTATGTACTGTCTTATACAGTGTTACAATGCACTGATTTATATATCATAAGTAGAGTCCGGATGTTTATGCAAAATAAGAAGTTTGTGCATCAATTGCAAGACGCAGGAGCTAAATATAAATTTATATTCTTCATTAATAATTTTAATGTGGTGAAAATAATATATTAATACTCTTAAAGTCTTTTAATATTTTCACTGTTTCAAATTGCTCTTGCTCATTTTTGTTATAAATACATAAAATCCGGAGTCTAATCGTAAGTTTTAATCTATAATAAATGCGAACATTTACAGGTAAATAAACCAGTCGGTAACGTGAAGCCGGCAGAAGTGGAAAGTATTGTCGCTTGCGATTGCAGCGCAGCGTGGGATATTCCGTGTGCGCCTGGAACGGATTGCCTAAATCGAATATTATTAGTTGAATGCAGTCCTGGTATTTGTCCGGCTGGTATAAAATGTAACAACCAGGCATTCGTGAGAAGACAATATCCTGCTATGGAACCATTTCACACTGCTGCCCGTGGGTGGGGTCTCAGAAGTTTAGAACACATTAAAGCGGGGCAGTTTGTTATCGAGTATGTAGGCGAAGTTATAGACGAAGCTGAGTACAAACGACGGCTACATAGGAAAAAAGAATTAAAGAACGAGAATTTTTATTTTTTAACCATAGATAATAATAGAATGATAGATGCTGAGCCAAAGGGGAATTTAAGTCGATTTATGAGTAAGTACCTTGCGTCGCTGTTCAAATATTGAAATAGAAAGGATGAATTTATATTTCATACAATTCTCTTTCCGGAATGTAGATCATTCGTGTTCGCCAAATTGTGAGACTCAGAAATGGACGGTGAATGGAGACACGCGTATAGGTCTGTTTGCGTTATGCGATATAGAACCTGGTGAAGAATTAACTTTTAATTATAATTTAGCTTGCGACGGAGAAACTCGAAAGCCCTGTTTGTGCGGCGCACCGAATTGTAGTGGATTTATAGGTTTAAAAGTACAAAAATCGCAGGCGACAACACCGTCGATACCTCAAAAGAAGTTTGAGAAAATGGATAAAATCAAACGTCACAGGAGGTAAATAATATATGTATATTGTCCGTGACAATCGCGATATTTAACTCTCGGCCAATCGGACGATTCAGGCCTCAGAGCGCTGTAACAGTGAGTGAGCTCGGGCAGTACACTACTGTGCAAAAGAAAGAAGCACCCAGTATAGTTATAAGATATAATGACAAACAATATCTTTAGGTAGAAATTGTATTGTACAATGATTGATTTATTGCATTTGAATTTAATCAATCAATCAAACAGCGGAATCCTTTTTCAAAACTTACCGTGTTCTTATTTGATTTTTTACGCTTTCATATTAAATCTGGCCGGGTGTGCGCTTCTTTCTTTTGCACAGTTCTGTACATACCTAACGCGTGCGGCCTACTCATAGTAACGGCAGTGAGAGAGAGAGAAAGAGATCGACTATCGCTGTCTCACTTACTCATTGCTCACGCATATGAGCGCGCTTGTGCGCGGCCGTTGCTCATTTATAACAAAATCGACGATGGTGCCTGCAAAAAGTGATCGATTTGGCATGGAATGACGCTAGTGTTAAATATACCCGGTTCCGTTGATCCCGTGCACACAATTCTCCACTATTCAATGGTTAATAATCGGACAATTGTTTGTAGATCAAGGAAACACATGGCATGTTGGGGCTGTGGACAAGAAATTGAGAAGATTGAAGACTATGTGGTCTGCGACCAGAAAACGTGTAACAAGAAGTATCATAAAACTTGTGTTGTCATCGACGATGTCGACTCCAGATTCAGTTGTCCTTGGCATCATTGTGCAGAGTGCGGACGTAGAACATCTGCACATTGCTCTTTCTGCAGCTCTGCTTTTTGTCAAGGTAGTATTTAGTATAATATCTAGACCGCAGATGTTTATACAATTTCCAATTTTTATAGAATCCAATTTTAAGAAAGTGCAATGAAATAAAATCCTGTTTCTAGGGGGAACAGCCTTTGTAGATCCAAAACAAACAAAAATCTTACTAAATTCTCCAGAATTTTATATTCCACCATTTTTAGAACATTTCCATAAGCCGTAAATGCATAAAGATCCGCAGTCTAATAATATCACAACGCTTCAGCTTCCTCGTGCAGAATATACTCTTGTCGAGATATAATTAATAACTCTATTAATGCTGTTGACAGTGCATTTAGAGGGAAATTTATACGAATACAGCGAGAAGGGTGGTTTCGTTTGCAAGCTGCATGAAAACACGGACACGCAAAAATCATCCGTCGAGGACGAGAAAGATTATTCTGACGACACCGAAACGGACAGAGAATATTCGTCTACCGGCTCCAGTAGTCCACTCTTGACATTGGAGAAACCTGTGCCCCGAGAACCATCACCAAGAGTTTCCATAGTAGAGGTGAGATGATATCCTGTAGTGAGAGTATCCGCGTGGCAAGTTATAAGGAAAAACAAGCAATGCAGTGCAGTGCAACTATTTGGATACCCATCCCAATCTTTCTCATCTAGAATCATTCTTTTTTTCCCTTTTATATCATTTACATTTGACGTATAGCACGGTTTAGCGATAAATTTGCATTGGTGGTGGTATAGCATGATCAAATTTTACATAGAATATTATGTATTTCAGAATAGTAGAATGTTTGGCGGCTTTTTTCCCAGTTGCAATAGTAGATCCTTGTAAAGGAGTAAATATGAATTTTCAAAATATATACTCTACGGAGGCGTATTTCTATTCATTTCCTAATGTATTTAGATTCAAAACATGCAACGTGTATTTCTTTCAATAACGCACACTCTTTCCAGAATTCCGAAAATTTCGATTGGAAATGACATTCTACTTATTGAAAGAAATTCAAATTCAATGAAATCGTATTCACTAGTGTAATTGGCTTTACTCTATTCTACATTGTTAGTAGGCTCTGATTTTATTTAACGCTGTATTGGGTTCATGTACACGAATGTTAATAAGTTAGCAACACTACTCTACTGCAAGAAAATGTGATTATCGATGATGCATTTCTATACAAACAATATGGCTGTTGATATATTATTCTTTGTTAGTCAATAGTTCTGAAAGAAAAAAAAAAACGAGAGATTAATGATAATTAACGTTTCTCTATTCTTTTTTTTTTTTTAATTATTTTTCATTGTTCCCAGCATCCTCTCCCTGACATTGGCAGTAGTGAGAAGTAGTAGCAAACAAACAAACATGTTCTGTTTAAGTTTATACGTTCAAGTGAGTGTACAAATTTGCTATTACCTATTTGGATTTCTTCTAAAACATAATGTAATTTTAGTAAGAAAAACAAATTTGCTGTTAACAAATTATTTATTTATCGTTTATTTACTCGTGCAATTTTACAAATGTATTTTGGTGAGTAAACCATTTTTTTTCTTATCACAATAAATATTTAAAGTGTGCCGTTGTATAGATACAAATTTTTATTATGGGGATTCGCGTAGTTTCTTGCACTATAATGCACGCAACTTGGCTGTGAGACAGTTCATCTTTGAATTCGAACAGATATTTGATTGTTTCCCCGTTATGTTCATGTATCATATGAATTTTCATGGGGCAATCTTCCTAAACGGTGATGTGACTCGTAGGTTTATCCCAGCAGCGACGAAAGTGAAGAATCTCAAAAGGAGGATGGCGAAGATAATATTCAGCCTATCGATTTGATGCAATGTGAATACGGTACGAAAAGAAAAGCATTGTATCAATTGTCTCCAAGACTGAGAAAGAAGAGAAATCAGGTAGAAGAGTTGAATAATCTTACTTCTAGTCAACTGGAAGCCATAATCGGTGGTAGTTTAATCGAATGAATTCATTTTTATCACCAAATAGACTTATCATGTACTGTAAATCATTTGTAGCTTCCATGAAAGGTCACAGTGCGAAACGTTGTAAGATAACAATAATGTTATTGCATATACAGTATTTTTTATCCATAAATGTCCCCAGCACGGGTCTGTCGAGGGACATTTATACGCCAGGGAAACTATTCTTTGAGTTTTGCCGAACGTAAAGGACAGCCGAGCTTGAGAGGCCTCAGTCACCGAGAAATATAAACATAACTAATCCGATGACAAACTTCTTTATTTTTTTTATGAAACTTTCATCAATGTATTCGTGGCATTTTTCTAATGCAAAATGATACCAAACACAATATAATTTCAACTGTATTTAGTGGTTTAATTGACGATGAAAGTTCCGAGCGCAAGGAAGGCCAGCGTATGCGAACGAAAGAGACGCAAAGAACTTCCCATACGTTGTTCCTCCGTACGTTCGAAACTTTCATCGTCCATTACACAAGTAAATTTCATCGGAATTATATCATATTTGGTATTATTTTGCATGAAAAAATGCCACGAATATGTTGGTGAAAGTTCCATAAGAAAATAATGGAAAATAAAGAAGTTGTGACATTCGAATTAGTGTGGTCTCACCGATATACCCGAGCCGTATGAGTCATGCTTCTCGGCGATCGAGGCCTCTCGAGTTTCGCGGCCCCTCAAGGGGGTACACCCCGCAGTAGTGGGGATAGTTCTGGGACATTTACCGGCCAGACATGTAGGACATTTATCGATAAAATATTGTAAATGCAATGACACACATTCCATGTCAAGTAGGTTAAATAATAAGTTTTATTGAAATGTGACTGTGCTATACAGAAAACAAATTTAATTTTTGAAATAATAATTGTACTATGTGTTATTTACTTCTGTGGTGAGCACCATGACAATAGCAGATTGTGCTTAATACATTCATCCAGTTACTTGTAATACATTTGTCTGCTTCTCTTTTCGTATAACATAATACCTCGTAATTCATACTTGATTTTCAAGAGTGATCGAGAATATCTCGAGTACATACATTCTTATTCATTACTTACACATACATGTTAATGTATAAAAACGTAGGAGACGTCTATATATACTCATCAACATTATTTACCTCATCAGATTGACATGGAATGTTTCTGTTCATCCGCAAGTGGATAGCTTGACATGTGTTCACTTGCTCTCGCAGTAATTATAAATTTCAGTTTTCTCAGAGTACGTATGTGCGTGTGCCTGGGCGTGTGCGTGTGTGTATTAAAGTATTTAACTTCAAAGGTGTGGCATATTAATTCACTGCCTTTTCTTAGTTTAATTCAAACTCCAGCACGGATGACGTCTCTAGGGCCCAATGTTTAATTTCATAATTATTCAGATGCCGATCAGGTAGACTGGTTTTAAATTGTTCGGTCTCCGTTTACATCCTTATTCCATATATATGGACAATTCGCATCGATCGAGTGACATTTCCATCACCATTGAAGCAATTGTATATCTTCACACTGCCTTGTACATTTAAAACCGTTTATATCACGTAAAGTATGTTACTTTTAAGAGTACTTTAGTATTAAGACGTCGAGTAAACAAAATCAATATCTAATATTATGCGGAGGTGACGTTCAACTGTCGTTTTTTCTACATAAGCAAACGAATCTCGTTCATAAGTTCGTTTTAAAAAATCGTACCTGTTCTTTTTGTCGCGTTAAACCTCGATGATGTGTAGCGATTGATAACGAATAGAAGAACAGTTACTTAGAACATCCTTTAAATTGTGAATCGAAGTGGTATAAATTTGTCAATAGCGTTTCTATCTATGTATTTAAAATCATACATACAAATAAGTGTATCATTGATGGAGATTCAAGATATGAAAGTTTGATACGCTTAAAAAAAATTTGGTAATTATTTACGATAGGGGATTCCTCACCAATTTCAACCTGACCTTGAAATATGTTATTAACATGTTACCGCTGGACGACCTTGGTTTGCGAGATATTTGCGGAAAACTGTTGGGATGACTATAGGAAACTCTACCTTTTTCCAATGACTAAATGCTAAAAGGATTTCTCCCTAAATCTAACAAAAATTCGTTCAAAATGTTAAACACCATGGAAAGTTAGATTTACATATACAGGGTGAGTCACCTAATGTTGCCACCTCAAATATCTTTGTTGTTTTCAAAGATACGTCAAATGTCTGAAGAACAAAGTTTTGTACAAGCATTGTACAATACAATTTCTACATAAAGATATTGTTTGTCATTGTATCTTATAATTATACTGGGTGCTTTTTTCTTTTGCACAGTAGTGTATGTCGTGTTGTAGATTATAAAACGGACTCTGTGCAGTAGCAACAGGTTGTTGCAAATATCTCGGAAACGAAGGTTGTTTGGCAGTACAGAGATAAGTTGTTCAAAATTATGCCCCGAACAACATATTTCAAAGTCAGTGAAATCTGCGAGAAATCCCCTATTTTAAATAATTACCACAAGTTTCTGCAACATGAGCGAAAAATACTATTTACACTACTTGACAGTCTTCATTACTTTATGCTTAGTATGATTTTATTAATTTAAAGTACAGTAAAAAGTTCTTTTAGACAAGTGGACACAAATGCATATAATGTTTTCATATGGATTGCATTTCTGATTATTTATACAATTGTAACTTTTTGACCTTTCTTTCTTTCTATGTACCTCGCATATTGTGGTATAATATTTGTTGATATTTATTTAAAGGATATTTCACGATGAATGACCAAAATTGTTAGAAAGTCTGCACTAAAGACAAAATGGTTAATGTGATCCAGCATTAAATGAACTCGAATTTTGTTCATTAGCGATAACGATAAAATTTTACTTATTTAAAATACGTAGAATCGAATAGACAAATGATTAGCATCAGAGAAGATACTTTATGTAACGACGGAATAATATAGCTTTTTACGAAAACTTATTTGGTAAATAATAGGAAATTTAAATAGATTTTAATGTCAACCACCATTGTTATCGTTGTTATTATTATGACAATTAAATAATACTTTACTTTACTTTCAACTAGTATAAGTACAAATAAACTAGTATCAAATTACCTTCTTCACGGCGGGTAATCTGGCCAGAATCTTTTCACACGTTTGTAAACAGAAAATGACATACTAGCTGGTGTTTGTACAATTTCCATGTAGATTCATATGACAAGCAAGTTCAATTTCGTTCTTGTACACGCTTATCGTGTTTACGTATTCAACATATCACAAAACATGGAATTTCAGTATAACTAGTTGCAGCATATATTATGTTTTATTGTGATTATATATCAAATTACTTTAATGCACGCACCAGCTGCAATAATCATGCTGTCGATTCTCTGCTGTAGTCCTGATAAAGCTTTGGACTTTCCTGTCGCGGAGAACTACTGACGCTTATTAAATTAGGCATGTAGTGATCTGAACTTGACCCGGCAGACACAGTTTCTTCTTGAGAAAGTTGTTTGTCGCGAAGCACAGGTGCAACGAAATTTTGTCCACCCGACAAATCTCGTTTTACGGCTTGTGTCTGCGAAACAATTTCGCGTTCAGCGATACCTCGTAATGTCTCAAGCTAAGGGGGTCTTTTTCAACAGACAGTTCCACACTCACACACCGCTAGACGACGTATACGTACGCGAGGATTGCAAGGGCCCGGGATTCCACTTCTTACTCCTCGATAATGCAAAGACAGGGTTTTTTAGTAGTCAAAACCGCTAGTTGAAAGATGAATCTAGACAGCTGTTTGCCTCAAAAGTCGTTCTTTTACGTTTCCGCGCAATGGTTTTGCAATAGTCAGCTGCATGTTGCCCGTCAGAGGACGCTGCAGTCGCGCCGGCGTACTAGCCTCTCCGACGGGCATCATGCAGCTGAATATTGCAAAATCATTGCTCGGAAACGTAAAAGAACGACTTTTGAGGCAAACAGCGGACTAGATTGATCTTTCATCTAGCGGTTTTGACTACTAAAAAACCCCGTCTTTGCATTATCGAGAAATAAGAAGTGGAATCCCGGGCCCTTGCAATCCTCGCGTACGTATACATCCTCTAGTGGTGCGTGAGTGTACCCTAGCGGTGTGTGGAACTGTTGAGCGTCGTCTGTTGGAAAAGACCCTCATAAACAAGCGCGACAATAGTTCTTGACTGTACCTTGGATTTCGACGAAGGTAAAGTAGCCCCCGTCACAAGACCTAAAATACTTGCTGCGAAACCACTAAGTTGTACAGCGGCTAACGGTGCCAAGCCTCTTCTTACTAGACCTAAGGCCAGTAATGCGGCTTGAGCCAAAATTGGAGCAGCTCCGGTGGCGCTTGCCGCTGCGCCTGCTAACTGGCCTCCGCCAACACTCGGCCCGTACACGAAGCATAAGTTATGCCTATCCACCTATCCGCCATCAAACATAATACACGTATTTAGTAACAGCGCATTTGTCTACCGCCAGAGTTAATGAATTTCAATACAAAACGTTCAAACATACCAAATGCTTTAATACAAGATACAGCAGCCCAAAAGGAGTAATTAGTGGACAAGCTAAACTGTACACCGTTGTCATTGTAAAAACTAGGACTAACCAGGCATAATGTGCCCCCAACGGAAATTCCCATAACACTGCTTTTCTAACATGTACTCTTTCTGCTCTACTTCGAGCTAGACAGAGCCTGATAGTGTACATTGCTAATTCTGGAAATCTGACCAATTCCAACCCACTTCCAAGTAGGGCCGCAGTAATCACGTAATTTACAAATAGAGCACCCTGTAAACATGAATGATCTCAAATTAGAACCAAATGTAATTATAAATTAGAACCAATCTCGCTTAAACGCAATTTTTTCCCGTTTCCGGGATGCGCAGAAATTTTGGGACACCATGTATAGAGAAGAGATAGAGATAAAGTATAGTCTCTCTTTCTCTCTCTCCCTCTCCAAATGAGAACCTCAAATTGAATATAGGTGCCACCAGTCAAAGATATAAGCAGAAACGTTCCCAAAACAGGGCAAAATAGTAGTCTTTGGTCACTAATGACGTCACAACTTTTGAACTAATTGACTTATTTGAATGCGGTTTACTCTAAAACCTTCCCGAAGAAACGCCGCGTCTAACTGTTCAAACTGCAGCTTTCAACGTTCTGCCGTTCGCAATTGATGCCGTCACAAACAGATAAAATACGAATATCTCCTCTTGGCCTCTTTTGGCCACATTTCTGCTTATAACTTTTCACTGGTAGCACCTATGTTCAATTTGAGAGAGAGGGAAAGGGACAGAGAGAGACAGGCAGAAACAGAGAGAGAGAGAGAGAGAGAGAGAGAGAGAGAGAGAGAGAGAGAGAGAGAGAGAGAGAACGAAATAGATTATTACAAACACGTTCAGCTCGTACATGCCTTTAAAAAATACTGTGCCACAGCAACGCGTGGCGGGGGAAGCTAGTTGTTTATACATATAAGTGAACGTAACTGTACCTGATCCGGCAAAAATACACAATCCCATCTGCCTGTATCATTCGTCGGATCTACGGTCCACCTTAAAAATGCCTCGGCACTAGTTAATCCTAAACTAGGTAATATGAGAACCATCAACAGTAACAAAAGTAATGTTTTCGTCATTACTGCCCGATTTAAGCTGCTCCTAGTCCAGTGTCTAACTAGTGACTCGCTTCTTGCCACTAATACCGGCATTAAAGCAGCAACACTAATTAGTAGTACAGTTGGAAGGAAAGATGAAAGTACTGGACTTAAGTTCATAATGTCTCCTGTAACTGGCAATTTGTTCACAGAAGATACTATTATCTAAAACCAAACATTACAATTGTTAGATTGCAGACAAGCTGAAACCAGCATTCAATGCACATTCAGACGTTGCACAGTGCTGATACATTGGCTGAAAATTACTTACAGCTGGCGTAGTAAGAAAGAATAGTATAATACCCAGAGCGAAATTGATTAAAACAGCATTCAAATACCAACATGATCTTGGTATACTCAAGTGTTCCCAAACAATATCAGACGGTGTTGGTGCATAATCTACAACCCACTTTATGCTAGGTGAAGAGCGCAAGTGTTTACGCATCGTTTTAGCCGCGCCAGGTGTACCTTTCAATTGTAATTACCAATGTTACTATACTTGTCGTTTCATTAAAAAGAATTAATATGTATGTATAAAATAATTGATTATTTTTATGACACATTAAGATATGCAATACAATTTGATATTTTTAAAACAAAGTGTATATATGAAAAATCGAAGGTAAAGACATACCTAAAGTCACAAAGGCAATACCCAAAGGTTTCTCCAACGACAACTGTTTCTCCTGTTCAACCAACGCGGTTAATCTTATTTCTTCATTCATATAAAATTTATGAGCCTCAATTTTCTAGAAAAACAAATATTACTTTTATTTTCAAGTTTATTGCTAGACTGCGGATCTTCATGCAATATAAAAATGTTCTGCATTGATTGTGGGAAGCAGGAATAAAATAAAAATTGAATTCATCCCTTAATGACTTTGTTACATTAAAAAAAAAAACATTACGATATACTTAAATTTTTCTAATCCTTTACTGTTTTATATTTCACCCACTCAATTTTTTTATAAATGCATAGAGATCCGCAGTCTATTCTAAACTATAAATTTCATGAATCGCTTACATATTTGCAGCAACAACCAATCACTTGGCCACATGAGTGTGGATACATAGTTAATGGTTCCTTTTTCTTTGCATAATTTTCACAATACAAGCGTGCTTGCTCAGCACAATCCCTTTCTACATTCAACGCTGAAAGTCGCTTGATATCGTAAGCCAATTTCACATCTTCAATAGTTAGAGTGGGAAATGCCTCTCTGCAAACAACAATAATAGTATACAGGGTGAGTCTCATAACATGACGATATCAAATAACTCCTAAGTTATTTAGGACACCTAAATGGAAAACCTAAAAGTCACCTTCAGTTTTTTGAAGGTGACTTTCATATACCTTGATACAAAATCAAACTAACAAAAATCCGATTGCAGCACTGTATGTCCCCCTAAGAACCATGAATACTTTTTTCATACAACAAATAACTTACGAGTTATTTGAGATCGTCATGTTGTCAGACTCACTTTTCAATTATGGTAATAAATATTGTATTCGTTTTCAAAAAAAAAAAAGAAAAAAGAAAATTGACATACTTAAAGTATTCGGTAAGGGTGTCTTCTTTGCATTGATGTTTTGGTATTTCTGTTATCAACAGTGTTCTAGCGGCCAGCTCGCCACCGTGTTTAGCTTCTCGCACCTATGTAGCATGTAATTTTTATTATTCAATTGTTTACAATATATATATATATATCATTATGAAAAATCAGTAACACTAATATCATACCTTTTTCAAGAAACGCTTCATAATAAAACCGCCGACTGGTAAATAAGCTAAAATGAGTATTGAGTGCACCCAAATCCATGCGGATGTTGGATCTAAGTTTGACAATGTTGTGTGACCAAATGATGCAGTATCTCCTTGCAAGTTACCATGAAAATTAATTGGTAATGCTATGCATAAAGCTACGATAACCATCAAACCAGTTAAGACAATTAAATGACGTTCGAATGATATGTACAATAAGCCATCAGGTCCTGCCCGTTTTAATAGCTCTTCATCACTAAAATCATAATCGAAAAATATCGTTTCGAATTTTAATTTAATGACAATATCACAAAATGTCTGTACACTTTAAACACACTACGTTATATACTTACGTCACTTTGAACGCTGTAACTAGCCATGAGAGAAAACCTCTATCTACCTGAGAAAGCTGTGAATTAACTGAATTTTCTATGCATATTATATCTGTGTCTCTACCCTCATTATCTCCATAAAATAGTTCCATCCACCTCTCGTCTGTTTTGTTGAGTAGCGCGAGGCGTCCATAATTCCATGCCTTTTTGCGTAATAAACCAAACAAAACGACAAGTATCTGTAACAACAATGAGTATTATCATATACAGGTCAATTTATTTAATTTATTTAATTAAAGTGCCTCACTTTTTATGGCTAATATCATTAACATACGGATAGACAAACAATCTACATAAATGTATTTCTTACCGCAAATCCAATCAAATTTAACATTAAATTTTCAGGAATGCCTGCATAAAGATCAGTTATAAGTGTTGTATTGTGCTTTGGTATTAGATTGCACTTATCCGAATTTGGAGGTGGAGCATCAGATACGCTAGAGCTAAAATTTCATGAAAATAGTATCATAAGGAGTCCTTATTAAATTGGCAGTTTTATAAAGAACTAATTGGATTAAAAAGAACAAATCGGCTATTCTAAATCTATGTATGAGCACCTACGCAACATCAATGAAAAAATTATTTTAACATCGATATAATCTAATGCATGGGGGTCATGGTGATTAACTAATGTAAAGAAATAATTAATAAGAACTAAATTGTTTTATTTTAATTGAAACACATTATTATATTGGGGTCCTACAAGACCCACTACGAGCAATTTTGCATAAATCGAGGTGCGAGTAACTAAAGGTTAAAGTAAAAGGCTATTTGTACTGATACATATACATAATCTAACAATTGTTAACCCTCATTCTATTATTTTTTATATTTATATTGGTTTGAGTATATGAACAACAAGATGTATTTTTATGCAATTATGCTTTTTTATTATCGCAAAGATAAAAATAAAATACAAACAACAAAAACATTATCTGATATATACATATATATATATGAATAAGACTTGGTAATTTATTTATATAATAGTTCTTTCGAATTAATTGTCATTCTTACATATGAAAGTCATATTTTTTTAACTTTTTCTTTGTTTTTCTGACAGTTTTTGTATTTGTAAAAACATATACGTACATATGTACAATATATGTTTTTAGTATTCTTGGATTATTGTACTAACAAGATGTCAACACTGTCAGTGATACACAGTATAAATATATCAACAAATCGATGACATTGAAAAATTCATATGCATATTGAAATAGTTTCGTATTACATATAGCAGATCTGTCATCACATTTTATGATTTGTTGATAAAATATATACATGTATTTTAGATTCAACTATTTTGTTTTATTGTTTTATACTCTCATTGATCCACGTAATTCATTTCTATTGGTAAAAATAACCCTGTTACACTAACACTCACTTTCTTTTATTGCGTATTCTTTTGCAAACATATGTCTTTTGTTTCGATTAATTTCATCGTTGTCATTTATAGGTTTGGAACACAAATCACGGATTTTTCGAAAATAAAATCTTGATAAGAATAATAACAGACACTTCAACAAGTGATCCATCGTAAATTGAAATTTCACCAAACAAAAACAATCTGAACTTTTCTCCTGGAATATTTTGGTTGAATTTAATAAATGCAGTAGATAAGAAAATTCGAAATTGAGAATTTTGGTATATATATTATTATCGCTCTCCTTTTTTTCTAAAACTTGAATAACCATATGCAATGAATGCATAACAATGTTTAGAACTCCTTTGTTTATTCTGCATGTATATTAAAGCAGAGTACATGGAAAGATCAGATTATATCGATGTCCTAATATTCATGCAGCTGACAACGCATATGATGTCAAAACGTCGCCTTTTTTTAGTGTGCTAATTAGGACTGATAAGATACTGAAATAGTAATTGTATTCAATACGTTCCACCGGACGAATACATTTACTAAATAGAAAAAGCAAATCTACGTATATATAGTAATAAAGCAGTTATTTTCAAATCAAACATTTCATACTTACATGTAATCCATGCTTATGATGTTTATATTAGAACATGACTGTTAAATAAATACAAAGGCACATGTTATCAACTTCGTCGATTTGACGCATCGTACACGAATACTATTGCTTACATACAAGCACTTGCTAATGTGCGACTTAGTTGGTCTAACCTAACCTGAGTGCTATGATTACGACGAAAGATAACGCAATCTTAAATCAACCAGGTTTCACCACTGACGTGAGATTTGTTTCTGTTTATTTTAACTGTTTCCATAAGTTAGAACTGATCATTCAAAATACGACTTTTTGAAAAGCATGCACGATATAACATTTATAATAAAGAACAAAATTATTTGATAAATATAAATGTTCACGAGCCCCCCCTCTCAGACCAGGTGGTCACCCTTTGTGCACACGTATATATAATCTTCGATTTTTATGAAACTGTATGTGCTTGTAGGACTCGAAAAAAAGAGATGTCGAATTCCTCGATATTATTTAAATTTTTCGAGTTCGATGAGATATTGTGCATTGTGCAAGATTTATCGCGCATGCGGGGCGATTTTCGTCTCAGTAGAGTAAAATTCGCGATAAAATCGGGTACCTTGAACACTCCGTAAAATATCAATACTTTCCCGAAAATATATTGTAACTGCTCCAGGTCCCAGGCCTCCGCTACCTTGTCATTATAATATAGATACGTTACTGTTTTGGACGCGCATGCGCGAGAAATCTTGCACAATATCTCACCATTCACCAGTGGTGAATAGTGTACGTTTAAAATTAAATTTTAAAGTTTTAAGAAGCGTTGAATTGTAAATTGCGTTGAAAGTGTAATCACTTTGTATGTAACGACTCATATCACATTGTACAGTAAAAATTTTATCTCTTTGTGAAATGAATGAATCATTTTCAATCAACACCTGTTTTATATCTTGCTTGTTGTAATCTATTTATTAAGAAAGTTAACATTAACTCAGCCTTGTTCAGAAATTTTAAGAGAACTGAAATATATCGATTACTTTTGTTCAAGGAAATAGACGAGAATAATGCATTACAATGTACAATAATATTTAATTTGATATATTATACAAAAATTAGAAACTCATTGCTATTAGATACATTTACATTATATGTATAAAGCTGACCAAGTGTGTACAATTGTATAAAAAAATATTCTGTTTGCAGTCCACTTTTGATATGAAATCAAAATACCTCGACGCTTATGATCGTTGATACTGATCAAATGGTTGCAGTTCCCCTGTTGTGATGCAATCTAATACCCACGATTCTTTTAAACCATTTGCATCAATTCTAATTTTCGCAGTTTCTGGACATTCAGTAATACGACCACCTGCAGTTTTTATAAGATCTTTCAACACATTATGCGGAGGTGTTGTACATTTTCCAAGGTACAAATTTCCACAGGCGGCAAACAGTTCAGGAACGTACGAAGTTCCGAATAATTGTCTATCCTTACGGTTTTCCTAAAAATATTGTAAAATTTATATTTTTTATATACAGCATTGTATGTTTTTATAATTTATACGTACCAATACTGCTTTAGAGAAGTGCGTCAATTCATATTCTTCTGGATTTAACCATGCACTGTTTTCTAACGACTTCAAAACCCATTCAAGGCTGACAAGCCAACAGCCACGTATGATTCCATGTAGCATGTTTATTGTTCGCACACCCGTGGTTACAACATGCGTTGTTCGTTTTGTAACGATTGATTCAATTTTTGCATGACCCAGAGCTTTCACAACGCTTTTAACGGTATTTTTATCGCTGGACAAAAAAGATGTAACATTTAACGAACAGGTGTAAAAAGAGATAGTTGCAGAAAAGGTTTGAGTAAAAATGGTTCTTACTCGTTACACAAACCAGTCATGACTAGACTTATTCTTTGTACATTTTTATTTCTTAGTTGTGTGGCAGATCGTTTCTTCAATGATTGAAAATCGTTCAAAGAATTCCCACTTGAAACACGGGTTTGTGCCTTGATACAATTGTCTCTACTTTCCTGTAATCTCCTTAAAATATCATCGTTAGCAGTCAATTTTTTAACAACAATCTTTTTACTAATAACTTTCCTAGGTTTTCTTTTCTGTATTTTTTTATCACAGGCAACGGAATTATCATTTTCTAATGCTAACTGATCGTCGCTTTTTCTATCATTGTGTTCTACACTTCTGCGCTTACCCACTGCATTCAGTTTATTGTTTACATCTTGTTTTTTTTTCCTTTTGTTACGTTTCTTTCTTAATATTTGAGGTGCAATATTTTCATTTTCCACCGGGGAAAATGTTAATAATTGTGAAGATTCATGTAAAGGTAATAACTTTTTTTTACCCCTTTTTTTCAATGAGACCATTGCAGAATCTTTTACATCTTGAATTTTTGATTCGCTTTCGTCAGTTGATTCCCTTATAATTATTGATTTTTGTAATTCTATACAGGGATGCGAAGAGGAATTATCCAATATTATAGATTCACTTCTATTTTTTCCTTTGTCATATGATTTTCCATGTTCTTTGGATGTACCTTGTTCCCTATGGCATGGAAGATTAAAAACAATGTAACATGATTTGCATATAAAGTCTTTAAAATAGTGCAAGTATTGACTACCCGGGTACCCAGAGTCCCACCCAGGTACCCGGATACTCACGATCATCAGAAAAATATCCTGTTTCACGATTCACTAGAAATATATATTTTCGTGTGATATACTAAAACAATTCATTTCTTGAATTAGATATTCTTATCTTTTAGTTTTAGTTTAAATACAAATTTCCAGTTGTAAAAAACAAATATATGTAATAGCTCTACTTTAAAAGGAGAAATATTTATACTCACATAGAAGATAATTTACTGCTAGAAGAATTTACTTCAATAGCATTTCCATTGTTGTTATTAATACGAGAGCATAGTACATTTAATTTCAATTGAGTTTTTAATAAAACTGAACGAGATGTTAGATAAGGAGTAGCTTCAATATAGCTTCTACTGTCTTGAACTACATCCGATATTATTTTATTTTTGGAAGCAACATTGGACCGATGATCTCTATATGTTATATCATTTCTTGTTCCTTGAGGTTTTATTAATTCATAGTTTTCCACTTGAACTGTATTAGTACTATCAACTTTTTCTTCCATATCTTTGCTTCTACTTATCATACTATTCAACTTTGACATTCTTCTAGTAATATTATTTTCCCGTGAACATAATTTGTTTGAAACGTCTAGAGATGTATTCATTTGTAATGAAGTACTAATTGTACTTTGTTTCGTTCCTTCTAAAACTGTTGAGTAAATACCTCTCTCTTGCTTATTTCTTAAGTTCTTATTACTATTTTCCACCGCAGATTCCTTATGTTTGCATATATCTATATTTTGATTATCTTTACTCGATCCATTGATAGATGTGTTTACAGCCAGAGAAGTCTGCGAGGTTCTTATACAGTGTTCTTCGAAAGTAGTATTTTGTTTGCTGAACTGTGTTTTGCTAGTCTGCTCAACAGCTAAAGAATTTCTCTTATTATTTAATACACACTCTTGTTGGATACGTGTTATTTCCATAGACACTGTATCTTTCTTTGTCTTACAATGGGAAGGTAAATCATTAATGTCGTGGTGTGTTTCTGGATATGTATCTAATGTTTCATCCTGTATCATTGTAGAACAACCAATAGGTACTGCTATTAATATACTATCATCTTCTGATACATTTAGATTTGGAAGGCATTTATCTTTGGATGTAACAGAATAATTAGTTCTGTTATTAACAGATGCCAAATTCGAAATATCAACCGTTTGGTTGCTATTAACTGGCACAGTGATATTGCTATGTATTTTGTTTTTCAATCCGATGTGATCAGATTCATTTCTGCTTGTATTCTGCGAACAGTCTTTGGAATCAAATAATCGTCTTTTATTCAAAGTACATTGTTTCCTTTGTTTCCTAACATTTTTACTTTTTTGTTTATCCTTCGGTGTGCTATCGATACGTTGATCGAAGTTGTTGCTTAGAACAGCTTGAGTTTTAACAGACAGCTCGTTCTGTCTATCAAACATTTGTTTGGTCTTGGTTAAAATAACTTGCTTCAATATTTCACAACTTTTATCTAAACTTTCAGCATCATTTTTTATTCTTTTTAAAGTTGCACTTACATATTTCAAAGGAACATTCTGATGAGTTACATCGCTAATATTGTTGACAGATGCTTGCCTATCTCTGAAACTTCTGTATCTCCTGCTTCTTTGGGTTGTATTAGAACCGATTGCAGGTGAAAGTACCTTATCGTTACATTCAACGTTTGTTTGCCTGAGCGATCCATTTCCAGAATCTGTTAAATTCGACAAACAACTTAAATTGACAGCTAATGAACTATGTTGATGTCGAAGGCTATCACTTTCATCCGACATGTGTTTTGTTACAATTCTGTGTTTATCCGGATTCATCATTCACTGCTTTCTGAATAATAGTTCAAAGAAAACTTTTCACAATTGAAAACTAATACGCTAATATGATTTTTAATGTTACATCTTGAAAAATGTATCATTTTGTTAGGAATAGAGAGCATCAAAACATAACGGCGGCGTGGTTGATCACGTGATCGAAATTTCATTGGCCTCACGTGTGTAAATGATGAAGGTCGTAGATGCAATCTGATTGGTTGTTAGTCACACGTATCTTTGTTATTGGTCGAAGCATTAGTATCAACGAATCAGATTCCGGTACAGCCAGAATTCAACAACCCAGCAACCAAAAATCCAAATTTGGACAACCTCGTGTAGGCGCATATGCCGCGCCTGTGTCGACCGTAGGACCAGGTATTTGGACATGGGCAGAACGAAGGCACAATGCCGGCCGTTGGACCCCGAATCTGTTTTGGTCGCGCATGTGCGAGAAAAGTTGCACCCGCTGGCATCAGATGCCAGTAGCATCTGGCATCACTTTGCATTGCATTGCAATTGCATGCACAATCTGTATGGATTTTCAGTCTGTGAATCGAGTGTGATCAAATGTGATCGAGTGGTCGAGTGTCCACCAGTGATGAGATTACGGTGCATTATAATCACATTATAATGCACCTTAGACCATATATACGTCGACCATAATCGTGCTAATTTTTGTCATTGGATTCATCAACACACACGCACAGGAACAGGTGAAATTCCGACCATGCAGCCTTCACGCGGTACACCTCGAGTAATGCTAATGCAGACGTTATTATCATTTTCAAGCCTTATAACCTGAAAAATATTTAAGGAAAAAATGTTTTATTATAGTGTTTTGGAACTGCAATTATGATATCGTAAACAGAGATTGAGGACTATTGTCGACGCCATAAATTATTAATTATAATTGTCACTTTCTACGTATCCACCATCATTGAAAATACACATTTGTATTGATACGACATTGATCTCCGATATTGATCTGCACGCGAGCGGAATTTACTGCTGTTTACTACTGACTTGACTGCATGATAGGTATCCATCACCCCGTAGAAGAACTAATTCTACCCTCTGTTTAACAGTTAGAGACATTTGAATTTATTAAACAGACACACAACACACTAAAAAGATTAAACAAAACAGTCACACTAAAGAAGAAGAACTGAAGTAGTACACTAACAGAGCTAAACGGAACAGTACAATAATTAAACAGAAATAATAATAACTTTGAACTAACAATTCAGATACTTTGACTTCTTCGCACACTGAATGCACGTCTCATATAATACATATACGTATGTATTCAATGTTTTTCAATGTTTATATATTTCAGGAGTTTCAACGCCCGAAAAGGGTGATAAAGAGGCCAAAGAAGTACCTTACAACATCCTCAGAAGACGAGTCTCTGACAAAGATCGACGACCTTGGAGGGTTGCTCATCAACATGGAGGACGAAGAGCTGGAGAACTCACCACCCACTCTCTCGTCGCCTCCCACTGAGGCAATAATCATGCAAATGTGGGAATGGTAATTTGCATATTTATTTTTAAATTCAGCAATAATTATAATTATATATATTTATTATATTATACATGGTGTAATGTTTGTATTTGTTTTAGCATGCAACAGTCCGCTGAACGGGAAAACCGTTATATCGAAAACCAGGAACGACTCCTGCGGAAGCAGGAGCAACTGCAGGAGTCTGTGGCCCGCTTGGACGAGAAGCTGGAGTGAGTATGATGTAATCCTAAGAATTTGTTAAAATGATCTTTGTCGGGAAGATGGTTCATTTATTAATTTTCTTCTTTGCTCCCACAGGGGACTACGTCGAATCGCAACAGTGGAGGAGCAGTGGGAGCGGCCGGACTGCTTACCTCTACGCTCCATAGAGGAGCTAAGCCGTTTTGAGACTTGTCCTACAGAGGAGTACGACAGTGTCGTAAGTATACTGTAATATAGATGTAATAAAAGTAAATATATCAAATTTATTAATATACGAACTAATGCTTATTTTTTGTTTAGGTTGGGTACCTCGCCCAACTGGGAGGGGGCTCTTTGAAAGAGATGGTAAATGCCTCGTTCAAAGAGGTCATCACTGACGCTGTCGCAGCCTTACACACGTGGTCGGGTGCCAATGGGACCCGACCACTGTACCGGACGCGGATAGTATATGCCATATATGGTAAGCATTGTACATAATTAATTTAGCTTAATTTCGTTATTAATTTTGTGTTTATCTTGATTAATTTATTGTTTAGTATTATTTATTTTGATTTAAATTAATGTTACAGCCGCAGCAAAGCGGAGCAAAGATTTTTCCACGACGAAACGGGATTTCGGGAAGACTGCGAAAGCGGCGCTTAAAGCGGCGAAGCAGCGGATCCGGCAACGGCCGACGCCTGTAGTACCGCCCATCCCCGCCAAACGCATTAGGAAAACCGATATTATTACCCGAACAATCGGGGTGAGGGTGCAGGGAAGGGGTTCCACTTCCCCATTAAAATACGAATACTAGTTTTCGATATACCAACCAATTTTAACCTTGTTTTTGACATCGTCTTGAATGACCCTGACTTTGAACAAATTAGCGACAACGCGGTTTGTTAAGGAGTTATTAACGAAAAACACGGACCAATCAGAGCGTGGCTACAGCGAACACAGTCCGCCTCGGCGACAGGTCCCGCCTAGCGGGGCGTCGCCGTTGGCCGAGCCAGAATTAATCCGCTGTAGCCGCGCTCTGATTGGTCCGTATTTTTCGTTAATAACTTATAAACAAAACCGCGAACGCCATTTTTGCAAAGAAAAATATCGCTTCATTTGAAGGAATTTTGAGACACTCTGTATATTAAAATCGTACCAGAATTACACATCCTTAGGTATAGTTATACCTTATTTTTCACTATCATTATAAGAGGAAAGAAATATTGAAACTATTCCACACAATTTATTTTGCAATACAGTTATAACTAAAACCGATAAAAGAACTTTAATGTTAGAGATTATATGAAAAATAACTGTATATATACATTTGTATTGTTCCTTAACAACTATCTATTCTTAATAAATATCGTTAAATATCGTTCCAGTAGCTCCATAAGTTTGGATTACATAGTACGTACTAATTTAGTAACTCGTATTTTAAGATACAATTGGAACAACAAATATAAAAACTAAATAGTACGCCGTAATTCAATATAATGTTCAGAAATGTTGTAATTCAAATAATCAAAGTAAGCACCATAAACTTGTGGAAGTTTGTTAAAAAAATTAACAATGCAAGATGCATAATTGCATAACTATTGAATAACTGTGTAGAAATATCAGATATTATTACATTAAGATTATAAAGTTGATTTGATGCGTAAGATAAATACAAAATGAAAAACTATTGATATAAAAGTATTCTAAATAATTCTATCGTAATTTTGTAATTAACAAAAATGATCACACTCTTAACATTAATATAAATATACGTAAAGCTATTTATGCTCATGAATCTATTACTTAAACATTACTGTAGTACTTCATAATTTTTACCATTCAAATACACGCGCCATATACATTTGTAATCTTCAGTAAATGGATCAACTATCGGTAATATTGGGCGCGACACCGAAGTGATATTGGGGCTCTTAGAGCTCCTGTCGTATCGACTGCAGTAAATAATGTTTGCCAGCGCAGCATTCTACGTTACCTGAAGATGGCGCAATTAAACTTTTTCGAAAAAGATTTCTTATCATTTTAGTCGTCATTTTCCACCTTGGTCTGGGTTAGTTTTGGGCACAGACTTAATCTTAAGTCTGAAATTTTTTTCCAGTCGCCAAAAATCCGTCTGGGAAACATGCTTTTCATGCAAAATGAATGTAGGCTGAAGTTTAACACTTATTCCGTAGCTCGCTAAGTAACTTCTCCAAATTTAAATAACAAGTCGCGTAAGATAATTCGGTAACGATTGATATAGGTATCATTACATAATTGAAACCTGTAAATATCTATTTCAGTTGTTCTCAATATAAATATCATCGCACACAGGGTCTCTATTTATTAGTCGAGTGTAATTTCGCAAATCTATCAAAATCCTCTATGTACATATCCAGTTCAAATTCGTTTTAAAACGGCACTAATAGACGACTGTTTCCAGGTTCTTCCTACAAAATCTTTTGAACAAAATAACAAAGAAGTTGCATGAAATAATCGCGGGATCGCGGTTATCGCAAACAGGCGGCGCGAGCGGGTGCGATGGAAACGCGTTAACAAACAGGCGAACAGATATGCCTGAGAGTTCTAAATGTAAATGAGAAAAAGTTGAACGGGCGACAAGCGGTGGTCTCGAAATAAAAAGATGCTCGTTGCAGATCGCAGGACGAACCGATTCCTTTTTGAATCGCTCCATTGTCTTATCTGGTGGCCGGGCGCCTCGCCGGTTGAAAAAGGGTGCGTCGCAAGACGTGAGAAAACGCGTTTCTCGCGGCAGATCGAAGCACTTTTAATTAACAGCGTTATAATCCATTCTCATGTACGGAAAGCCGGTCGTCAGCTGCTCCCCTTGCCCCCGTCCCCGCGGGGTCCGCTCAGTATACCGTGAAAAGGAAGGATACTTAGGAAATCAGCGTTACGAAGTAAACCCAGCAGAGCGTGAACGGGGGGTCCTACGACACAGGATGTTCTCCTACCTTCCGTGTCTTTCGAGCTGCCAGCCCTCCTACCGTAATATCGTCTATTCGTGGAAAGATACTGACAGAGTGCCGTTCCGAACAATGGCGGAAACTTGTAAATACGTGTGAACCCACAAAGAATTCGTCCGACGAGCCGACGACGACACTGGAAAAGCAATCGTAAACTCTACTTTGCTCGAACAGCTTGGCCGTTCAGCCACCCACGAAGACATATAGGCTTTGCAAATCAATTTCACCCTTTTGCAAGTCAATTTCACCCTTTTGCAAGTCAATTTCACCCTTTTGCAAATCAATTTCAGAATATTTAAAATTAATTATTTTAGACACACGTCTAAAACGCGTCTTCCATTTACTTTGACACACGTGAACGGTGCGATTATTGCAAGAGAAACATAAGGCACGATACTCGATACGCTTCAATAAATACATATTATGTACTTTCGTTTAAAACATTTATCAACACGCAGTTTTCATACATTATAAAGTTAATGAATTTGATATACATCTTTGATTTGATTTTTTTCAGATTTTCTATCAGATTATGAAGTTATTAACCTTCCTATTTAATTCTCGCACTCTTCTCGGAAATAACTGCACTAAAAATCCTAGCGCAGAGGACCATTTTCGTTTCACACTGTAAAACAGCTAATTGTAATTCGAACTTGATTTCGCAATTTCAAGAAATCCATCTTGCGTCACGAACGGAGAGAAATCAGACATTTCACAGTATCGGGAAATTGAAAATGGGCGAATGTTCATCGTGGGGAACGTACGAGGATAAAAAGCTGCTAGAAAAATTGATAGAACTTTCCGAATCGAATTTATTATTGGTGAAAACTATGACTACAGCAGAACAGTCTTAAGGTGCGAACATACTAGCAGGTAGCTTGTGACATTTTTTGCGGGAGCGACTCTCGTGACATGTGTAAACGCCTCTGAGATAGCGGCAAGCAACAAGTCCGAGTACTTTTTTATAACGAATGTCCAGCTGCATCGATTGATGTACTAAAAAATACCTCATTCAATTAAAAAAAAAAATGAAGGCGACCTTCATATCTCTAAAAAAACTTACATAATAACAAAAATTTTTTAGTATCGTATCAGCCCGATTTTACCATTCAACTTTGTCCTTCAGAGATTTGACGTATTTTCGAAAACAACAAAGAGGTGGCAAAATTAGTTGACCCACCCTGCACAGCTAGACTGTAAAATAAAAATTCGCATCGTGCGTTCGAACCTTGACGAAAGTTTAAAGAATGCGGAAAACACAGGAAAACCACATCGAGCATCCTGGTTGAAAATATCAGATTCGTCCGACTGCGTTTTCCAGGACAGCGATAATGTGTTAACCGTCGGAACCGCTCCCCATTTGTTCGCCGTTTAATTGCCATTGGGAAAATCTTAATTAATTAATACAGGAGAATAGACAACCTAGCTGCGTAAAGGTAACAATTACCAGGTTAGAGGCGGCAGACACAATGTGTCATTAAATCTGCAGGTTGAGTTTTATTCCGTGGTCGTCGGCTGGTGTATCTGCGCCGGGTAACGGTACCGTCCAAATTAGGCGACCGTTGCGTGATACCCTCTAACAAACGCCGGTTTTTGTTAATCGGCCGGTTCTTCCATCCTCAAACCGTGACTTTGCGCGGACACGGTTTGCTGGTGCCCATTACCGGAAACAGTAAATCGTTTCCTCCTAAATTACGGAGGCGAGAAACCACGGGCGAAGGCCTCCTCGATGCCGAGGGATAGATTACTCGGAAGAATCATTTACGGGCGCGAGCATCGGCCGCTTATGGCAGTCGGGATTACACCGAGAAGAGGGAGAACCGATGTATCAACGGCGTGGATCGTAGACCCGATTAATCCAATATTTCGCTATTACAATTGTAAATTCGTATCTGCGCCGGGAAGAACGCAACGCGATCGTCGCGATAATTGGCGCGCACCTCTCCGTGCTCGGCGGTGGTATAATGGCGGCGCTTGGAAAAACGAGCGGTCTCGTTGCATAAAGATTGCTGAATAAATATCTAGGAAAGGGTAAGGAGCGACGCGGGGGGCGGGGAGGGGAGAGTCTGAAGGGGCCGGACGGACGGAAAAAAAAAAGAGGTAGAAGCAAATTAGAACACTTCTTAGGAAAGTGCATGCCGTGACAAAGCCGTGTTCGAGGCACGAGCTATCGCGAGTCGCTTCGGTACCCCCGAGCGGGTACGCGAACCAGCTCCTTAGATAGAAGAGGAGGAACATGGCCGATCCGATGGGAGGAAAAAAAGGTAGAACGAGGACGGAACGAAGGGGCACGCAGAGACGTGGAAAGGAACAATGACTCGCGGTGGTGCTCCGGCGTTTATAGGGCCGTATCGGCCGACAGTGGGGTGAGTCGAGCTCGTAATTAGTCATAGTGCGATGCGCTAACAGCGGCACTCTGCAAGAGTGAGCCTCGCTCGTTCGTTCGTTCCTTCGTGCGCTGCTACGGCTACGGACTAACCTCGGAAGCTCGGCTAAATCATCTATTGGGTGGCGCAAAAGTACCTCTCGCGCACCTATCTGCCGATGTACGATCCGCGTATCCGTGTATTAACCCCTTGTCGTACCATTTTCTTTACAGTTACACTGACTAAAACGTTTTTGTCCCCCAAAAATGGGGCGTAGAAGGGAAAAGAAAATTTCTATTTTTTGTACGGCTACATTTATTTCAATTCTTAAATATTGATTACTAGATTTTTACTACGTTAAGGTTTTCGATATTAATTCCCTTAATTATTGTAGATCGTAAAGCAAATTTGACAAACTCAATTTATCGACGGAAAAATGAATTTTCGAGCCCGGAGAAGTAATTCCGTCGCCGAATATGGGCGACAAGGCAATCAATCTTGTAAAAGACCATAAGGCAAGTTCTTTACCTTGAAAAATCAAAGTTGCTCTCGCGTTCACCCATTTCCGGAGATTCCCGAATACACTGCAGAAAGAGTCGTTCACTGAACGGGTTGAAGGATTCTGAGGGAATAAATGTAAGAATCATTCAAAAATATGCGAGTACAGACAGAACAAGAATATTGTGAGCTAATTGAATGAAGCTGCATATGAAACTAACAACATAAACGGATTGAATGATGTCAGCAATATTTGGGATAATGGTGTATAGCAATTTTTAATGGCGTTAAGAAAATCTTCAAGATACAATGGATTGTTCCGCGGAAAAGCGTTCTCGAAGAACAGTTTTCTTTCTCCCAAGTTAACGAGAACGTGCGTCGCAAAGTCGTTTCCAGGTTGTTAGAGCGCGTAGGAATCGCGACCGACGACCATTCGCGCTATTCTCGGTTCACGTAGACTCAATTATGAAACTCCTAGCGATCCGTTAGTTAGGATAAGCATAAATCAAGCCCCGTTCGCGGCAGATGCGACTGCCGAGGCCCGTTACGCGTGCAGCAAGTCCTTTGATCGAGGTGTTTCGCGACCGAGCATCTGTCGCGACGCGAACCTGTAAAGTGAATTTCAGCTTGCGACATTCGACGGTGCTCTTACCAAAACGAATGCACTTTATAAATACATCGAACGCGACTTGTAATGCCGCTCTAACTTTAGCGCGGAATACTCGAATCCATTAGCCGAAACGCATTCTTTATTCCCCGTTCGCGCTGGAATAACAGAACGATAACAGTAGCATATCTAGTATACATTAGTATACATACTACATTATTCTATTTCGCTCCAGTGTGCTTCAATTCGGATAGAAAATGTATCTTTTGCATAAAGATCATCTGTCTGTTTATTCCTAAGGTCTTCACAGTTCTTTATCACTAGACTGCGGATGTTTATGCAATTTTTAATATTTGCAGGCAAATTCCAAGAAGGTGGGAACGAATAAAATCTCATCTTCAGTGGTAGTTTCCGTAGAATTTTATATTCTAGCATTTTTAGAAAGCTTTTAGAGGTCATAGATGCGTAAAGACTCGCAGTCTACTTATCACCGTTAACTTAACGTATCCATTAACCTTGTACACCCCATATAATTAGGGTATCCGTTGGTAGTGGACTGCAACGTGGGCAGTACAGCTGGCCTGAAGAGGGCAGACGTCTAACGAGAGAACAGTGTCTCATTGAACCTGCTGTTTTATGAATTTTCGCGGAGGTGCATTCTATCGTCAGCGCCTAATTACCAAATGTAATTTCGACGTCCGCGCGTGTTGCCCCCCATAGATTTGAACAAACCAATCCTGAAGCGATTGAGACGTCGAGGAGGATGTCCCGTTTCCCGACAAAGGGGATCGCCGAAGAGGAAGTCGTCTGGGAGACGTTGCATTTCCCGACGTTCTTCCCCCGGTCGGACACCGGTGGACTTCAAGGACACCCCGTAGACACGCACCTGCAACGCGAAAGACACCACCTCCTCGGCGCATCGTCTCTGGCCACGGAGGGTTGCAGAGCGGCCGGTGGTTCGTCCGTGCGCGGCAGAATCTGACGAAGGGAAGGTGGTAATCGTGGGGGAAGGAGAAACAAAGAGGGAGAAAGAGGTGGAGTGCTGGTTCGGTTCTTCCCCGGAGAGAAAAGAAGAAAGAAAGAGAGAGAGAGAGAGAGAGAGATGGAAAAGAGCGGCAGAGCGAAGCCACAGGCGGCCAGCCGTGTCTCCGGCGAACTCGGTCGCGGCAGCTCTCTTGCCAATCCCGGCATTTCCACTTCTATGTGTGTTTATGCACCTCCGACATGCCTGTCGTGTACCCATCGACCATGGGCTCCACTTACGTCGAGCACACATCACGCGCGATGTGTGTTCTCTACCAGCGAACAAACGACCGTGCGCGGTGCCGCTGACCTTTTCCTCGCTGCCGATGCCGATGGAAAGCACGCGCGGAAAAATATCCGCTTCCCCGACAACGCCGCCCGTGCCTTGGAAACCTGCAAATACCTTCAAGCCGACCCCAGATATCGGGGAACGCGTCTAATCGACTTCCCGATGTCCGGCGAGCTCACCAGTCCCCGGGAAAACGGAACGGTCGCCGATCAACTCCGGGGAAATTCGTTCGACACGGTGGCCCGGCCTCTTTTCCGACTCGCAGCCCGCTCCACGAAACAGTTCTAGTTCGGGGAAACTATTGCCGTTAGCACGACTTCGATGCGTTGTAGCGCGCGCAAATTACGTCTTACGTCCGACGCTAGCCGCCATAACTTACCGGTTGCGCTATCTGATTTCCAATATGAAAATCCGCAGTGATTCGACTCGATGATAACTCGTTGAACCACTTGACTCGGGCTCACGCAGCCACCCGGAGATTAAAAAGCGCCGCGCGTTTTTCCGTGCGCGCGAGGATCGTCTACGAGCCCGGCATGAAGTTGTTCCGTATCTCTGGGGATTCCTGCAGCTCCCAGGATCCCTTCAGCTCAGCATATATTTCCGAAAACGACGCGAGCGTGCCGGTCGGGTGAAAGAAGAAACGAAGGTGCAACCGTGACTCGAGCAGGCCTCGTCGAAGTAATCGGGTATTGCTAGCACGGTTTCCGCGGATGATCAATCGAAAGCATCAACCGAGGAGCCGGTTTACTGACAAGATTAAGATACAGCTCGGCCGCAGGCGTAGTAATTTGTACGACGCTTCGGCTGTTGCTGGTATCTGGTAGCTAAGAGGATCGAGGTTATACGAGTTTCATTGGACAAGTGTCCAGGTAGAGAGTTATCGTGAAACGGGCTCCGGTGGATTTCGGATGAGAATGTCCAGGTTCTGGTCGATCGATTCCGAACGAAAACGACGATACCGTACGGTACCGGCTTCGACGGCGAGACAACGGTGTCGAATTGGCTCGGGCAAGACCCACGGAAGGACGGCGTGTCAAATAAAGCGATTTCTTTCCTGCCCCGCTATCTCATTTCGCAGCTGCGGGCTTCACCTGCGAAACGGTCCGTTGCTTGTAAAGCCATCGGCGCGCTCGCTACAGGTCTTACCTGTTGAAGCGAGCCAAACACCGAGCGTCGTCCAACACCTGTTACAGTGGGCCTCCGATGAGTCAGGTTTTCCGTTCGCTGCGGATTCACCAGTGTTGACATCAAACGAACGTATCGTAATCGAAACGGTCTCGCCTCTCCGCGGGGAAACGAACAAATTTACAATCCGAGTAATCAATTCGATGGTTCGCCTCGGGCGAATTGCTGGAAGCGACCGGCAATCCCGAATCACTCAATTTTCCTTACGGAGACATCAATCTTTTTCGTAACGCTGGATCGAAGTTAATTAATGAATATCAAGTGGCGCTAGTTTTATAAGAACCATTTTTAGGGAGATCAACGTGGCAGACATTTTTTTAAAAGTTTTACACGGAGCCTGTGATTCGAGCAGAACCTATCCAAAAAGTCCACAGCTATTCCGATCCCAGTATAAAATACTGTTCGCGCTGGATAAAAGTGAATAAACAAATATCAAGTGGCGCTAGTTTTATACGAACCATTTTTAAATAGTTCGACGTGGCAAAGACATTTTTTAGCAGGTGTGCGGGGCCTGTAGCTTCTTCGATCCCAGAATAAAATGTCTGTCTCTTCGAATTCGACGCCCCGCTAAAAGATAACGAAATAATACGAAGCCTGGCCGAGTGTTTGCGGATTAAGGAATTTTCGTGGGGCCACACGCGAGCATGTTTGCCAAGGGATTCGAGTGGTATCGTTGGGTCAGGGTCGGGGACCATCGCGCGATAGCCGACTTCCGTCAGCCCGTACGGTCGACAAAGAGGAATTTGTAATGCGGCGGAAATGTTGTTCCCAGAGGGGTAAAGCTGTAAACGCGGCCCGTCACGTACGTATCGCATCCACAAAGGGAAGTATCCCCTTGGAAACGCATAAATACACGGTGGCCACGGATTCGTCGGGTTCCCGGTGTCCCATCGGGAACGGGACTGCTCGGCGAACAACGTGGTCGTCGCCGACCGAAATGCGTTAACATTCGGGCCGCGTCTCTTCGAGGTCATAAAGAAATTACGGCTGATCCACAGAGGCTGTCGGTCTCACGACCGGTCACCGCCGCACGATCAGATATTTCGCCCTGAAACGCGGTGAAAATATGTACTTCCATTTTAAGAATGTATTAATCAGAAAATGGCTGCAATGAATATACCGTGGCGGCCATATACTTACGTACACTTTATATTTGAACTTTAATACTTCGTGTATTTTTTTTTTTTAAACACCTGCAATGACTGTTTATATATTATTTTTGAGAAATAGATACCCTGATGCGTATACCAGGGTTATCGCTTTTATTTATTCCAAGAAATGCTGCTGTTTATAAATATGTTGCTCCAACCTATGATTTTCGTGCCGGACGCATCTACTTACGTACACTGTAATTATTTGCAGCAAAGTCGAATTGGTTGTTATGGTATTTATAAAATGTTGAAATTGATTTGCGAAAGGGTGAGTTTGGAGTGTGAAAGCTGTAGCTGACATTAAGACGAATCGAACGACCTACGACATTACGGCCTTGATCCTATAAATAACCGTAGAACAGTTCTCACCGCTTCCGAGGGTTAAGTACCCCACTGTGCACCATTGAATCCGACGAGAACCATGGAAACACGGTGGATCCTCCACGAACCGATATTATTTCCAGATAATACCTGCGCGCGTGCATGACCGTCGACTCCTAAATTAAACGTACGAGATTCGGTGGGCCGTTAAGCGTCCCGCGACGTCGGCGTGCTACAGTTAATCAGGGGATGAAGGGATCCGGGGTGTCGGGGATCCTTATCTGACACCGTGAAGAGTTTCGGCCGCAAAACCGACCGGGCCCACGGCACTGTTCCGCCGAGTTTCCGTCGGTACCGGTGCACCGGTCACCCGTTTTCGGCGTCGCGGCCACGGAATATCAGATGAGAGATAGTCGTTAGATAAGTGGCCGTCACAGGACCGGGAAACCAGTTTTCGTACGTAACGATTATAGGCCGACGGATGGGTTCACGTGGCACTCGCGAAGATAACTCACCGGACTCAGCCTCTTTTCTTTTATCCCGGTGACAGAACGTCCAACGGACCGAGATCCCGTGGGTTGATGTCGCCGCGACCCGCAAGCAAACGGATTTCCGTCGTTTCATTCTCGTGGTCGCGACTTATGTTTCAATTCCTTCTCTCACCGATAACTGTTGCGAGCGATCGAAATAAATTTCTCTCATCGATAATTCTTATAATTGAAACTACTCGAATACGGCAAATGTTTCTCGGAGGATCGAAACAAAAGCCCTCTCCAAGTCGGGCACACCGCGAAGAACGTAGCAGCTCTGCTATAACTGTGACTCGGCAGTCCCGACGATACGACAGTTACGGAGAGGCTACACTGTACGACCAGTTGGAGCTCCAAGCGAATCGTGGGTTAATTGAAGCTACTCCGGACGGAAAAACCGGATGTACGTATGAAAGTTGACAAAGCCCCGCGCGCAGGAGTCGCGAGCTTCAGCGTGCACAGAACACACGAACACGATCGACCAGTCGGACCTCGTGTTCTTTCTTTTTCGAATCGAATTCGTTTCGCGGCGTCTCGTGTTGCATCCTCGAGCATTAAAGCCGCATTACCCGACTCCCGTGAGTACAGGGACGCTGTCTCGAGAATAGACTCTCGGCGGAGGAGCTTTCTTCGGGCTCGCGACACGCCGGGTTCTCGAGGTGGTGGCGCGATGGAAACCAGTTTCTCGTGAAAAGCGACTACGGAGTGTACGGAGTGTACGGAGCACAGCCTCCGCTCCGAGGATAAGGAGTATAGGCCAGAAGAAGGAGGACTCGTCCAGACATAATATCGCGTCTCGAATTCCCCCGGTTTTATTTATACCATCGCGGCCCGCTCGTCCGGTCTTGTCGCGCGCGTGTTTTCCTCGGCCGCCGAAGAGCATATGGCCGGATCGATCAGCCGAGGACCTGTAGCCCGGAACACCTGTCCGAAAACACGAGCCGCGCGTAACGTTTGCCTCGATGCCCGCGAGATCCGTCGCATTGGCGAACGGCCAGACCTTTCGACGGTTTTTCCACCCGGCTGGCGAGAGGGTAACGCATCCTATCGTCCCGGTTCGCCTTTTTGGTGATGCTCCAAACACCCGCGGACTCGCGCAAACATTCCGACACCTTTCCTTTTTTTGTTCAAGGGCGGTGGGGAAATGCATTTTACGGTCGGGGGGTTAGTGTGGGGCTCGCTTTGCCTGAGAAAAACAAGATGCGAGGGATACCCACTAAAAGCCCACCGCCCAGGGGCCCCTTCCGAGGCCCCTTGTCCTCCAATACTCCAGCCGGAGACCAGAAACTATCGTTGGCCCGCTATTCGCAATTCTACTCCGCGAGTCGCTCCTGTTCTTGGCTCTTTACACGCGTCCCGACACCGATCGCCTAACCGCCTCGGGTTTCCGCGGACGACGATCAGCGTCCTTGACTCATTGTCGATGCAATAACGCGTGTCCAACGACGCCCGACGACGTCAGACCAGAGATAACCCGCGTGTACGTATTAACGAATTCGACGCTTTTAATTGCAGGGTGTAACGTTACCCGTGAATCACCGGCACAGCTGCTACAACGAGGCCGCAACTACTGTTGCGATAACACGTGTTGCTCGTGGACAGCACTCCTGACGTGTCAGGTTGTTTAGCCTGTCGTCGCGGGATTGGGAAGGGGTTAACACTGAATTTGATTTATGTCGCTGTATCAAAGTGACACGAAACCATTTCTACGATGCACTCGTTTCCAAGGGATCAATGCTTAGATAAATAAGTGGGTTTTTGCTTGTGCAAGATGAGCCATTGCAATGGCGTGAATTCTACTAGGTTCTTGAAATTCGATGCTTTCGTGCACTGTTGCGTTAAACTGAGGATCTTTATGCAAAGTAAATTGCAACGAACTGCGGTGAAATAGAACATTTTCTTTCTTAGTATGTTTAAGTTCTTCTGATCTGTTTTTACTGTGTTAAATTACACCTACTAATGTTTGATGAATGATGCTTTTAACACGTGTTAAACGTGTCGTTGAAGCTGTGTTTGCTCGAGATTGAAAAGTATATTAGCACCCGAAGAAGAACGATGGGACATGATATGAAAGCTGCTATGTACAAGCGAATTACTCGTTGGTCGATATTATAACGAAATATATTACGATAATATATTAGTCCTTAATCAAAACGTCAAATAACCTGAAAAACGACTCGGCAAGGAACGTGTTAAGGCACCGAGTTCAAAAGAACCCAGGCATCGTCGCCGAAGGGTTAATAAATGCAACAGTTCCCGCCTAGTTAGCATAAGATGTACGTTGCAGCTACTATCGAGGGGAAAAAAGGTCTAGCAAAATGTCGCTTTCCCAAAGGTGCTGTTAAATTATTCATTCAATCAACAATCGAAGATGATGTAAGTGATCGGTCCCTCGATTTCAATAACCACGGTAGACTCGTGTTCAGACAACCTAGGGTGCGCATCGCAACTGTTGTGCAGGCAGCAACCTGTTCTCGGCGTACCTAGGCGTCGCGTCGTTTCCAGAATCTCTCGTTTCTCAGATTTAAAGATAACAACCTTGCGAATGAAATATGTGAACAACCATAATATCGAAACTTAAAAAATAGAATGCATTGAGTATACAAAATGGCGTTTGTGTAGTGTCGCTGCTGGAAATCGGACACATTTCATATGCAACAACCTAATATTTTGAAGTGACCGAGTTGAAGATTCGGAGTGTGTCTCGGATCAATCAAACGAGGAGTATCGTGGTCGACGGAGTTGGGCAAAAAGGAATTTAAATTACAATAAAATTACAATTAAATGTAATTGGCTCAACCAGTGATTGTGAAAGGAGTAAGTGCAATTACTTAACGCGATTACAGCAATATTGTAATTGAGTCTAACAATTACTTTAGTGTGATTGTTCCTTTAAACCACTAATTTTTACGTTTCGGACCATTTAACCGTTCTCTTATTGTAATTTGAGTCCAGTTTCTCGCACATGTAATTGAAGAAGTAATTAAATACTAATGTAATTAATTACTGCCCAACTCTGGTGGTCGAGGTGCGACCGATTCCGCGCCCTTCCAATTTTTGGCTGCGGCGTCGCTTCCGCTTTTAGCCGGGCGGCGCGCGACGTCGGGCTGGCGATTTCGATATAAATCTGTCTCTCCTGCGCGAATGTCCCGTCGGCGAACGAACGCGGACATTCCTGGCGTCGCGATTTAAAGCTGACGCGACGACGCTATCCCGCGATCCGAGGCCGGGCTTCGGTTTAAGCCTCGCGGTTTAGAGCGGAGGAATTCGAGTCCCAACCATCTGCCCTAGCACCGAGCTCTAGTACTCGGATGCTCGGTTCCCCTTGCCTGCCATTCCCCTCGTCCTCTCCTTCTTCTCCTGCCTGGCTCTTCCCGTTCTTATATACTTTCGTCCTGTCTCCTTTCCGCCAGGATTCCCTCCTCTCTCCCCCCTCCCTCTCTCTCTCTCTCCTGCGCTCTTCGTCGCTCCGTTCCCCTGGTATCCTCTCGTCTCTAAGGCCAGCGTTACGGTGCTGAATGTCCGGTTAATGCACCTGCGTACTCCGTGGCTCGCGAGCGGAACACCATGAAGCGGAGAAGACAGAGGAGAAGGAACGGGGAGAATAGAACGTCGCAGGACAATCAAGGCGCTACACGTCGCTACCGATCACGAGAGGGAACGAGACGCGAATCGAGGAGGGAACGGAAGAAGGGCGACACAACCACGTGGACCGGCCCCGAGAGATCAGGGTCCAAACGGGACGGAAGGACAACAGGTCGATTCATCGGTCGCGCGAAGGTACCGCACAAAAACGAACCTTATTTGTTCCTTACTTTAAACTTGTCCGCGGTCAGCATCGTTTCCATCCGTGGCCGGAAATCCGATCTAAAGTCACCACCTACCGGTCGGTACCTCTTTTATTAGCTCTTCTCATATTGGGTGTACGTTCGGTGCCTTTCGAGCATTCTTTTGATTTTTATTTATAAAAAGAAAGAACATTTTACACAGTTCTCCCACCCCTCTCGGGAAGCATGGTGGTTTTGATTGGATAAACTCATTGACGCTTGTGTGGACCTCTTCTAGGGATTTGATGTTAGCATTAAGCAAGTGATGGTGTTGCAGCGACGAAAAACATGCCGCATGAGGCAGACTCTCCTAGTTCAAAGAAGAAATGACTGCCGGTGCTGTCACGCAACAGAATCACTTGCCTCGTTGCACCGCCGGTAAAAGGCCTCTATTATTTATTATTAGACAGCGGATTTTATGCACATTTCTGACAAAAATGTACACGAACAATTTAAAGCGGCGGACATGTTAAAAATATTTACGGACATCGATGTGTTAATTTCAGCCAGATCGGATAATTAGAAGAAGAATGCAATTTCTATGTAGCTCCTGTGTCCTGCAATCAATGCAAACATTTTTTACTTTGCATAAAGATCCGCAGTCTGTTTATTATTATTGATTAGCATAAGCGGAGAAAATTTTCATTTGAAATGCAATCACAATTGAATATGTGCACAGGCACCGAACTTATTTGTACATCTGATAACTTCCTGCATTTTTGCTCGGCTACGTGGCGTTCGGCCGAACGCGATAGGCAAAGATTCTTCTGCTAATTCTCGCCGCGCGTCGTCTCCCTCTGTTCTAGCTCCTTCCTATTTCTCTTCCTCCTCTTCTCCTTCTTCTTCTTCTTCTTCTTCTTCTTCTTCTTCTCCTTCCTTCCACCTCTGCTTCGCCGGCTCCACCGTGCACCAATTCATAAAATCCCTGGAGCGAGCCTAAGCGCTCCACTAACTCCGTCGACGAGTCGCTGACCTCGGGATTCAGCGGTGCGCATCAGCTGCATTTCTCCGTGCACATAGACCAGTCGCGCTGCGATGGTCATGGTAATCTCGAAGGAATAAGGAACGTTGCGCGCGCGCGCGCGCGAGCGAGCGAGCGCATGAGCACGCCGGCGAAACGACGAGACACGCCACTGAAAAAACGACAAAGAAACAAAACGACAAACGCGCCGGAAAATTATGAACCCGCGGGGATGCGCCGATCAATCGGCAAGAAAGCACCGCGGCGCGAGAGCAGGATGATTAGGAAAATGGCTCTCGCGTACCTGCCATCTTCCTGCCAGGTGACGTCCTCTGCCCGGCACGGGCTATCTTATCGATTCGCCATGATTTTGCACGGATGAATGACAATCTCTTCGCCGGCCACGCTCGAATTCGATTTTTACCGAGCGTAATGTCCTCTATCTAGATATCGGACGGGGACAGAGTAGGCAACATTTTCCGATTGGATCTGCAACAATCAACCTTCGATTCGCGACGCCCTGGGCCCGTTTCCGAACATCATCCATTTCCTCACGATTAAATCTAATTCGAGGCTGTTCAAGCGCTCCCGACCCTTCTGCTCGGAACATTTTTATGCAGATATCTTGCAAATTCAAGTGATCCGGAGATAGTACCCAATTAACGAAGAAAACTTGCCTATAATTACGATGTCAGTAAACTCCTGACAGTACGTTGCTGAATAAATTTACCTAATGGATGCTGTTCATCAAGACACACAGGTCGGAGTTATGCGCACGACGCGTTTAAATAATAATGAAAGAATCGCCTAAGTGCTTCTAATGCCACTTGCGCAATCTTCAAAAGTTTCCGTTTTCTGGTGGTCAAGCGATTATGTATTTGCGACTAGGAGACCGCTGATCTTCGTGAATTCATGGCACTTGTCTTTGAAAGTCTATTAAATGGAGTAGAGGCTGGAATACCTTCCGACTGGATCGAAGCCATCTTCTGTAGCCCGTTATCGGAAACAAGAGGTTCCCCATTCTGTTTTTGATAATCGAGCGATAGGATCTCGGAGGAACCAAAGCGACGAGGTCAGTGACCAGGACCGCGGTCGAGAAACAGTGAAATCGATGAGTAGACAGCGGATTTCATGCACTTCTGGCAAAAATGAATGGCTGTAATTTGAAAGAGTGGATTCGTTGGAAGAATTAGACAATACTCTTATATTATTTTCTAATAATATAAGACTAACGATAATAACTAATTTCTACAAACGCTTTTTCAGTATCGCAAGAGGTATTTCACAACCTTTTACGGCCACAGGAACTTGGCTCCTGTTTACAGGATGTTTTTCTTGGGTTTCTATTTCGCTCCAGTTCGTCCGTTGCATATTTTGCAGAAAGATCTATTGATCGGGAAGAGGCGATCGTTAAACGTCGTTTATTCGTTAATAACCGTGATGTCGCGGTGCGATTCCTCGTTGGAACGTGGAACAATCCGGTATCGAGGCCGCTAATTACCGGGACAATTAGCGGCGATGTTAATTCGTTGAAACGTGCGAACGTCGTTCCCGCGGACCGAGAAGAATCGAGGATGTTGTGCTCCTTTCAGGATGTTTAACGGCGGCGTGCCTCGAATGAAATAATAACAGCGTGGCGCGGACAAAAAGGGGACGGCGGCGGCGGCGGCGGCGGCGGGAATGGTACCTGCGCGCGTCCTGGTACAAATGGGCCGAATGTCGTCGGTGGAGAAGGACACGGTCAGCAGGGTGAATGAAAGAAAAAACCGGAGATTCGTCTGTCGTAATCCGTGGGCATCGTCGATGCCCGGGCCCGGCGTATAAGCTCGCGGCCGGTTCTCCGCGGCGGCGCGGCGTTCCGAAGCCACCGTGTAAATTCTATCAAAGTCTATCCGAGTGTACGCGGCGCGCGGTGCGATCATGCCCCACTCCGGGGCCCGGTTACACGTGAAAAGTCACGCTCTGTTGGATTCGAGTATAGTTAGCTTCTAATACACCGGGTGGCTCGTCCGAATCGTCCCGAATTCTTTCTCGAGACGCAGGTCTGGCGCGTTACCGTGGAACGGAACGGTAAAAAGCCGCGAGAAGATGCTCGCGAGAGAGGCAGGATCGTTTGGGTTCGCGAACCACGAGAGAGGACGATTTCACGGGGAAGGCAGAACGGGCTCTCGGGTGAATCGGCCGATCGACATTTTATCGGCAGCGTAAAGCCGCGGTGCCCGAGCGTTATTAAATAAACCGTGGAGACGCGTTCCCACGAGGAACGCGGCGCGGCACGGCCGTTCGACCGGCACCGTACTATGGTTCGGTGCACGTGAAATCGTTGCTGCCGCGTAAATAGTCCGCCATATTAATTCCGCAAATCCTGTTGCAATCACGGGAATAGGCGCCGAGAGCGGGGGTCGCGGGGCCTTTTCGCAGAGCCCAGGGACTGAGGCGATGGTCGGCGTTCTTCGCGCATCCGAGAGTTTGCCGCAACCCTCGGAATAGCTGCGGGCAGACCTCGGGACGTGTTTTCGCGTCGGAGGCTCGTTGCCGGACAAAAGGAGACGTCGCGAACGTTGCGGAGAGGCTGTGCACGCACACAGCGCGGCGGCTGGCGGCGAAAATCTGGCGTCGGGCCGGTGCCACGTGCCCGGGCGAGCGTCGGCCGCCGAACATTCGTTTCGATCGTCCGGGGCCCGTTTCACCGGAAAACCATCGGGGCCCCCTTACTTCTCGATCACTGTGTAAGAGCCGTGGACGTGCTCGCGCGTGTACCCTCTACACAGAAGAGACTCGCTCCTCCACGGGTTTCGCTATGCCTTGCTAGCCTATTCGCCCATTCCAAACCGTGAGTCACACACCACAACACCATCCAGGTACTCTCCTCCTTGTCTCTCCCACCTTGATCGTTCCCCTCCGTTCGCGCGCTTCGGTTTTTCTCTCTCTCTCTCTCTCTCTCTCTCTCTCTCTATCCCCTTCCCGGTTCCTTGGCTTCTCCCATCGGTGGAGACCGCTCCCTCCCCTGGCCCCCGTGCCCCACCTGTGGCTCGTTCCTGCGGCCCCTGCGGCCGCAGGCTGACTCCCCAGGTCGACTGACTGAGCTGACTGTCTCTACGGCTGGCTGGCTCCGCGTAGCCACCCAGCCGGTCGGCCAGCCAGCCACCTTCCTTCTCCTGCGTGTGTATCGCAGGTCGGCTTCGGAGTTTACCTGGCGTTACCTGCCAGCCTGCAGCCTCAGTTCACTCACGTCACTTCGAGCAACCGGTTCGCGGAGTCCTCCCGGCTGCGCTCCTACAACTTTAAAAGCCTTCCTCTCTCGAACCTGCCTCCTTTTTTCCTTTATAAGCACGTAACCGCCGTCTGATCTTCTTCTTCTTCCTTGTGAGTCTCTCTCTCTCTCTCTCTCTTTGCCGACCCTCTTTGCTTTTCTCCTTCTTCTTCTTCGATATCTTCCTGTTCTTCTTCTACCTCTTCTGTTGCTGCTGCCTTGACTTCTTCCCCGTCTGCTGCCGATTCCAACGCCGCCGCCACCGATGATGCTGCCGATGCTGTTTGCTGCTGGTTCCCCGTATTCGCGTGACGTTTTCATCGACGGAACGATGTAACCCGCCTCGTGGTGACCGCTACGTATCCGAGAACACACGGCCGAGCTGGAAAGAATCGTGCGCCTTCGGTCTAGTTTCGAGCCTGTTCGAAGCAGAGCTCGAATGTGGACGCTGAAAACCGGGCAACAGTGCAATGTTGATGGGAGTCTCTCGCAAGCCGAAGGTATTACCGCTCGGTGAGAGAGCGAGAGAAAGACAGAGCTCGATAGAGCGTCAGAGAGAAAGAGAGAAAGAGAGAGACAGAGCGAGAGACAGAGCGAGAGACAGAGAGAAAGAACGAAGGGGAGGGACCGGAGAAGAGGTCGTTACCAATGGCGATCGGTACCGAGAGCATCTCATCCGAGTCCAACGACACCGGTTCAGGTATCAGGAATTATTCTTCTGCAGGTATCGCAACAATTATTTACTCTTTCCGCGCGCGTCGCGTTCGACTAACATTCTTTCGAGACGGGTCTCTGAAGTTCTGCTGGAAATTCTTTGAAAGGTCACTGGTAGAGTATTAGACAGCTCGGATTATTGTAGATCGCTTTCGGATCGGGTCATTATTGCGAGCCGATCGGTTCCCATTCCCTCGGAGAACCGCGCCGACTCTAAATGTCGCGAGGTTTTTATCGATAGCGGCGATCACCGCGCCGCGGGTGAAATCTATTTGGTTCGAGGGGGCTGGCTCGAGGGGGCTGGCTCGAGGGGGGCACGGCTCTCAACGGTTTCTCTTTCTTGTGTGCCCAAGATTTTCATCGGGTCACTGTCCTCGCTACGGTCACCGTTATTCCCCGGCTCTCCGACCTCGCCACGAAAAAACATCGCGCCACGCTCGCCGGGTTGCGCAACGACCGCCGATCGGAGCGAATTGTTTGCGGAACAGGGCCGCGCGAACTTGCCCCGCGCCGTCGTCCTTTTCTCGTTCTCGTCGAGCAGCCCGAAGGATTCTCGTTCCATTTCGGACGGAGGATCCTCCTCGGGAGATTAAACAACGACTCTCCCAGTCGCAAATCGGCGGGGGGGCCGGTCGAGCGAAGAAATCGATCGAGCGACCGGTTATTAGCATACCATCGCGCGTTAGCTTTCACGCGGCGCGGTATCCCGGAATGCAGAGAGCAGGCGATCTATCGATTTATCAGCCGTTAAGAATTCACCCGCGTAACACGAGCAAGGCAGCCGCGCGATCTCCGAGAGCAAAACTGTGTCATGATTTAATACGGTTTCGAAAGTCCGCGAGCCGAGCCAGTGTCTCGTATCCAGTGGCTCGAGGCTCGTTCGGAATTTTATTGTTTCCAAGCCGGCCTCTCTCGGTTCCCTCTCCGTTCCCTCTCCGTTCCTCCCCCGCTAATCGTCGCCCTTCTGTCTCCGCTGTCTCGCTCCCTCCCGGCCTGGATGTCTCCGTGTCCCTCCCGTAAAATCTTTCTGTCACGGGGACCCCACCAATTCGTCTTTCCCTGCCCTTTCCTTTTCCGACGAAATTTGCCTCGTTCTCGTTCGGCCAGCTCTTTTCTTTGCCAACCACCGTGACGCGTGTATCGCGATCGATAAAGCTCGATAAGATACCGTCTCGAGTGGTGGGAACGCGGCCATCTCTCCCTGTCGGCCCGTTCCTCGCAGAAACGCCTCTCGGGCTCGCGGAAAACGATCGCCGACCGACTCGGAACCGAAATCCTTGTCTCCCCCGCGGCGTGCGGCCGATCCGCGCGGGTTTCGTAAGCGTTACGCAATGGTGTTGCACGCGGAAAATAACCACCGGCAAGAAACGCTGCAGTTTCGACGAAGGTCAGTAAAAGAAACGGAACCGAGCGTGTGCACTATGCGACCGACTCGCAATAAACAGGACGCGTGACGAACTGACGGCACGCTAACGCAATGACGCCGTGGATTATTACACGGACGACCGCGGCGACGCGAGCCGGCGCGGTTTTTCTTCGGAATCACGTGCCATCGATTCGATTCGACCGCCTATCGGGAAACGTGCTGGAACGCGCGGCGAATCGCTGGGCACCGAACAGGGGAAGCCCATGATCGACGTACTTCACCCATTTAAACCGGCGCGCGTGATTCCGGAACGGTGCTGTTCTACTCGTTCTCAGTTTCTCGAGTAGATAGTAGCTTGCGCTGTACGTACCGCTCCGAAACGATTAGGAACACGATCATTTGGAACGTCATACGAAATAGAGTTCTCGTCGTTAAGGGGGTAGAGTCGTTTCTGGGATTGCAAGGGTTCTTTTGTAGTCAAAAGCGCTAGATGAAAGATCGATCCTACGAAGCCTCTATGCTTCGGAATAATGCAAATTACGCCTCGCGAACGTAACAATAGGACTTTCGAGGACGATCGCGGCAAAATAAATAAAAGTTCTATTCTTCTTTTAACCGATGTCCTTAAATATTCTCACCACGTCCACTGTTTGAAATTGTACGTGGCCATTTTTGTCATAAATCCATAAAATCCGCAGCCTGCTTATTTGCAATCCTGGGAGAACGAATCTACTCCACGAAGTATTTCGGGCGTGTCCTAGAGCAATTATTCTTTTTCAAGACTCCCTGTTGAAGCTGGTCGGGAAAAGAACCGATGCCGGCTCACGCCCGAAAGCCTGAAATGTCTGACTTCCATCGAGGAGATCGCGAGACTCGTACGCAGGCCTCCGATGAACACGCGAATCGCCAAAGAATTTTTCTGTAGGATGGAGCTGTCCGCCTCGACGGAGTAGAAACTCGCGTAGCCTGAAAACTTTTCCACCGGCACGGATGAACGGAAAGCCTCGATCCTCCTGGGAACAGGTCGAAGGCGCAGGGGTACGAAGTGAAACCGACGGTTTTCTACACGAGTCCGCGGTATAACCAGTTTCGAACACGTATTTATTACAGCTTTTCCTTATTTGCTTTCAGTCACCGGGAGCTAATCTTCATTATAAACGGCGCGGCCGAGAAACCTAGGTTTTGTCTCCTGCGCGTCTTGCTAGAGGCTGCGAAGGCACTGCACACACTCCTCGAAATAATTAGACGATATCGTGGCGAACGAAACGCCGTCGAGTCCCGTGGCTCGAGAAAGAAAGGAACAAGAGGCTTCTGGAAGGAATTACCGATAATTGCCGGGCATAAATGTCAACGATCGTTGGCGAGTGCCACGAGCGTTCGGTTCGGAGAGCATCGACTATTGGAATATGGGTATATAAACTATTACGCTCTTTGCGTGGAAAGGAAACTATAAGTTTATTTAAAAAAAACGGTGTACACATCAGAGACGCACGCGCAGAGACACGTCCTTGCAGTTCGAAAGAAACGTCGCGAATGAGGAACGCTCGGGTTAAAGAGAGAAAAGCAACGGTCATAGAACAACCGAAGATCGAGGGTTAAGAGCCGATTCTTGATTAATAGATTCATCTCGTTCTTTATTTATGAAATAAATTTCAACAGCGACAGTCAGCGCAGGATAAATATCGACCGGGCTGGTTGAATTTATTATTTTATTAGGGGAACGTCTCGCAAGAGGTGTCGCTCCGAGGTATACAGCGCGGTAAATCATTTTTTACTGGGTTCTACGCTATCCCCGGTCTTTCGGTAATGATATTTGCTCTGATATCGGGATCCAGGCTTCTACGACCCTATGTAACCGGAGAGAAGATACCACTTTTTCTCAAGGTTTCTTTCCAGAAAGTTGAATTGGAAAGTTCAGTGGAATTCAATTATTTCTCAGCAGAAGAAGGAAGTTTTTTCTTTTTTATTGAGGAAATCTCGTAAGAGATTTATTAAAAGCCAAAGTACACAGAGTTCCCTTCTTGTTTCTTCTTAAACGCGCAGGTTAGTATTTATACACATATAGGGAGACAAGCTTTGACTTCAAAGGCGGCTGAAGTCTTGAGTACATTTTAATCATGTCCCTCGATTATGCATCGGGGCTTATTAATTTATCCGGGCTGTTTGTCTCCCGATCAAGCCGGTTAATCGAGGTCCTACTGTACTTTCGTTCCTAAAAGACAAACGGGACTTGTTTGTAGAGGTCACCTCTGCTCTGAATACTTTGGTTTCGTTTGTGCCTAACAGTAGTAATAAATCTCTTACGAGACTTTCTCAATAAAAAAAAAAAAGGAACGGAGCAGTGACGAAAGAATAGCGGAGCAGATACGAGGTGAATATTAGGCCGACGCGGCGACCGATCTGCTTCGGGGAACTCGTAAAAAAAAGATAGACGAACGTCGAAAAAGGCGGAACCAGAAAAGCGCCGCGTGAAAAGTCGATAACGAGCGACACAGTTCGCCGGTGTTCCTCGTTCCGAGGATGATAGCGTCGCCCTTAGCCAATACAGATAATCCCCGCAACGGCAAAGAAATCCCGCGTCGTCGCTGTTCCACGCCTCGGCTGTGTAATTGCCTCGGCTGGTCGTCTAAAGTCTAAGCCGTGAAACCAAACGACATTGTGTCCTGGGACAGAGTGGAGAGAGAAAGAGAGTGAGGAGGGGGAGAGAGGGGCCTGTTATTTCCATGCCGGCCGTGTCCCGATGTTTCGAATAAGGCGTGAGAACCGGAATGATAGCATGACCGGAAGAGCGGCTTGAGAACTCAACTCGGGAGACTCGCAGATAGTCGGTTGAAGAATCGCAGGTATATACGCCGCGCGCTGAGAAGATTCGAATCGTGAGAACCAGACGGGAAAACGCGCACGCCGGGTTCCCTTGCATACCAGAGCTCTCCGCGTCTTTCGAACGGATCGGCTTCCGCGGCGTTTTCCGATCGGATTCGAAGAGAGACATCGATTCCGAGGGAGAAGGAACGGAACGAGGGCAGGCCGAACGAATAATCTGGGTAATGAGTTTCCCGATGAACCTCTGAACCGTGACGTAATTGATTGTTTAGCGCAATGACAGCGCGCTATCGGGTGGCTCTGCCCGAGGCGGAACCGTGGGAAATCGTGATTATGCCTCGTGGAGCGAGCAGAATCGGCGGGGAAAGGACGTGGAAGAAAATGAGAAGCTTTGGGACGAGAAAACGCGGGGGAGCCTGTCTAATTCGGGCCAATCGGGATTCCTGAATGATCCCGAGTAAATCGAAAAATCTCTGAACTAAGGTAGAGTTGGGAGAGGAGGGAGAGAGAGAGAGAGAGGCTAGTGGAACGGTGGGAAATCGGTGGAATCGAAGGACAGGCGTAGAGAACGGTCGGCGAGCAAATCGTGGCAGATCCAGCGGACACGGCTTCCGGGAAGGATCGTCGTTCCGTGACGGAAGAGCAAGAAACGGGGAAGAAACCGTCGACATACCCGAGTCATGAATTATCCTCGAAGAATCTCCTTCTTTTCGTCGGGTTCTTGCATACTCGGACGAGGTATTCGCAAAGTGCCACAGGTTTTTCAGCCCGGTTGATTTATAGCTCGACACGGTCAGCGAGTCCGACGGCTGGGTGTTAACTATAACATTGTATAACCGGCCGTTCACTCCTCGAACGTGGTATCGGTCCATCGAAACGGTCGGGAGATCGTCGTGCAGTCCGGGGATCGGTTCGGGTTTGGATTCTGTAAATGGCACTGGAAGAATTCACGGAGGATTTTAGTAACGGACCCGTGGAGCTCCCGTGTCATACACAGCGTCCGGCCCTGCAACACGATCAAACCGTCCCCATTCGTGAACCGCAGAAGATCGCAGGCCATCGCATCGCTCTGGAAACACGAAACACCGAAAGGTCGGAGGTGCCGGCGTGATCGACGCGATCCTCCGCGCCGTTCGAGAACGCTTGCCGATTCCGGAAATCACGCTGGCCGAGCATCAACCGCAATCATAAGTCCTGCGCACTGGGCTCCGCAAATCTTCAGCCGACTCTGCACGTACGTAGAACCAACACCGACGCTCGAACGTGTTCGGAAACACTCGCATATTCGGTGAAAGGTAATTTCGCCCGAGTACTCGCGGTTTCAGGAAGAAACAAACCATTGTTCAACCCTCTCGGTCCCTCCGGTCGATTCGACACACTTTTCCTACCTCCTTCACCCTTCGGGGACGGCATCGGTGCATCGTACTGGCTAGGGATGGGAGCAAGTACCTCGCAAACAGGTTTGAACTCTGATTGATTGAATTCTAACTCTCTGCAAGAACTTCGAAAAACAGAAATAGTACTCGTAGGTATACTCGAACCTGCGCCAGACAAGTTGTACTCTGGTAAACGGAAATTATACTTGCGGGTATATTCGAATTTTGGTCGAACAGATTCGAAACTTTAGTGAATATCGTACCGGAAATTACTCTGATTCTCCACGCGGTATTATAACATAATTATGGAAAATAAAAATTGTCTGCATCGATTGCAAGAATTAGAAATTGAATTGAATGTTATTCTTTCCCTTAATACCGAGTACACCGAGTTTATCATTTATTTTCTAGAATTTGAATCACCAACAGATTACAGCAACATCCCCAACATAATACAATATCCATCGTAGAGTAAGAAAATGACTCGAAGAGTTAAACAGCAGAATGTTGCAGAGAGAACTTGTTGAATTTCCGTGTTTCGGATCATTCGCGTGTCACCTCTTTCTATTCGCCAGCTTTGCAGAAAAACGAATGTTTAAGTAAGAAATTCTGAGAGGTGCTGCTAATTCCATTGTTTATCCACTCGATTCTAGAGGAAGAGCCTGAAGCTTGCTCGTCTGGTTAAGAGAGTTGGCTTTGATTCACATCTTATCGCCGAAAGACCAACAAAATCATTCTCCCTCGTAGAATTAGACGTTGCTAGATCCACGGGTACGATCTCCGACGGCTCCGTCATTAGAAATGCATAGCACGCCTCCGTAATTTACGGAGTCCCTCGCGCAAACGCGCAACGTAATTTATCACCGGTACGGGTCCCAGCAAGTGGAACAGAAAACGCTAGCTCTACCCCGCATCACGGAGTCTTTGCTTTATCGTGTTCCACGTGAACGCATAACATCCGGCCGACCGATTAACCGTTTTATTGTGCCTCGTGTAACGCCGATCGGAACGACACAGAACCGTGCCAATGGCCGAATGACTTAACGATTCGCGTAACGATCGACGGGATCCATGAGGAATCTGTTCGTCCACGGCGATAAGGAATCGTTAGGGTGTCCGGGATCCAACGTGGCGCATTCCAGAGTTGGGCATTAATCCATTAAAATGTTAATCATGATTCGAAATCGACTATTGATTCAATCGATTGATGAAGTTAATCGTCAATCGTTGATTAAAAGAAGAGATCATCGAAAAATCGCCGATTGATTCAATCGAGGCTACAAGAACCGCCGAATGACACGGAATGGCGAATCAGCGAATCATGCGCCTTCTTATTTCTCGATAATACAAAAATACGGTTTTTCAGTAGTCAAAAGCGCTAGATAAAGGATCAATCCAGGTCGCGATTGCTCTAAAGGGTCCTTTTTTTACGTTTACGAGGCGCAATTTGCATCATTCGGCAGCGTAAAGGCGTGTAGCAAATTTTCATAAAGCTGCGACAGCGGTCTAAATCTTTTATCCAGCGCTTACCGCTACTGAAAACCCCCGTCTTTTGTATGATCGAGAAATGAGAAGGCGCATCCCGAACTCTTGCAATTCTGGAAACGAGTCTACCGCCGTAATGGCCGGGCAAAAAGGTCGGGCAGCTTTTTCGCGATAACGTTTATGTTCATGGTTGATTTCTCGCGAACTCGCGAGCAGTGCACGTGGCGAGTCTCTTCGCGGCCTGGCAACAGCCGAGGCGACCTTCCCCGACGAGGCGAGGATGCGCACGAGAGCCACGAGGATGAGGGACAACGGCCCACAGCCGCACATTTGTCGGGCAAAATGTCCGTCCAGGAAGAGGAGAGGCAGGGGCGGAGTGTGACGAGAGAGAGGGAGAGAGAGAGAAAGAGAGAGAGAGAGAGGCGCGTACCCAACCGGAAACGAAGCCCGAGCCGCAGCCACGAGAAGAAAGTGTCGGGGAAAAAGGCTGCGACGGGCCCTCGGATCGATTCGCGACGCAGCCAAGTACGCAACACCTGTCGCGACACGGCGCAGGTAAGTGCATTCTTCCTTTCATTGTCACCCCGGAAACCCGGGAAACGACGGGGAGTTCGTTTTACAGCATGTTCCCGCGCGTCATCCCATTACCAGAGACCTTTGCCTCCTGGAGATTAGGGAGGACGCGTGTAATCGTGCCCGATGAGTAATGGCTGGGCTCCTTCGACCGTAGAGTCTGAACTATTGACACGGTCCACGTAGATCTCGGCGGAAAAGTTAGTCACTCGAACCTGGAAAGTCATCGTGTTCGATGGGGCTTCTGTGATCGTACAGTTTTAGGGGATAATTAGTCCCAAAATTAGGGTCGTCTTCTTAGTGTGCCACTAAATGTAGGCTGCCGATCATTTCAGTGGGCCGAGTTAGGTAAGGAAATGAAATCGATGATTTGAACTTGAGGGATGGGTCTTCTATCATCGTGCTATTTTAACGGATAATTAATAATTAACCGTGATGAACACCGTGTTCAAGTCTTCCACGAAATATAGAATGTTAGTAATGTTCTAATCCGTGTCCTCCGGGTTGGTCTCTTTTGAAATGCGTGTCACTGTGTAGACTGACACGAAATTTTAGTTGGCCGGCAGAGTATCGCGGACGAACGATAATGCCGACGTTTGATTACCTGTTGCGTCACACCTGTTGCTGGCCGTGCTCGGGCCACGTGACGACAGTGGCCGTGAAAAGATTTTCTCGATTGTCACAGCGCGCTGTATCGATCGCGTGGTCAAGCATGAACGACCGGAAATGTCGGTGTCAATGTATCGTGCCGGCCCGCCGAAGGCATTAAACAATATACCACGCCGCTCTCTAATTTACATACACGCACGCATCCAGCCATGGGGGTAAAACGCGTTGGAACGACGCTTCTAATAAAACTTGTTTCTCTCCATATCGTGAGTCGGTGAACACGATCGCGGTTTCCGTTAGCGGCGAGAAGCGGGCGTCCAATAAATCAACCATCGCCTATTCCCCATTGATTTTCTAACTTGAACTTGGGGTTGCTTATCTGGCCATGCAGGCGAGGGCACGGTTAACACGAAACGTCCGTGTCGCGGTATCTCCCCCGTCGAATAATTGATACGGTAATATGCTGGTAAGTCCAGCCATCTGTCCACTGCACATTTTACACGATTCGGGGACCCGCGCCATCTTGACCGTTGCAAAACTGAAAGTATCCCGTCCGTCTGAACTCGAAAATGTTCTTTAACCGCCACGTGCGTATATAACACGTACAAAGGAGCTAAGAATACGAAATTGTTTAACGCGCGCGTCGGAGTAGCAGCAAACAAGATGGCGCAGATGTTATCCGCGTCACGTCACACTGGCGTCAGTCCAATAACTATTTTTCAATGAATCTTGCGCTTTTTCCTTTCTATAACTAGTCATCATAATAACGAGACCTATTTATACTTTGTTTTCGACGTTCAGATAGCACTTTTTTGCTGCCGCGAACAAGATGGCAGAACGTCGGGTTACCCTTGCCTTCGCCGAGAACCCATTTCACCGGCACTGTTTTCATCGACGCGATTTGACAGACAGTGACATTCAGTAGTCATATGTTTTAGCGCGACAAGTTTGCTTGCAAAGCATATTTGCTAATGTGTACGTAGTGTCGACGAAAGTTACTGTCGGTCAAATCGTGTCGATGAAAACAGCGTCGGCGAAATGGGTTGTCGACGAGCCGAGGGTAACCCCAGAACGTCGTGGATAAATAGGAAAGACGGAATATCGGGGACTCGCAGGGACACGGATCTTTGACCCCCCCGAGTAAATAATATTTTCGATCCTCGGTGTCGCGATAAAGCACCTCGCCGTTTGATCGTGCTCGCGTCCTCCCAGGAATCTCTCGATCTCATTGTTCGTAGCCAGCAGGGCAGAAAGCGGCGCTTCCGGTTTCAAGTTGGCTTGCGCACGACGCGGACGGACAGGCCTGGTTGCATCCTGACCGTCCAGGTAAACACCTGCGCCATATTTCACCGGTAAAAGGATCAAGGTCGGGAAGGAGCGAACGCCTGTTTCGGGTGTCCGTTACATTCCACTGTGTTTTTCGCAGGGGCCGTTCTCCTCCATTGTGAGACCGGCGCGGCGTGCCACGGCCGAGAATAATTGGCCGCGCGGATAACCGAAGGAAACAAGCGAAAATTACGCCTCGGAAAAGGTTTCCCGCGCGCGGTCGCTAGGTACGTAACCACGGGAACGTAACTGTTCTCTCTTCTCTTTGCCTCTCTCCTCGGCTAAGCAGGTTTACGGTCAATAGTCAACGTCAATTATTTTTTACAGGCTCGGGACAGGAGCGGCATTATCCTCCACGGCGGAAAATTGTCGCGTCGCCGGAACCGGAAGTCGCCGTGGGACCGCTCGGAAGCTTGAAAATATCGCGCGCGAGCGAACAAGCTGCGACGTCCGTCTCGAATCCCACGGGAACCGCTTCTCGACACGCACCTAAACGCGCGTTTTCCGTTTGCGTGCGAACGACAAGGCTGTCGTACTCGGTTGGCAAGCAAATAACTCCGGTATTTTTAGGTGAAGTAAAAGCTAATTTTGTTGTTCAAGCAATGAACTCCAATCTATGAAATATTTTCCATTTTGTTCGATGATCTTCTGCCACCTTCCTGGTAGGATTAAAAGACTCTTTGAATCGTAATTGAACATTTACCAATGACGAGGGAATTATGAAGCTACCAGAACGATGGCAAAAGATCATCGAACAGAATGGAAAATATTTTATTCATTATTCATTGCTTGAATAAAAAAATTGGGGTTTTCATTGCACCTTAAAACACCGTAATTACTTTCCTGCCAACCCAATAGTATTCCATCTGCCGCCGGTGCGGTGATTTGCTCGAAGCGTCACGTCCCTTGCACCGTGTTTCCCGCGAACAATAAAATATGGCAGGGCGTAAAATTCCGCGAACCACCGGTTCTCTCCCGACCGGGTCTATCAACCGTTTCATACATATTTCATGGAATTGCAAACGGCCTGTACACGCCTTTGCGACGCCGCTTCGCAGCCTATGGAAATATCGAATGAGCGCGGCGTTTGATCGCGAAACGATATCAGACACCGATGATCGAAATTAACTATTCATCGTCTGTTCGCGCCTATCCGCTTCCGAGCACGTGTGCGACCCACACAGGAACCCGCCCATGGCTACAGGATAGTCAGAGTTTCATGAATCACGAGAGCTATCTTGCTGGTTAGGTGAGTAACGCGCTGCGTCGATACCGTGACAATTCGAGATACCCGTTTCACGTGTAGTTAATATAATCCGTACAGAAGTCCGGTCTATTTAACACTGAACCTACCACGTGGGGTCAAATCACCCATTTTAGATTTTCTAGTTGATGATCAATCCAACTGATTTAACCGGTCCGATTTGTGCGGGGTCCTTTCAAGTTATCTGGTTCTTACATTCAGGCGGCGATATATTAGTACACGCGAACACGTCGAAAACCATGATCTCTAATGACAATGGAGAAAGGTGTACGGCAGACGAATCCTTCACCCTTTTATTCCGCTTCGAAGAGCGAGAGAGAAAAGTGGAGAACGTTCCTTTCGAACATTTTGTCACGCGCTTCGTATTAACGAGCCATTTGCGCGGCCTTTCACCGACGCGCGATTGATCCCAAGAGGAACGATCCTCTCCGATTAAGAAATCGCGCCCGCGCCTAGATCGCTCGGCTGAAAATAACAATCGTCCAGAGAAGCACACACAATCTCTCGCCGTCGAAACGCTTGCGCTTGATACGCATCCAGAAGCCGTGGGCGAAACCACGGACGTCATTCGAACTTGCAGCTTCCTCGACGGACCGTCCTTGACGGCCGAGCCGTGTTTCTGCGGGGGCAAATTGTACGCTCTTCCGTCAGTGTCAATGCCGAGACAGCGAGGCATTATTCGTCCCGCTACCGTATTACTCCTGGAAATGCGCCGGACAACCATTTTCTACAAGTAATATGCGACAATCTCGATGTCTTCTTCGAGACCGGCCGCTCTAAAACACTCTGTTACTCCGACCTTGTGGATCCCTGCGTTAGTCATTCGGTTAGTGGTCGAATCTGACAGAGATGTCGCCGACGTGTGCATCGAATATTCTTATTCTCTCTCGTTTGCCTCGGGATAAAATAATATTCGTCCGAGATTACAGTAGAGATTACTCAGTTAACAGCAGTCCAATCGAAATACAGCAATTTTTTTGTAAAAAGGAAATAAAAAAGCAATTTTTTCTGTTACGATACTTGCCGAATTCGCCTTGAAATCCTCTAACAAATGGCGTAAAAAATAATAGCTGAATTTGCAAAAAATTGATGGTGACCTTGGAAAATCACGAAAAAGAAGAGTTGACAAGAAATTTGCTATAATCACGCGAAAGCTCTCTCGAAATCATGCTATACCTGATAGAAACATTTTCTGCTAATAACAGGGTAATCTCTACTGGTTACCATAAATTTCTAATTAAATAAATCGCTTCGCATATAACACAGCTGCGAAGCGAATTGTACGCGAGGGGATGCGAAGAAAAACGAACGGCCCACGTGACGATTTATTTACGGAGGCTTTTTTTTACGGAGCAACGTCTATGGACAACTAAGAACGACTCTTCAATGCCAATACGGAACAAGCGACGATAAATAGACTTTTTCGAGATGTTCCTTAAGCGAGAGCGAGATAATAGTATTTTATCCGGTGATCTCGGGAAGATTACGTGTCCCCACCTTCGGGTCTCTCTAAAGTTAATCTCGAAGCGGATAAATATTGACGTACCGAGCGAAATCAGAGGTCGCGTCGGTAAATATATCAACGACTTCCGAGTGGACAGGGTATTACGAGTGTCGGACGTCTGCAGAGGCGAAAAAAGATATCGCGGACTGACTGAAATATGGTTGCAATCATTTCGTCCCGCGGTCTTGGGCATTCAAGAAAGACAGTAGTTAAGAAGCGAAGCAGTGCCCGGCACAGGACATGTAGATCTTTATTTATTCGAGCTGTTACGAGCGTCTCATTAACCGTGCCCCACCGCGGTCTCTTCTTGCCGATTAAAGGGGGAGGGGCAGACTCGTTTTTCCAGGATTCCAAGAGTGCGGGATGCGCCCTCTCATTTTTGAAAATCCCCGCGATAGAGAAGCAGGTGCCGACCTGACCAAAAAAAGGCCCAAATAAAAGTTTTAAAAAATGCCTTTTTTATTTTTGCACGTAACCTTGTGAATTATAATTTTTGAAAAATTTTTTTGCATATCATTTCGTAAACCAATGCTTCTAATTGATTATAAAAAATCAGGTCGCTCGGTACAATTATAAAAAAGTTATCAGTTTTTAAAAGGTGTACGAACACTTTGTACACCCACTGTAACTATTTTCATAATGCTGCGACAGCTACATGACTATCTAGCACTTTTGACTAATGAAAAACCCCATCTTTGCATTATCGAGAAACGAGAAGGAGCATCCCGCACCCTTGCAATCCTAGAAACGAGGCTACCCCCTTAACTTTATGAGACGAATTACCAGCCTTCGGTAGCGTCCGCCGCGGAAATAAAGACTCGCTAGGACGAAGTGACTATTTTCAGGCACTGAAAGTGGAACGCTCGGAGGTGCCGTGATTTTTTCACACGAACTCGAAAATATTATAGTAGTCGGACGTTTGTCTGACTGTTAAAATTATACCATTTTTAACCGACTTCGAAAAAGGAGGATTTCGATCTGTACGTACCTTTTTCCGCTTTTTTCAGTATTAGTCACAGTAAAATTAAGCTATAGATATTTTGTATATTTTAAAGACTTGATATTCTGGAAGCGACTTTGATATTTGAATCTTCGGAAACTTCAGGATTTTAAAATTAAATCACGAACCTTCCCTCAGTTTGTCCGTTTGATATTGTGGGAACGACTTTGATATGCGAGCGTCGCCGACAGTTTTCGACATCATATATTTTTCCTCGAATTTAGGAATTGTCCGGTTCTCCGTCACGATTCCAGGATTCGCAAATCGGGTCGAGACTGTACTAAAATTAAACTGTAGATCTTTTGTCCATTTTGTGGATCTGATATTCTGGAATTAACTTTGATACTTGAATTTTCGGAAAATCATATTCCGTGGAATTTGGAACAATCTCCGGTATCGTGGAACTTTTAGGTCTGTGGTCGAGACTTAAAATGAAGCCGTAGGTTCTTTACGATTCCTGCGTTTGACATTTTCGGATTAACTTCGACATTTGTCAGGTGGAGTTCTCGTGAGCGTTCTCCAAGCGTTCCCTGTCGTTTTTATGATCGATTTATCAGGATTGTAACCGTTCGGTATTTCGACTCGTGACCTATTCGGAGCGATAGGCGGCACGTTTGCAAAGAAAACAGCGAAATTTCAGGAAATTGCGTCCAGTTGTTATACGTAAATTCAAGTTTCGATCTTGGCAACGGACGTGTCTACGAAACTGCCTGCCGGAAGCTATTATTTTCATTTTGGCTGCTAATGACCGACCGCTGCGAAGACCGAGACCGCGTCGAAACGACCTCCTCTGGACACAATAATACCATCGACGTCGATTAGGTTGTGCAACGGAACGGTCGACCGTTTGTCTCGCGGACGAACAACGATCTAATCAAAATAATAATTGCATAATAGCGCGGATTGACGAGCGGTGATCTCGATCTCCCGCTTGCTGCCGATAATACGATCCGCGCGCCGGTGCCATTATTATTAGAAACGTAAATATTAAAGTACGGGCATCATCGTTATTTATAGCTGTTGCACGATATTCGCAAAGCGAAATACAAGAACTCGCATCCCGCGTCCAGCATCAAGGTTCCTCGACACGGTCCAAGATCGAGGAGATGACGACCCCGGCCATTTAAATCGACACGGAAAACGATGAATTAGAGATCGCGTATCGAACACGTGGTAACAATGCAGAGTGCATTTAACACCTTGCCGTATTCTAACGAGTCAGACTCGTCACGAAGAGTTTAACAAAGTCTAACAAATAGGAATGGTATGTGCTCTTCTTTTTAGATGAAATAAAGTTTGAGTCGTTTGTAATCAATATTTAAGCATCAAAATGAATGTAGCCATACAAAAAATATAAATTTTCTTTTCTCTTTTACGACATTTTTGGAGATAAAGACCTTGTAACCAGAGAAACTTATCCAACCAGAGAAAATTATCGTTAAAAAACGATTTACACCCATAAATGTATTGAATTCGAACCATTGTTCTCAGCAATAATATTTAAAATTGAAACTGAAAATAAAGACAAAATACAAGTATTTTCAATATTCTTCAAATAAAATACTATTTTCAAAAATTACTGCATGAAAAATAAAATATTTTATTTCAAAAATTGTACACATACTTTAAAGTAAATAGGATTATTTACTATTTAAAATACTATTTCCCCCCAGCTGTGCTTCCATGTACCCAGTCGTCATATCTTTAGATTATTTACGTCCTGAAGCTTCTCCACCCATGACCTAGAGACTTCTGCGAAGAGGCGAGGGTTCATATGTATCAGGAAAGGTCTACGACAGGGATGAGCAACCCGCGGCCCGGCCCGTTTTGAAAGTAGTATTTCTATTAATGAGAGTGTTTTATTTCCGTAATTTTTTATACTAGGTTTACTGCGTTAATAAAGAGATAATTTGATTTCATCGTTCAGTGTTTGTATTATCATAAGATCCTTACATGCGGGCCGCACGACATTTTAAAATTTTTATCTGGCCCGTTGTAAAAAAAGGTTGCTCATCCCTGGTCTAGGAGATGGGTGAGGATGCTGGAGTGATCCGATAGTTGTGCATCGGTGGGCGCGTCGACAGGGAAGTGCATCTGGACGGGGGCCAGGTTCAAAAATACTTTGAATTTCGACGGATCTGCCGATGATCCTCGACCACTTCGCGGCTCCCGTGGCTCGAGCTGGTGGGCCTCGTTCCCCGCGGGTTCTTACGGGAATGAGAGACGGTCGGGATCTAATATTCCCGCGGGTTCCGCGAATCATCACTATTTCTGTTGTTGGCAGTGGAGGGCCACGTGTGTCTCTCTCCGGGTCTCTCTCCCACGGAGAGTCTCGCGACCTGCCACCCCCGTCCGATCGAATAAAGCCCGGCGCGTAGTCCACCCACGACCTCCGACTCGTCGGCCTGTGTAAAAATTGCGGGCAACGTCATCGCGTCTCGCTGATTCACGAAATCGAATTCGGGGCCGAGGGCGAATCACGAGTAACCTTCGGACGGGCGCGGCGGCGGCCTCTTCCAACGGGTCCCTCGGCGACGACAACGAATCCCCGGTTCGCCTCCCGGTTCCCCTGTATTTTTAAATCGCCCGAGACTCGCGAATCTTCCGCGATCGCCGCGCTATAAATCACTGCGGTCTCGCGGCAACTCGGCCGGACGGGGACCTCGAGTTACACGCTCGGTCAGAGTTCTCTCCGCGAGGAAGCGAGCAGAGAGAGAGAGAGAGAGAGAGAGAGAGAGAGAGAGAGAGAGAGAGAGAAAGAGAGAGAGCGCGCGGTTGAAAACGCGGCTACTCAGAGAGGTGGCCGGTAGAGAGAACGAGAGGGAGACCATCTGGTGGGAGTGAAACCGCGGAGAAAAGGGACGGAGGGGTCAAGGGGGCGAGAGAAGGGGGCGAGAGAAGGATAGACAGCCTTTTGAGACCCCTCGGTGACCAGTTTAGTTCTGCTTGGCATTCGAACCTAACCGCACGAGAGATCATGTGACAGTAGACACCAAGGATCCTCCGAGCAGATCCAGGATCTCGGGACAACCTTGAAGGAGAAACCGGCCGCGATCGAGACGAGTTGAACGGACGGTTCGACGGTGTTACGGTGATCGCCTCTTAGATCGTCGCGTTTCCTTCCCGCGACGGTTGTTTCTCTCGCCGGCGTGATCGATCCCCGAATCTGACGTTTCCGCGCGGCAGCGAGCAGGAAGTGCGCCGTAAAAGGTAGGACAGCGAGCGGAGTCTCTCCTTATTCCGTGATCACCGTCGAGAATGACCGGCTGCGATGCTGCATAGCCGATGCTGGCTCGAAGACACGTTACAGCGCGCAACACGTGCGCTCCGATCTGGATCAACAAACACGACGGCAGCCGCTGCGTGAAAACGGTGCACGTTGTGTAGGCTCGCCGGTGGAAAAGCAGGAAAGTGTTGCGCCGTTCGGCCTTACGGATCGAATGACACTTGCGAAATCCACGCACACATTTCCGCCGGTCGGCGAACGGAAGGGTCGTTGACAGCGCCGGTCCGGTACGCCGACGAAGCGTGTACAACCGGTGCCTCGCTGCTGTTGTCGTTGCCACATCGTCGCATCGAATCGAATCGAACCGCCTCGCCTCTCGCCGCACCCCGGAAGAAGAAGGAGAGTGTTCCAGTTCGAAGACGGACGGGGTCACCAGGGTTTTCGCGGCCACTTCCGGCTCTATCTCGGCGGTGCTGGTTTCGGAACGGGTCCGCGAGGCCTCCTGACGGAGGAACGGAACGGGACGTATCCGGAAAGGTCGCGAGCAGCTAGATATGAGGTCGTCCCGCCGGTACACGGGCTAAGAATACCGCGAGTGGATCGTTGAACCGGGGCCTTCCTTTCTTTCCACGTGTCTCGGCGGGCCGAGGGAAATAAATCAGAAACTTTCTCCGCGCTTCGGCCCGTCCACTTCGCTCTTCGCCAGTGCTCTCCGTAAACTATGTCGGGAGACACCACGTCCGACGAGGAGGGATCGCAGGAGGATTCGCCGCGCTACGACGTCGACGATCTGGAGATCGTCAAGACCATAGGTGAGCACTCTCTCTCTCTCTCTCTCTCTCTCTCTGGAAACCAACCGCTTCGTCTCTCTCTCTCTCTCTTTCTATCCATGTTCGATGACCCGGCTTTCTATTAGCTCCACAAATTGATTCCTTCGCCTCTTCTCGGCTCTGTTATTCATTACGGTAGACTTAAACTTACTCTGCGTATCTGTATCTTCTGTGGCAGAAAGTGTACATTTACTGCAACGTACAATACGTATATACAGTCTTTTTTACCACGTTTTTATTAGCTCGCTTGCTTGTTTGTCTGTTTGTTCGGTACAAGTCCTGCAATTGATTTTAAACTAACTTCCCGACGAGACTTGCAATTTTCCACGTAGCTCAGTTAAACAAGTTTTCGGTCGCGTTATACGGTACTCTACTCTGTAGCTTGTCCCCGAAGTAGTCTTGGCTGCCCTGTAGTCAGCCTTCCTGAAAATAAATTGCTTCAGCCGTTCAGAAGTACGGGACGCGTCAATGTGACGCGTAGCTTTAATTTACGATTATTCAGATGGTAGAGACACGCATCCGTCAGGAATCATTCCTTCGAATCTCTTTGAAAATATTAAAGGAAAGCTGTATCACTTGTGGGACGGCTCAATATTTGCAAACAATCGGAATTGCAAGTCGCTTTCTACATAGAAATGTACATACATATACACTACTGTGCAAACGAAAGAAGCACCCAGTATAATTATAAGATATAATGACAAACAATATCTTTATGTAGAAACTGTATTGTACATGATTGATCTATTGCATTTAAAGTATTGAATAATGCGCAAATAAAATAAAAATAAAATACTATTTTCACAAAAATTACTGCCGCAAATAAATGATTTTATTTTAAACAATTACTGCATCAAATAAAATATTTCATAAGAATAGGATTATTTACTATTTACTATTTAAAATACTATTTTCCCCAGCTGTGGATGAACGGAAACAAATTTCTGGAAATGTTTTTCAATTAAACTAGAGAAACAATGCAGAACTGTGCTTGTACTATCGCTTAGATTACACGTTTTCCCAGTTGGAGAAAGATTCGAGTTTCAAATAAAATTATAATCGATCAGTTGCGGGAATCGCGAATAGCTTTGTACGCCTAATATTTGTCTTGAGGCTGTGTCGTAGCCTTTCGCGATCGGAGCACGGAGAATATTTATTTGTCTTATCTCGATTCGTTTAACCGTTGAGGTCGGTTTGATCGACGAGCCACGAGCGGGAAGATTCATTATAAACAACAATCGATTAAATTTCGCCGGGGGATTTCGATTTTTCAGAGACTTTCTCGTCGGAGGATGGGCGCATTGACAAGCGACGCGTATATGGGTCGCGCGATGGTTTTCAAGGAAAAGTTAATTGGAGACTCGAACGAAAGGAACTGACTGTACGAGTGTAATTGGAGTAGAAATTTTTCCAAACTATTAGGATCCGATTGGATCGATGAAAGAAAATCGAACGGTACACTTGTTCTTGGCTGTTGCGGTCACCTAACTATTTTCGCGACTCGAATTATTGTAATCTCAATGGTTCTAAAATGAGACTGTCTGGTTCGGTGTTGATGGACTCGGCGCTCGCAATCACGGGAAATGAAATTCGGTCGCGAATTCGTGAAAGATGGAAGAAGACTCGGCAGTCTCCCGGGAGAGACGTTAATTCGGTGGAATGAACGTTTCCCACGGCGTAATCTTCTCGCTCGAGGAAAATGTCAGAGACGAGCCGCGAGGCGAACCACCCTCGAAGCGGGGAAGTGGGCCACTGGAGAGTGAGAGGCCACCGAGTGTATATTTAACTGCTCGTTAAGTCAGAGTTACACGAGACTCTCGATCCGTAAACTGCAGGTGTTCCGTTGGTGGTTTTTCAAACATTCCGTGGCGTCTTGCGAAATAATTATTTATATGACCGGCACCGATCAGAGTGCGAACGGAATCAATTCGGCAGAGAAATCGCGAGAGAGAAATACGAGGAGCCAGAGCCACCGATACGAAATTGTTAACGGGTTTCTACGAGGTTTTCGAGAGCGTTCGGATTTCCTCAGCTGCGGACACACAACGAGCTCTCCCGTTAATCCGCGAATAATCGGCGATCTTGAGAGCACGATGCAGAAATAAATCTTCGCCGGTGAACGTTGGTCCCTTATCGCTCCGTTTACTCCGAGCCCGCTTAGCTTGAATCCAATCGTAAAACAGCACGGCGGCGAAGATCGATCAGGACAGATGCGCTCTGCCAGCTTCTTCGAGACGTAAAACAAGTTTTGGACGCGCACCAACGTCCTCTCGTGTGTCCGCCCGTAAAGAAAAAAGTCGAACGATCGAGCAGGAAGCGGCTGGCGAAATTCGAGCGAAAGGAACCTCGGCGAAGGGATGAACGAACGGGGTTGCTCGAAATATCGGATGAACAGGTGTCGATACTCTTCGTCTTACAGTTAGTCGACCGAGCCCTCGTCTCTAGTTTGCAAACAACAGGAAATTGATATAACTAACAAATATGAATGTCTTTCTTTTTAAATGAAATATTTGACTCGTTCGTCATATAAATATACGTCGAAATAAAAACAAATGCCACGGTACACTTCCGAAAACGAAAATCAAAGTAGAAGCGGTAAACCAGCTGACGCGACTAGCGAGCCTATCATTATTTCGGCCACTGTATTTTGCATTGTGTGTGTTGAGGACACTTATAAATAGACTGCGATAAATAGAATACCAATAAATTGCAACAAACTGGAGTGAAATAGAAATTTATTGTCTTCGTATATTTAAATTTTCCAAATACTTTTGCTATTTTAAATTTCATCTACTCATTTTCGTCATGAATGCATAAAATCCGCAGTCTACGAACGTAGCTGATTATTGTCGTGAGCTCAATTTGTCAATCCTTCCTTTGAAAAGGTAAAATCGCAGACAGATGGAACAAGATCAACTTTCAAATCCTGTTTCACGGACTGCCAGAGGCCACATGTTGGAACGTCTCCAAAAATTCTGTAAAAATTGACCAAACCATATCCACGTGCGTAGTCTAAGTTTGTAATTACCGGTCGTCCAATTAATATCGAGAGCGGAGATCTGTTTTTGGGTCGATCTGAACGAAAGAGTTGGTTAGTCGATCGGAAACAGTGGCGGCAGCGCTGACAGTCGGCCAATTACGGCCAATTAAAAAGTTGTCCGAGGATTTGGCGAAGTTACGAGCTGCTTCCTCCAGGGCTTCGGAAGAATGGTCGTATCGTGACAGTTTAACGATAATGGTGCCGTTAACGGGGGAGAAATCGTGGCTTCCAGACGAAGACGCGGCGCGAAGACCGACGACGTCTGGGACCTTGAGGGGCTCGTAAACGAAGTCGGTTGCAGCAATTACGCAAATTTCGACCGGCCAGTGGAACGGTTTAAAAACAATTTCAGCCCGGAAACGGCTCCTCGTCGGTTTTATCATTGACACCTGTTCCCCGATCGTCTGGGAAGCGTCGAGCGGCGTTGGCCACGCTCGCTCTCGCGCGATTTCCCTCCCGATTCGGCCGTTGCCAATTTCTGCCGGGAATCATAATGCCGGTATGCGTGTGTGTGGAAGAGAGATACGGAGAAGGAGGACGATGTCACGTCCCTGATAAAACGCGACGCAACTCAGGGCCAATTTGCCGGTTAAGGCCCGTTACACACATCCATTTTCTAACGCGCGGTTCAGCTGAAACGCGTCCACTTGCGTTTGTTTAACGCGCGGCGACTGCGATTATCACTGCGTTTTCTGCTACTGTCGAAGACGGCGGCTTGCCAAAAAGAAAGCATAGAATATTTGCCTATTTTGTATACAGGGTGTCCCGAGTTTAAATGGCAAAACTTCAAGAGCGTGTGGGGGACCGAGAAACGTTTTTACTTCGTTTTGGGGGAAATCGAACAAAAAGAAACAAAACAAGTTTTATTATTGGGCCTAATTCGGACGGCGCGGTGCGGCGCCGAACGCGAACTGTAAGCGGGCCCCTTTTAATTGGTCGCGGTACGACGAGCAGAGACCCCGGGCCCCACAGTCACCTGCGTTTCGTGGGAAAAGTGCATTAAACAGACCGGACAGATTGCACGCTAGCTAGAGAGAGCGTCGGTAATTAACGATCGCGCCGAGCGATCTGCGACACGCGTGTAACCCCTTTCCTCGGGACGCGTCACGCCGGAACAATTTGCACTTGACTCCGAACGAGACGCCGATCATTGCGTGATCGGAAGTCTTGGATACGAGCCGGTTAATCGGCTCGCTCTCGATTAAATTAACCACCCGATACACTCTACTTCTTTAATGCCACGCGCATCCCTGTTTCGGAAAACACGGAAACGCTCCGACACTTTGGTTCACCCTTTGGACTCGAAGTCATTTCAATTCGAAAATTACGACGTTTTATTCAACCCAGATCATTTTCATTCTCTGTAGTCCTTTTAACATCGTGCACATTTAATAATGTAATAGTATTAAAACTATTTCGAATAATGGTATGACAATTTTTTGGTTCGCATTTAGGAATGACCAAGTTCGAAGAAGGTTTCCATTATGCAATTCATAAAATGAAGGGAAATATGATTTGTCGAGGTCTATGCTCAATAAATTGAACAATCTCTGATCAAAACGATAGTAGTCGCGATACAGCGGGAACAGGAAAATGGCTGCACAAATTGCAATATCATGCCGTTTATCATGCACAATGTTAATTATTTCTAGGTATTTTGCCAGTGTAGTAGCTAGTTCACCGATTATTAATGTTGCCTCGGGTAGCAAAGTAGGATCTAGATCCATTTGATTAAAATTCATGAGCTTTAAAAAGGTCGGAACGTTTAAGACTGATGTGATCGACACAACGCTTGTCCGTTCTTATGTAAATATAGGTCAAGACTTTTCTTGTTTTCCTTTTTTGTTTATTTCTTTTTGTTTTTTATCAGTTCTACTGTAAACGATTGTAAACATTTATACGAATGGACCTCGGTCCGTATATAATAATAATAATAATAATAATAATAATAGTAAAACTAACAATACGATACCTTTCCAGGGACCGGAACTTTCGGCAGAGTGGTCCTGTGCAGGCACCAAGGGACGCCATTGGCCCTGAAGATCCTGTCGATGGTGGACGTGATTAGGCTGAAGCAAGTGGAGCACGTGCGCAACGAGATCACCGTGCTGAAAGAAGTAAATCATCCCTTCATCGTGAACATGTACGTGTTTCATCCTCCTTTCTCCAGACTAGAGATCCGATAAACCTTCATTCCGAAAATTATTCCTCGGCGATAAATCGCCGAGATTTCGCCGTGCACCGCGAGAGGAAACGTGTATCGACTGTACGCACGCCTAATTAAGAAAGTGCCGCGTTTCTCGGTCGTACCGAAGAAATTGTGGAAAAGAAAGCGTAACTAAAACCGACGAGAGTGATACTTGCCGATCCACTGCGAACGATTTGCGTCGTTCACCATCCGATCAGCAGCTGTCGTAGAGAGAAACCGTCGACGTCGATGTTCCCTTCGAAGCTAAATCGATTCGAAAAATTGTTCGGACAAATCCTTTTAACGAACGTTCGATCGTTTTCAGGCTGTGGAGCGGAAGGGACGAAGCGAGAGTGTACATGCTGCTGGAATTCGTGGCCGGAGGCGAGCTTTTCTCCTACCTGAGGGCAGCTGGCCGATTTTCTGGGCCCACCAGCTGTTTCTATGCCGCGGAGATCGTCTGCGCCCTGGAATACCTTCACAGCAAACACATCGTTTACCGGGATCTGAAGCCCGAGAACCTTCTCCTCGACAGCCTAGGCCACCTAAAAATCACCGACTTCGGCTTCTCAAAGAAGCTCACCGACAGGTAGAAAACGGAGCAAGCGTTCTCTCGGAGACACCTTCTAAAGATGGGTTTCTTCCGTAGTGAAAAACGCTAGATAATAGATCAATCTAGGTCGCAATCGCCCTAAAAACTCCTATTTTTACGTTTACGAGGCGTGATTTGCATTATTCGAAAACAAAGAGCTATTTTCGTAAAGCTACATGCTGCCGAATAATGCAAATTACGCCTCGTAAACGTAAGCAGTAGCACTTCTGAGGGAGACAGCGGTCTAAATCTTTTATCTAGCGCTTTTCGCTACTGAAGAACACCATCACGTGCATTATCGAGAAATGAGAAGGCGCACCCCGCACCCTTGCAATACTAGAAAGTCTGCCCCGTGGTGAATAATAGACAACGCCGTTATCTACCGATCTCGCCGTACCGCGGAGAAATTACCATTGTTCGTACTATCGCGACGCGACCGATGTATATATTTACGCGTTCAAGCGATAACAGGATCGATATAAACAGGCCCCAATACATATTTTCTTCATTCCGTTACCATTCACCTTGACATTCAACACGGAATGTGCAGGATGTATAAAAAGTAATAGCCATCCGTCCTAGGGGTGAATCTAGACTTCTGGATCGGTGGACATTTGTAAGAGAAACTTGCCGCAAATTGTTTACAACAAAGAGAATTGTTGGTAAAGTTGTTTTTTACATCAACACCTTCCACTCATCCAGAAGAGAAAAAGTGATCGCGTCTCTCTGCCCATCCGGATCATAAATTTGAGGTAGCAAAATATGAAAGAATACCTTACTTGAAATAATAATGCCCCGGACCCGATCGTATCTGTTCGCGTCCGAACGTATGGTTTTATCATTCCCCCCCGCACGACTATGTCTGTGATCGTCGGGAAAAACGCCGCATGTCACGTAATTGAGCTTTATAGTATAGGATGTACGTCTTTACCAGAAGGAAAGTCATGAAAATAAATTCGAAAGGCTCAAAAAAGATAATGCAATTTAACCGACGTCCTATGTCAAAGCATTCTTCCTGACGACCACAGATTCAATCGTGTAAAATGGACGTCGATTGTATTATTATAGCGAAAGAGATGATTGTTCTAAAGTCTAAAACATCGTCGTATTCGCAGAACGTGGACGCTGTGCGGAACGCCCGAATATTTGGCGCCGGAGATCATCCAGAGCAAGGGACACAATAAGGCTGTGGATTGGTGGGCTCTAGGAGTCCTTATCTACGAGATGCTGGCTGGGTTTCCGCCATTTTTCGATGATAATCCCTTTGGCATCTATGAGAAAATACTGAGCGGCAGGATAGAGTGGCCGAAACACATGGACCCCATTGCCAAGGATCTAATTAAGAAGCTCCTCGTCGCAGACAGGACCAAGAGGCTGGGTAACATGAGGCAGGGTGCTGACGACGTGAAGAGGCACCGGTGGTTCAAGCTGGTCGAGTGGTCACTGGTAAATCAGCTTTATTGTATAGACTATTTCGTTTCAGTTTACTTAGCTGAGTGCTTTTCGATTAGGGAATCTTATCCGTATGTCTACAGTGTGTGTTCAAATTATTCGTACAGCTTTTAAATACGAATCACTCGTTTCAAAATTGGACTGAACAGCCTCAGTTTCATTCGAAAAGGTGTACAAATACTTTGTACATCCACCGTGCATATGTACAGGGTGGTCCATTTATCTTGAGACAGTCAATTATTACGGAAACCAGCAGAAATATGATAATTACATTTTGCCAACTCGGACACCTGTAGACTGCAGTTGATGTATAAAAATTTTATTTTCCATAGAAATCTCATAGTCCGCTGATGTTATGTGCAAAATAGTACCTTCTAACATCTACAAAATGGAGAACGATGTCCACAAATGCAAATCTTATTTTCGGTGAAGTACACTACTGTAATTCGTGTTGTTAATGTCAACAGGTAACTCAGAGGGCCCTGAACCCACCGATAAGACCCAGAATAAAGGCTCCAGGCGATCCAAGCTGTTTCGACGACTACCCGGAAACCGATTGGCGCTCGCAGCCCCCATTGCCACCGGAGCAACTAGCGCTGTTTCAAGACTTCTGATGAATCGTTATAAATATTTGTTTCCAACACGGACCATCTGTTGAAAGTACTGTGGATCGTACACAGGATCGTCTAGACCGCGTCAACGGCGTCTGTACAAAATGGCGGTCGCGCGTCAGCTCTACGTTCTACTCTGTACATAGTCCTCTTTTTCTATTTCGTTCTGCGTTATTTATTTGTACGCGATGCGTAGCGTAGACGCCACGGTTGTTTTTCTTTCTAATTGTTGAGACGAGATACTGTAAATAAAAATAGAGAACAGGAGCGTGACGGACCGAAGGACGGACCGAAGGACGGAACAGGGTTCTATCTCGATGGAGACGTTTGATACGTAATGTTTCTTTTTAATGTCTAAGGGACAAAAAGAGTGTTAACAGATCTATATATATATATATATACATATAATATAATTTTGTAAGACACGCGTGTCTAGTATTGTTACAAACGTGTACATGTGATACAGATTGTTAATAATTAAACCGTGCACTTTTTTCCAATGACAAGCCTGACGTTCGGTATCGCGATTCGCCGTCGACAGCGAATCACGATGCGCGCCGGAGAATCGATGTTCCTTTCTGCTTACAAAGCCGATAATGGCCGGATAAGATCTGACCGTGCGAGGCGATTCTGTGATTAATTTTCAAAAGGCCCGTGAATTATTGATACCGAAAACCGGACACGCGACGCCGTCGAGTTCCCGGCAAAACGCAACTTTCTACGCCGAAGGAAGTCAGTCGACTGGCGATTATCACCTCGGAAGGTTCGATCGCCGGGAACATCGCCGGGAACCGGATGCTGGCGATGCAAAGCGCGGTCCCTAAGGTGCAAAGATGCCGAGAAAATTCTCCAGTAAGAATCATCGGTTTATCCATAACATCAAGGGCGATTTTAAACGACGAATCGGCACGACGGTGAACGTCATCGACATCGAACCCGCGAAGGAAACCGTTTCCTTGAAGAATGAAGTGAAAATTCCCACGAACAGGGACATCCTGAACGATTTCTTGGAGAGCAGCTCCATCCACGGTCTACAATACTTCGGGAAAACGGACGTGAAAGTCGGAGCTTTCGGAAAGATCCTATGGACCTTCACCATGTTCGCCGGATTCGCGTGTACGCGACGATTAATCCGCGAACCACGATTTTCAAGGTTAACGAATAAGCGAGCGTATTCGTTTCAGGTTCCACCGTTATGGTGATACAGTTTCTGAATCGTTACAACGAGAACCCGACCAACGCGTTCATAAAATCGTTTGACAACCCAATATTCGAGGCGCCGTTTCCGGCGGTTACGCTGTGCCCATTCTCGCCGATACCTTTAGATAGACAGCTGAAGGTCCTCGACGGCATGAACATACCCGCGAACATGTCCATGGAGGTTGTGATGAATATTCTGAAGTATGTACGGAATCAATGTACTCGGTCCTCGCTTTGAAAATTGAGGGGGTAGATTCGGTTTTTTAGGATTGCGAGGGTGCGGTATTCGCGTTTTCATTTGTCGATAATACAAAAACGTGAAAAATGAAGGTGAATCCAGGCCGCAAGACGTAATTTGCATTATTCGTCAGCATGTAGCTGTCGCAGTTTTGTGAAAATAGCTGCATGCGCAGCTGTTTACTTCCGAATAATGCAAATTACGCCTCGTAAACGTAAAAATAGGACTTTTAGGAGCGATCGCGGCCTAGATTGATCTTTTATCTTTGCATTATCGAGAAACGAGAAGGCGCATCCTGCACCCTTGCAATTCTGGAAACGAGTCTACCTCCTTAATGAAACGCCTTACATGGAAAGGACCCCTAGTGTCCGACTTCGATTTCGATAATCCTTTGTTAGACGATGTTTTAAAGATATAAACAATTGAACTTTCACGCAACCTGCTTACACGGCTGATGGAACTTCGAAAACTTGAGCTGCAAATCATGGTATATCGACAAGGTATGAAAGTGTAATTGTTCATATCTTTAAAACCAATGGGTAACTACACCTAATATTTTGCAGACATCATTAGCGATCCATATACCATCGTCTCACAAAAAATTATCAAAATCGAAGTCGGACACTTGGGGTCCTTCCGTTGTTAGTATCGCCAAGATTAGAAGGTAAAGCAAGATTAAAATTGTGCTGTTGATGATTCTGCTCGACACAGATACGGTCACTTTATTACGTTTCCGTACGCGATGGAAAGTTACGAGGAGGGTGATCTGGCTGAACTATTGAAGGCGAATCATTGGACTGTCGCAGACTTCTTGAAGATCGTGCAGCCTTGCGAGGATATTTTCGAGGCGTGCTGGTGGAGCAGCGAACGAATCGATTGCGGGAAATCGATAGTGCTCTCCCACAGTTCTTACGGATTCTGTTGCTCCTTTAACTATCTTCTCGACGAATTCGTGGGCCGCGACAAGCAAGTATCTCCGACCCCTCTGTTGTTTCCTTCCTCCTCGAGCTTTGCATGCTTTACAGACATGTCATACTTTTTCCGATGACATTCAGGAATCAGCCGACCCCGAAACCCATTCGATCTGTCGATTATGGACGCAGAAGCGGTCTAAAAGTTTTAATAAACAAGCGGATACTTAACACCGATGCCGGTACAAACGAATCGTCCCGATCTCCCAAGTCGATCTCGAACAACGACGGCATAGCGGTACGGCGAATACAGGGTGGTCCGTTTTAATAAGGCCACCTAAAAATCTCTTCAGGCGATTGTGATGCCAAAAATATTTGTTACTTGATGTGCATAGTGTCAATGGACCAAATATCCGGCAAGAATATTTTTTTTGGAGTTATCAAGGTCATCGATGGTTTTTGATACATAACTACATCTTTTGTTTATTGCATCGTGTAACTGACCTTGAAATTACCTTTGAAATAACACCGAAAAAAATGACCTTCGGAAAAAAATATTCTTGCCTGATATTTGGTCCATTGACACCTGAAGAGACATTTAGACGGCGTTATTTAAACGGACCACCCCGTATAATATTCTAACAACCATAATTATCTCGAAGAAATGGAGAAATTGATCGATGCCTTATACAGGTGCTGATCCATCACAGCCTCGACTTCCCAGGACTCAACACTAATTTGTTCATTCTCCAGAAGAACAACGAGTTGCAGGTAATAATCCTATTTCCATTTTCATAGTTTCAGTAAAATTAAGACGAGGGAGAAAATCGTCCTGCTTGGTTAAAATGGAATAAAAATCCTATTGACCCTGTTGACGTGTCGTGCGTGAGCGTGCATGAAGATTCACGGTCTAGTAATTGTCTCGCGAAGCGGCCGGCTCGTTAGAAAAGAAAGTCCGAACTTCATATTGCATATTGAGATATGTCATGTCAAACAAATTGAAATTTGTCAGACTCCGGAATGTCAGATGTTCTGTATAGATCCACGCGAATCCAACGGTGAGCAAAGCGTCGAAAGACCTGTATCAACGCAGCAACAAAGGCAAAGTCGGCCCACTTTGTGTCGAAAACAGCAATGCCCTCGAATACTTCCCCGTCTACACGTACTCGAACTGCTACGCGAACTGCAGAGTGAAGGCGATGATCAAGATCTGCGGATGCCTGCCGTTCATCTACGAACACTTGGCCGCTTACCATCATATCACCGTAAATGCTCCTTCCGAATTGTATCATTGTCTATCCGAACAATTTCCGGATCGTGTACAATAGCCGCGCGAATTTCAGCCGTGCGAACTCGAGGGCTTGATCTGCATCCAAAAGAACGCCAAGCAGATAAGTATCATCAGAAACGTTCAGCAGCCGAATATGACTTGCTCCTGTAAGGCGCCCTGCGAGGAAATCGTTTACACTGGCCTTCCCGTCTCGATCGAACTCACGAACTCGCAGGCCGCGACTAGCTAGTGAGTCGATGCCAAAAATTATCATTTTGAGGACTTTTTCAGTGTTTCAGCTTGATCGCGGACGATCAAAATGTTCGAACCAATTTGTAAACGAAAGTCCAGCTGCTCCGAATTTCGGGTATGCTTTACTTTACAGGACTCAAAATTTGTGCCTTTCTCCTACGAATTATGATGTATTCATAGGCTCGGTCACCAACTGCACAGTAGAGGGGCGGTCCATTGAACGTCCCGGGGGTGGGTGTTTACGGGGGTTCGCCCTCGGTTTTAGCCTCCCCCTTCACAAAAAGAAAAGGGCAATCCTTCACTACGGATTTACTCAATTCCGATAAAGCCCCCCCTCGACCTAATCCTAGCCAACTCAGTAAGCGGCGTGCGACCGTCACTACAAACCAATATGGCGGCGCCCATACCTGTCAAGAAACTGGAAATATGCTCAACTTTAAGCGACCATACCTCCTCAACTATTGATCCTGAAGGTTCGAAGCTTCGATCTGCACCCGCGACGGGTACGAAATACGTCATAATTCGTAGGAGGAAGGCACAAATTTTGAGTACGGTAAAGTAAAGAGCAGCCCGAATTTCTATCATTTTTGTACGAACTATCAATTTCTACTTGGCTGAAAAATCAAGTTGCCAATCTGAAGTGATTGAGATGAAGTGGACAAGTGGTTCTACAGAAATGACAATACGGCAACCGTTGGAAGACCTTTTTATTGCGGCATGTTTTACAAATTCAGTTACTGTTCAGCTTGGACCATCGCGAACCGAATTTGGCCAGACAATAACGCGATTAGATCTCCAGTGCGTCTGTTTCAGTAAAAACGTGACGAGCGGCGACGCTATTTTGAGAGTGTTCATGGTCTCGCAAGTTTTCATGACGATGGAGACCGTGTCAGCGGCGGACGAGGTTTACCTATTGGGTAAAGAACTTTTAAAAGCCTCGCGTTTCTATCGGCATGATTGCAGTTAGACTAGTTCGTTCTGGTTGTTGGTTCCAGCGTCGATAGGCGGGATATTCAGCCTGTTCCTGGGCTGTAGTTTCCTCAGCGTCGTGGAGATCCTCTACTACGTCAAGCTGTTCTGCCACGCTGCCTATCTGCGTCGGAAGAAGAAATCGTCCGCGAAAAGCTACGAGGACTACGAGGACACCAGACGGCGTATTTATTAATCGACAGGAAATCAATAGAAACGAGTTTCTCCCACGGACACGATAAACGTTGCCTTTCCCTTCCCTCGCCGCCATTTCAACGACGGCTGGTTCTGTTCTCGCGCGCCGATCGAATCGGATCGGATCGACCTGTTACACGAGCTCGGACAATCTATTGTGTAACGCGGCCAGCCAAGAATCTGGAGCAAATTAGATCTATTTCGATCGATTGCTGGAACGCCGCGGAGACGTTCGCACATGTAAAAACATTTACCGGTCCTGTGTTTCCGCTTTGAAATCCGAGCATCGGCGACTTTCCTCGTCGCCTTATCACGAGGTAACCTTTGACTTGATCCACAAGCGACCGCTACCGTATTCCCTCGCGTAGTGTTATTAGCCGAATTTTTTTCGGGTTCGCGACCGTACTCGAAAATTTCGAGAGTCTCGAATTTATCGGGATTCCCGAAGTAATTTATTTTTCGATACTTTGGGATTATCCCGTCGACCATTTTCGCCAAACACGAAATTATCGCCAAAAGGTAGTATATATTAATATAATATATGTATAAAATATATATATATTGTAATAATATACATTTATTTAACATTTTATTTTATCTAATATTATATATATTATATTTGGCGAAAATGGTCGAAGGGATAATCCCAAAGTACCTATTTTTCATATACATATATTATACACTAGCTTTCCCCCGCCACGCGTCGCTGTGGTACAGTATCTTTTAAAAGCATGTTCTTACCTGTCACAGATGTGACATTTATATGTTTGTTACAAGTTGGAAAGGTTTATATTTTTCATTCTTCTCTTGCAAGTGGAATCCGCGCGTGTACCGAGAAACTGGTTTATCTATTCATTGCTAACTAGGTGCAGCGTGGGTTTCTTCCGATCGCGACGAGACCGGAAACGGACGTTCCTTCCCGCTCAGGACGGCGAAACGGGGCCTCGATCGTAACTCGGTCTGAATTCTCGGTCGGCCGATCGGCGGCGCCGTTTCTCACAGGAAAATGGAGAACGAGTGTAGCACTTTGTCGCGGTTTATTTTTAAGCGGGCAGATATTCAGGGCATTCGGAGTATCAAATAAATCGGTAATCCGATCCCCGGTTTGTACCAGCCACTAGTGGATTACGTAACGGCGAATCTGGTGGTTTTTACACCGCGTGCAGCAGCGGGACGATAGCGAGATAGAAGCGATCCTCATAACGTCTATTTTCGGGGCTGCTATCGAAAACACCGATTTAGTTCTCCGTCTACGCCGAACGTTGCAAACCGTACACCGCCGATCGAAACAGCTGGAGGAGCACCGTCTATTTTCGACGGAACGCCCACGCACTTTCCTCGCACGATCGGAACCATCGCTCGCTCGTCCTCGCGAGACACCTCCATTCCGCGTTTTTAACTGGAGACCTTAAATCAAGACCGCGGGAAGCAGTTTTTCATCGCGGTTATGACAGCTTGACGGCCGTGCCCGTTACTTCTGCGAGAAAACGTCCGCGCCAGACGGTCGGAGCGCGACTTTGCGTATTTATGAAAAACGATGCGGCGTCCTTTGATCTTCCGCCGTCAACTCGTCCTGTAGCTTCTATTATTTTTCTTCATCTTACACGTTCGCTCGGCCTCGGTCTTTTTTTCTGCGCGCGCCGGCAAAACCGGTGATTCGCTCGGCAAATCGGCGAAATCGGTTAGTCGACACACCTATCTAAAATTGTATTAGCGCTCTACTTACCGGTTGTTACCTTAAAAATCAAAGATTGACGGTCAAGAATTTTTTAATGCGCTCTTCAATGGCGATAGCTGGACTAGCGGATCTTATATCTACTCACTTCTTGTCACAATCGCATAAAATTAGCTGTCCCTCGCTAAAGCGTTAATTCGCAAAAGCAACATCAAGAGTTCCAGCAGCTGTTTCTAAAAAAAAATTAATTGTTTTGCTAGACTTTCGGGGAACTCACGTGGCCACGTAGAAGCCGAATCTTTCAACAACAAAAGAGCACGCACTACGTAACGCTACAAAAAGCAAGCGATTGTTCACGCAGGAAATACGTCGAACTCCGTCGAATTCACAAAATCACGGTACTGGTGGAAAGCAAACAAGCTTCGCCGTTATGCAACCAAGTTGGAAAGCAGTGGAGGCGCGGATGTTTGAACGGAGTACACCGGTTTCGTTCATTTCGCAGACTCTTTAATAGAAAAGTGTGGAATTAACGCGGACAGATTGAAACATGAGGTGGAAGAGCCGGCCAAGGTGTGTCCCGAAGACGTCCGTGGTGTTCGCGTGCTCCTCTCGTGTCTCTTCACTCCTAGAATCAATAAGAATAATTACATTTTCCGACAGCGGTTGACGGTTGCCGTCGCGGTGGACGCGAACGCGCGTTTGTCACGGGGATTTCAACGATGAGCGTCGGAATAAGAAGCGACGCGAAGCGACGACGCCGAGGAAGCTGCCAGAAAAAGGAGACAGGCGCCGAGCCTCGAACGTACCATTGCAAGGAATGTACTCTGAAGTTAAAACAACCCCGCGTACAGTAGCCAGAGAGAGATCAGCAAAAGGATCAGGATGAAGTACGTGGTGAGGATGTTCCTCGTCTCGTGGGCCGGCTGCGGCATTTTTCGGGGGTCACGGGCGGTTCACGACACTGCGGGCGACAGAAAAATTTCTGTTTGTAATTACCCGTCATCGGGCTTAAACCCTTAAACTAACTTTGACGGACGACCATCCCGACGAGTATCCCGACGAGTATCCCGTCACGTAGAAAAAACATATGCAGTTGCTACCAACCCTTTGCACTCGGAGCTATTTCATCTCGAAAATGAAACATTCCTTCCGACCCAGAATAATTCCATTCTACATGGTTCTTTCATTTCGCGGATATGAAATTGATATAATACCTCGTACAATATTTGTACGTTTAGCGAGTGGTTAGGTCCCAACATATTCAATCGTGTAAACAGCATTTTGGATAATGGTTAAAGAAAGTTTAAGGGACAACAAAACAGTGTCAAATTGACACAGCGATTAAAAAAATCGACGAAATAACAAATTGATGAGCTAGCATTTTACACCTTAGGTTTTTCGGTTATGTGTGTTCGCATTAAGAAAGTAAAAGTCACGAAGTTTCTAAACGAAATTTACCTAGAAACCGTGTGAAATTGTGGGACGGATGAGGGTTGAAAAAGATAAAGCACACAAGTGCGCTACTCACAGGACAATGGTCGTTCTCCTGGTTAATCAATTATTCCGTCCTCGAGCGATTTTAACGTATCCGAAGGAAACGATATTGTGAGAGCGTGTAACGATTGAGGATCGATCGCTTCAAGTCGGCTCGAGGGGATCGAGCAAGCACCGCGCCACTTTGCGTCCGATCTTCGACTAGATCACTCAACGCAGGATCCGCGATGATCCCGAAATTCCTCCAGGAACCCTGTCGGACCCCCACCCGGGCTGTGGTCCGCACCACGTTGCACCTTCCCTTGTAACTTCTGCTCCAGGATTGGTAGCCCTGGTCCCACCACCGGTCGCTGATGCGAAACCAACAAGTTCCGCCACCTCGGGTTATATTAAGCATCGTGAATGTTGGTTAGAGCTTCGGTGGAAAAAGCAACGCGATCGATCCGCGATCCACCTTGTCGAAAAGACGACCGCGGGTTCAGGGTCGTCGGGCGACGTAAACACTCGGCGATCTCCCACGATTGATGGGGTCGCTCCGAGGTTCTCCGTTCTCTTGATGAAAATCGGAGAGGACGATTTTCTGAAGAAGACATTACACGCCGGGACAAGAAGATAGCACACTTTAAAATTAATTCTACTAATTTATTCCGATATTCCGCTTTGGCGTCGATGTTGAGGGTTGGCCGGGATCACAAATGGATTGTCAAAATAAATCCATTTTTCATCCCCAGCGATGAGTCGATGGAGAAACCCCTTTCTTTGTTTCTCTTTCTTTGGGTCTCTTGGCTCGAGTTCATACGGGACCCACTTTCCTTCCTTGTAGACCTTTCCCAAGGCTTTTGAACGATCGGAAATGACAGATTGAGCACAATTTCATGGATCTTCATCCACCAATGCCTGCAATTCTTCGTCCTCGAGTACTCGTGGCCGTCCAGAACGCTCCTTGTCCTCCACAGTAAAATCACCATTTTTAAAGCGTCGAAACCACTCTCTACATGTTTTATCGGAAACAGCATTATCGCCATAAACGTCTACAATCATTCCGATTGACCTATTATAATCATGATACTTATATGTTACTATAGGAATGAAAGTACTTTATAATTCGTAATATGACTTTTCGTTTCACAGCGTTCGAATACTTTCGTGACTCACTGTATGTGACATGGGACTTCCTGACAACCACAGAATTATACATTTCACAAGATCTGCGTGTTCGATTTTCTGTCACGTAATGTAGAAGGTGCAAGATCGCAGAGGAAAATAAATCAATCATGGGGGTTGACAATGTTAGTAAACAATAATGATAAGAGATAACGCGCTTCGTAGAAGAACGCGTCATTCTTCAATACGAAGATTATGTAAAATGTGGTCTGAAACGAAACTATTAAAACTGTTCATACAGCGACGGTCGATAAGGAGCAAACGAACCGTGCTCTCCGCGACAGCTAATTTAATTATAAAATAACACAGAGCCCATCAATGTCAACGTTAACAGGCCGAAAGAAAAACGCTTCTTATTTTTAAACGGAGATCCTCCAGATCACACCCACGCGACGCGTTTGGATCCAAGACAGAATTCACGTGTGGCGCCACGATATTTTTCACGTGACCAAATATAACAGTGGAATTCACTTTTAAGAATGGCTGTCCGAGGAATTTCAACCCGGTCGAACCAATGTCGGATCGTTTTGAATCCCTTTGTTAGCGCTCAAGCAATGGACTCTATTGTTGCAATCTCTTACGCCTCTCTGCTTTTGCTGTTTCTATCGATTTAGCTGACGAAGCTTTCCATTTGTATCAACACTTTCCAACAATTAACGCGTTCAGCATAATTTCACGATTCTTTCTTAACATTTCTTCCAACCTTTGAATAATTCCATTCTATATGATTTTTGTCATTTTATGGATATGAAATTGACATAACACCTCATACAATACTTAAATGTTTAATAATTGATTAGATACCAAGATATTTGATAATACCGCAATTTCTAGTGGTAAATCGCATCAGCATCTCCCAGTAGATACTATCTACTGAATATGTAGTGTTATTAGCGCACGATTTAATACGGTCGTATACTTTAAACTCTGTTCTCATTTGCGGTTCGCACATTTCAGGACCGTGCTCATGGTCCTCGGTGCCCTCCTTTTGATTCCTCTCCCTTTTTTTTTAATCGATCCATTAGAAATTCGAGTAGCTTTTCATGGAACGATGTCAGACATTTTTCACATTTGTATATTACCAATATCGCCGTCCCTGGACCAACATAACGATTTGCTCTATAATTAGCAGTGAACAGCTGGGACAACGCACGTGACATGCAGTGATAACCGCGCTTTCCTCATCGAAAACTAGTAGATTCTCGTAGTGAGGACAGTCAAACGTTAGAACTACAAAATCGTCGGGGAGGTGTCTCTACGACCGGCTTTCATTCAACCAGTTTCCGGTAAACCTATATCCGGTGGGTATTACCCACGCGGCTATTTCCCTTGTTATTACCGGAACTATAAAAATAGCCATAGTTTACTGTGCCGTATTTCGATCGAGAACATTCCGACCAGCGATAAATTACGTCCATGACAATGTCGGTAACGTGGGAGGATCGATAGAACGGAAGATCCTCTGCGAAGCAGTGCGCAATAGTAAATGGATCGCAATTTTCTTATTCCTGTGTAGTGTGTGTTAACGACGTTAGAAAATCTATTAAGGTGGTAGACTCTTTTCGCGCTTTCTCATTTCTCTTTAAACAGAAAAATGAGGTGCTCGGTGTGGGTGGCAGTAAAACCGCCGGCCTTTAGAGGGTCGCCGTGTGTCCACGCAGCGTGAAAATAATAATGTTTCGCCGCGGACCAGAGTGCATTTCGGGGATGTTTACACGGCCGCATAAATCGAACGTTCGCGAGTCCTTCGATTTGATTGATGGGCCGGTTATTTTGGTCGGCGACGGAACGCGCTTCGAAACGTTTTGCGTTTGATTAGACCGCGGGAGCGGCTCTCCTCTTCGGCCGACGCGAACGTCGTCCATCATTTCCAGGCCTTCGTCTAATTTTAACGTCCAAACCAAATATTAGCTGCGATGGACAATGTACGGGATCTGCTTCGTTACGTAAAGCCACTTCCGCGACGCGTGGCTTTAAACACCTGTGGAGGTTCGTGGATTCTTGGGTCGTTGTTTACTAAATAAACGGAAATAACGCTTGGGATTGCAGAAAATATGTTGCTTTTTATTCCACTGGATCACACGATATTCGCGTCGATGAGATACAAAGACTCTCGACAGAGACGTCTCGCGTCGCGTCCCGCTGGTAACTCGATAGAACCGCATAGACGCGGATTGCAGACAGATCAAGGACCATTTAAAGAATACATTATCAAAGGTTTGTACGTGTTCATGGCGCATGGCTGCGCGTATATGGCGAGCAGGAACGATTAACATGCATCTCCGACGAGGCGACCCCGACGCATATATTAAAAATATGTAGCGGCACGCATAAATATTGGATAACCGGAGGTCTCGCGGAGTCTGGAAACACCTCCCGCCGACACGAACGGAAACGTTTCTACCCGCTTCTACCGGCACGAACGTACAGCTCGTTCCATTTTTATTCCTGGGTTACGTCGCGGTGTACAGGCTAAATTTTTAACTCGCTATACAGGGTGAGCCACAATCGTGAGCAGTATAGATTATTCTGAAATTAGCGGTCCGATCGAAAATGTTTTTATTTGATTAAATTTTTTGACAACTCTATTTTTCATGATTTTTCAAGGTCACTGTAATTTCGAATTCGGTACGTATCGTAACATAGAAACCTACTCAGTTTTGTCATAAATGCATAAAATCTGCTGTCTAAGTAATGACACATAATCAATAAATCTTTTCAATAAATAAGCACTTGCTACAGTTGCTGCTTTCCCGCGGAGAATAATTTGAGAAACCCTGGCGTAAAGTATACGTACTGTCCGTCCAACAAGAGTTGGCTCAGAGAAACTCGTAGGTACCACGTGGTATCCCTACTCCGCGATTGGCCGAATCACTTGGCGCCGAGCTCCTATCACGACCGTTCCCGCCAGAACCTAAGCGCAAGAGTGGGGTCCGCAGCCGAGCGTCAGGAGCGGGGTCTCGCAGATCCTCCTGCACCCCACTAGCAAAATCTGTGCCAACTCTCGTTGGACGGACAGTACAAATTTGTTAGCCACTACTTTTTATACGCTCTGTACATTAGCATAAGAAACACGACGTACCCAAGACGCATTTATGCATCAACGGGCTGAACTAGCGTCGCCCAGCTAACTTTTAACTAGTCTCCCGTATAGTATTTACAATCTGGTGTTTCGAGCGCAAACAGAGGTGTCGACCGCACCAGCAAATATTTATTTCGCTTTAAAGTAGTTACTTCATTAAGTAAAAATTTATTAATGTCGGAGTGTGATGTAAATTGTGCGTTGAGTGCGAGTAATTGAAGAAGGCTAACCGTTAGACTGCGGATGTTTATGCAATTTTCAATTTTTGTAGGTAAATTTTAAGAAAGTGGAATTAAATAAAATCTTGTTTTCAGTGATATATAGTAGCCTTTGTATGAATAAAATTCAACCGAAACTACATGCCGAAACAAAAAATTGAAAGAATGTTGAAATAAAAAAGTTATAAAGAATTCAAACCATAAAGATCATTTTGCGCCGCCCTGTAGTTCTGGAATAGATCAAAATCGTACCAAATTCTATCGAATTTTACATTCCAACATTTCTTGCAAATTTCCTGATGCCGTAAATGCATAAAAATCCGCAGTCTATCAATTACGCATCGTTCAACATAAAGGCGATCTTGAACAAACAAGTTCGACTCAATGAGTTGTTCGATTATCGGCGCGCAAAACCGCGCATGTTTGAAAAATCTGTGCGAGGCAGCACGAGAAAACAACATGACGGGTCGCGACGTTCATTCGACTAACGGCCGGGGCTCGGCGTTTTCCTTATCCTACGGCCTACGGTGTTCTAATGACTCAGAGAACAGACACTTAATGCATCTGCATGTACGATACAAGGGGACCCGTTTGAATAAAAGGCGGGGACGCTTGCTTAGCTGTAACAGGGTTTGCGTAACTAACAGATGCCGCCGCCGCGCCGCCGCGTAAACACTTACATGTATTTCCTATATACAACGATTCCGCATAATTACCATCGTATTTCATTACTTGATAGAGTTCTCAGGAAAACGGAGTCATGCCAGGGAAAATCCGAGCACTTCCTCCAGCGAGTAATCGAACAGCTTTAAGTCTAGTTTGTACATGTTCGCCAGCGTTCGGAGCTGTTTGTACGTCAGCGTCGAGTAGTATCTCTCCAGCTTTCTGGACGTTGGCTCGCTGCTCACCGGTTTCGCCGGGAAGCTGCAAAAAGTCATCGATCTTACTCTAAAGAATCCGAAACGCTAAACTGCGCGTAGACACGAGAACGAAGACGTTCCTTACGAGTCTGAAAATTTAGGAAGAAACTCACCTGACCTCGACGCCCATTCGCTCCAGGACCTCGGTGGCGTCCTCGACCAAACTCTCGTACTTGCTGACGAGGTTGTAATTAACTAAGCACGGCTGGCACAGCTCGTAGATCGGATTCCAATGCTCGTTTCGGGTTTCGTTGGACGAATCGTCCGTGACGAACTCGACGAACTCGCGGAAAGTGACGTCGTCGCCATTCCTCAAAGACTCCTCGGTGGCGTTCTGCCTGTACCTCTGGAAACAAACCCATCGTTCAAAGTCTAGGTGCACTACCTCCTTTTCCTAGTCCTCCATGTAACTCTTTAAAAATTAACTAGCGTTCTTTTAAACTAATTTTTACAAACGCTTTTGTCAGTATTGCAAGAGGTATTTCTAAGCTAACTTATTTCTTGGCTCCTGTTTACAGGATGTTCTTGTTGGGATTTTGTCTACAGGTAAAGGGAGGAAAACGTCGCGTCGGTTCTCTAACCTTGACGATCTTCTTCCCAAAGCGAGACTGAAAGTACATCGAACTCTTCTTGTGCTTTGCTTCGAGCTTGTTCCTGTAGGCGGACAGCAGCCTTTCCAACGGATGCCTGACTACTATCAACTTATCGTATGTCGTTAACATTCGTTCGATCTCGGGCAACGTGTAGTTGCTCAGCCGTTGGAAAGTGCTCTGCGAGTGGGCTTGGTCGGCAGGTATCTCCAAGGGATCGTTGCCTGGCCATTTCCCAGTGGCAACCATCAGAACCCGTTTCCAGTTCGTGCAGGCGACCTTACAAACGGACACACGAAAAGAAATCTTTTACTTTTTTACTTGACAGCGAGCCCCGCGTTTCGCAAACTAAACGGCGCGTAATCTATGTTTCAATCACCTACTCAGCTGTTGCGAAAACAACTGCACGGTTCGCTCGATTCCCGACGTCGATAAAAGCCGGGGCGATCAACTTCTGCTTGCTGCACGTTCACAAAGAGTCAAGGACTCGCTTCATTTCTGATACGTGAGCTAACGCGCTGCTGAATTTTATAGAATTTTCCGAGCAACGTGAACTACGGGCAACGGTTTCCTTTTTATGGAAATCATCTACGATCTAAATTTCACCAAAAAATCAGGTGGCTTTATGGTAATTTCGGGCAGAGTATCAGTTTTATATTCATACAAAAAAAAGATTAATATAGAATGGAATTGTTCCGGGTCGAAAGAAATGTTCAATTGTCGAGTGAAAATACCTCCGAGTGCAAAAGATTAAGAAAATGGTATCGTTCAAGTTCCAAAGGCTTCTTTGATCGTGATTCTCGATATTGTCGGCGAAGCAAGATCGATTGGAATGTCCACGATCAATTTTCAAAAGTCATTATGACGGCTTCCGAGGATTGGCGGTAAGCAATTATCTCTTTCCCCTTCTTCGTCGTCGCGGCCGAAAATTGCTGACTTCTGCACTTTCGGCAGTGAAACGCTTAATCGCGACAATTAATCGGGAGCTCCCGGTGTGTTCTCTAATTAGAATCGTAACTTTTAGTACCGTGAAACCGTGACAGCGAGCTTTCGTTTCTCTGGTTTCTCGGTTAATCGTGTGATACCTTGGGCACGTAGCAATAAAGGAGCCCGTGCTGCTCGTCGACGAGAATATTCCTGAAGGATTCCGGGTCGGAGACCTCGTTAGCGGTGTCCAAATCGCCGAGAATCTCCTCGCAGTTGTATTGCAACCTCTCCTGCCGTTCGACAAGGGCAGATCTCGCCAGAGCATTCGGCCCTGTCCACGAATACATGAAATTATCCGCCTCGAAGAGTCGCCTCATATCATCGTTCGTCAAGGTACGCTCTCCTACCGCGTTCCCGGTCGCAATAGAGACCGACACGCTGAGGATAAGTAGAACTGTTCCCCGAACACTGCATCCTGTCATCGTCCTTCCTGCCCACCCGGGACATTGAATTATTTTCTTGGTGGAAGACAGTTGTTTACGAACGGTTCCTGCGGGATCAAGAAAAACGTTCGATCACACAATTCTTGTATTCCGAATATTTAATATACTATTTTATTTGGTACAATTTCTGAACGAGATACAAACTACAGACGAAATACGAAAGATGTAAGTCCTATAGGCAAGACTCGGCGAAAACTGTACAGGACGTAACAAAATTTCGTGTCATGGTTTTGGCAGATGGTTGTACACTTCCGGATCGGTGGAGATTTGTTAAAAGAAAGGTTTAACCCTTCGGGCACGACATCGGTACATCGTGCTGACTCTAAGAATATTTTAAACTCGATTATACACGGTCAAATTAGTGGACACGACCACACTTTCATACTTTATCATTTATTTTCTAGAATCTCTACGATATCTTCAACATCCCTAACATAGTAATACGCCCTCGAAGGGTAAAATATCGTAAAAATTGCATTGAATTCATTTAAATTTTCACACAGACCACTTTCATAATTACAGGCTGATATCTACATCATTTGTATAACCTATCTCATTTTCTTTACTTCTACAAATACTGCTCTATGACCGTATAAACTTGCAGCCATGTTTAATAAATAAAGGTCGATCTAGCATTCCAAAAAAGTTGCTTAAAGCATTAAAAGCGTAAGAAACGATCGATGTCCTTCTCCAGTTTACGGAATCTATCTCCATTACTCGATTCGCTATACTGATAATGCTTTGCACGCTTGTAAACAAATGCCGCCTGCGTCGGTCGATCGAGATATCGACACGAGGAAAACTAGTATTCCACTCCATTTTCCTGGTACGTAAAAAACAAGTGGACGCACGGTCGATCGTCGTCCATCGATCATTCACGGGGAAGCCTCTCGATTCACGGTTTTACATCGACATTAACATAAACAGAGCTTCGTAAATCGATTCGATTCGACGGAGAAATACGAGCGACCGGGAGAGGTCTTTCAATTAAACGTTTATTGGTGTCAATTCAGTCGGCTGGTTACGTGTCTGAGTGACACAAATTCGCGGCTGTTGTGGGAAACATTCTCGGAACGATTTGTAAATTGAAGCACGGGGAGAGGAAGGAAGGGGATCCGACAATCGGATCTTGAGAGGTTAGATAAGCTAATTAAACACCTCTGGAAGTGAGTTTTAAATGGACGGAGCGTTTCGTGCTCGGATATGTAGAACAGACTTTTCTTTTAATAGCCGAGCGCTGGACGCCCGATACGCGTTGATTTCAGGTCAACGATTCGAACGGCGAACAGATCGAATGATTTCCAGAAGCGCGGCGATACTCAGCGACACGAGGAAAAAAGAAAAAACGACGATGACGTCGTTCGGTTTCGAGAGGAAAAAGGGAGTATGGGACTCTACGTCCGTGCAGGAAACGTGACCACGGATGACCGTGATAACAGTATCACAACAAGCGTTGCGAAACAAATAATCCCGTACGCTGATCATTATAGATTGTCAAGGATCCGTATCATAGGAAAAATTGGTTTGGCAAGAAAGTGATGTCGGTCTTTCAAGGTGAAATAGAGAGCCCAATTTTTTTATTCGAGCAATGAACTTTAACGAAAAAGATTTTTTCCCTTTTGTTCGATGATCATTTGCCAAAAAAAATATGAGTAATATAAGGAATTTTTTGTTATAAATGCATAAAATCCGCAGTCTATTCATAATACATAGTACCCGGGTCTGCTTGACAAACATTCGCGCGATAAACATCTTCGCTGGGTTTTGCATGAAGAACAAGCGTTTGTTTTCGAAACTCACGTGGGTTGTCTTGGTGAAACGATAGCCCATTAGAAGAACCGCTTTGATTAAACGAGTAAAGCATGCGCGAATACGATTACGATACACCGATCGCTGTTCAGGCAGAGAGGAACAACACGAGTCACGGACACTTCTCGACTACGAGACAACTCCGGCTTCGATTCGGAACCGCTGTATACTCATCAATGACTCTCACAATCGGCTCGGAAACATGGTCGGTCTGGCCGACCTTGTCCGATCGCTAATGAATGAACAACCTTATAGCACATTAGCGTGCTCCATTGCTCTCTTCCAACGGCGGACCATCCTCGGTAACCTTCCGACCGATGCGCAACCTTCGTCCGGCCAGTATCAGTTCTGTCCGGCCGCGAAGAATGCTGTGTAATAGATGTTTGAGAATTGAATTCGCCGGTGACGGCGCTACGACAACTAAATCGTGATAGTCGGTAACGAAGCCTCGTCCGATTACGTAACACTGGAGGAATTCGTCGGACAATTGACCCACTCGCCTGACCTCTGCACTGGAAGAACGTCCGATAAAGCGGAAACCAGCCGGTATCGATGACGACGCGGAGATCACAATCCGGAAAAACAATGTCACCGAATACGGTCGCGTGACCAGCGGTGCGCGATCGTTCAACCGACCAAGCAAAATCGTGTCCCACTATCCTTGAATCACAGCGAGACGACGGGAGACTCACCTGTGTGTCGTGGGCAGCAGCGTCGGACCACGAAGCGGACTGTCAAAATCTACGTGGCATCGGGGCCAGTTCGATAGTCGTTCACCGCCGAAACGGTGATCCTCTTCTCGCCGAAGTGTTCTGGTACCGATCCTCCGAGAGAAGCCAGATCTCCCGACCCGAAAATAGCGAGGATCGAGACGATGGCTCGATCGCTGGAAATTGCTGGAGACCAGCCGGGTAAATCGGGCACACGCGCACGCTGGAACACGGCTGGAACACCGCCGAGCCGATGGGCAGTCCGGCTATTGCCTTGTCTCGGGGACCTTCTGACATAAGAATGGAACGTGGTGCCAGTCTGCAGAAGTGAAAGAAGCTGCGCGCGCCACCGGACATTGCATCTTCGTTTCTTCAGCAGGGACTCGGTCGATCTTCCTTCTCCACCTGTTCCCGCACCTGAGCTGCTCGTCCACGCTCCGACGCCAGGCAAAATTCGAACAACGGCGCCGCCGAACCCGCCTGTCGGGTACCAGACTGGTTTTACATATTGTCCCGAGGTGACATTCCTGAATGACTGATCAGACCGCGGGTACATCGTGAACCAAGTCATTTTCGGCGCCGTAGACAACAAGCCGAACCATTAACGTTTTCCGCGGCACGGAGTGACGACGACGATGTCCTTCGACGCCGAGCTGACTCGAATGCAAAACATAGTTTCTCCAACTTGTAGAATTTCGTGCCCCGAACGTGTTTCTCTTTTATTTTATTCTGCAGTTAAACTACGCTGCTGCTCTCGTCTTCGAGAAACAAATAAGAGAGTGTAATTCAAAGACTTATCCAGAGAGCGAATTTCACGCACTCGTTCGTTGCTCTTCATTCATCCGACAGTGATTCATCTCGCCAAATGATTTGTGCAAGTGCTTTACGAGTACAAAACCGCAATTTTGCTCGAGCACTTGTAGCGTGCGAGTCAAACAATGGGAGACTGTTCACTCGAGTTGATTCACTTTCCTAGTTATCGCTAATTCCACCTACAGCATAAGCTGTCCATTGTACTGAATATTTTTGCGCCAAGATAAACACTCAATTGCGTTGTTTTACTGCATTTTCCCAATCCAGGTACGAACTGCATTCTTACGGTCTTTTCTTCTACGACCTTCGGCGATCGGGAAATTCGGCGCTTCTCGCGATTGTATTTCCAATGGTACGAGGGCTGGCGGATAGACGTGGCCGAGGTTTGTTCGTGTGAACGGGATTGTCGCGAACTAGCCGATGCCTGGTTCGTCACCGGGTCGCCACTAGGTAGGAAGAAAGGCGTAGTCGTGGACTAGCCGATGTCTGTTTCACCACCGGATCGCCACTAGGTGGAAGTTTGCGAACTAGCCGGTGCCTGTTTCATCACCGGTTGTCACAGGATGGGTTGTCGTTGACTAGCCGATGCCTGTTACATCATCGGGTCGCCACTAGGTAGGAAGAAAGGCGTAGTCGTGGACTAGCCGGAAATAGAGGTGTGCGAGATTCCCGAAAATGTTCGGGATTCCCGTAAAATACTTTACGGGATTACTCTAAAATATTAAACATAGTCAACCTGGAAACATTACCTGATCGAGGAGAATAGTATCCGACCAGAGCTTTATTTTTAATTTGTTAAATAATAATATAGATTGTCCCGCCCTCCTTATGCAAATTAATTTTTATGTACCTGAACGGGCGATTCTTACATTTTTCGTTGTATGTGTACAAGAAATATTAAATACATGAACATTTCCATGTAAAGTGCGATTACGAACTCCAGTTCTACGTGTAGTAGGAACTTGCTTAGGAAAATGGCAGTGGGAGTATAGGAAAATCTGGAAGACACTTCTATGTTTTCCAGATGTATGTACTTTCCCATAAGAGGAAAGCTGTTAGTGTATAATATTTGGGCATGTGAGCCGGACCTCCTGCGTGAACACGTGGTTCCAAGAAGGGAGTAGAAGTCACGTAGACACTCTGTGGACTTCCCTAGTCGTGAAAGAAATACCTCGAAATTGATGTTGCAATAATGAATGTTTGTTTTCCGTTTTCGTTCTGTCGGTTCGAGTGACAGGATCTTTATTTCGGTCGTCCCCGAAAGATATGCAAATCGTTCCACCCGCGACCACGATTCGGTAATTCTGACCAAACGCGTATCGCCGGAGGCAACGGAGCTGAGATGTGGCAAATTGCCAGAGTAGCCTCGGCCAGTGAGTGAAAGCAGTTCGCACAATGAACTGCTTACTATCAATTAACGATGGACGTTCACGAGACGATCGGCAGGGGACATATTCGATGTATTCGTGCGGCGCGGCGGTTGCGTGCGCGTGTAAAGAGCCTCATCCGAATCTGCGCTAACCATTGCTTCACAGCTTGCGTGACGACTAGAGAAAGTATCCTTACCTTCGAGCACCATCTGTGCCGTCCACTTGCCCTGTATGACTTTAGTCTTGCTTTGGCTTTCGTCGGTAGACCATCCTATGAAAACAGACGACGGGCTGGTAAAAATCGAACGGACCGAGCAGAACCATGAAACGCGCTTTCTCTTGAACATGTGATATCGCGATCCAAGACAACACTGACAACTGAAACGCGCACCTGTTCACGCAATCCTGAGTGATCCGAAATTACTAAAAGCATCTGAGTAACTCATTGCTTTCTTGCTTCGCCTATAATGGCAGAATCGCATCTACCGATATGATACCATATCCATTGATAGAACACCTTTCCTTTATTATACATTGTTTATTGTCGAGTACCTTGATTTCGCAAACAATAACCGACCCGTAATCCCCCGTACCTTCGACCGTTCCTTTGGATAACAGTGTGCGTAGCTCGGGAAATTCGTTAGCAATACCGCGAATACCGTGGAGATCGTAGGTAAGTCCAGAGAAGAGATCTCTTCTTTTCGTTCTAGAAAAATGATGCTGCAATTGGCGTTGTGGTTGCTGCTGGCCTTCGTCGTTCTCTGGCTACTTCTGAACGTCGCTAGAATCGCCGAGTCTGTCTGGGAAGTTCTTCTGCCGATCTTCGACTCGACGCCGATCGACCTGAAAACGAGATTCGGCGAATGGGCTGGTGAGTAACTTCGTCGATACCCTCGCGAGGTGTTGTTCGACTCTTTTGAAAGATCGTCGTTGAAATGACAGTGGTGACGGGGTCGACCGACGGAATCGGGAAGGCTTACGCCATAGAATTGGCCAGCAGAGGGGTGAATCTGGTGTTGATCAGTCGAACCTTGGAGAAACTGGAGAAGACCAGGGATGAGATCCTGCAGGCGAACCCAGGGATCGAGGTGAAGATCATCGTGGCGGATTTCAGCAAAGGGAGAGAGGTCTACGAGAAGCTGAAGGAACAATTGGAGGACATCCCCGTCGGGATCTTAGGTAATTGATGCGCTCTCGAAAAGTGGAACGCGAATGCCTGCAAGGATGAGTACCGTGGGTTGGTTCGAAGTTGAGGAGTTTGAATGGGAATGTAGGCTGACGGAGAGTAAGTGGTGTGAATTTGTGTTTTCCTTGTGGGCGAGTTACGTGTCAGCGCGAGAAAGTTGATTACAATCGACCGGCGTGGAATTTCCAGTGAACAACGTCGGCATGACGTACAGCTACCCGATGTACCTCGGCGAAGTCCCAGAGAACGATCTGTGGGACATCATCTTGTTAAACGTCGGGGCTACTACGCTAATGACACGGATGCTCATCGGGAAAATGCAAAAACGTGGGAAGGGCGCTATCGTGAACATCTCGTCTGGCTCGGAGCTGCAGCCGTTGCCATTGATGACCGTTTATGCAGCGACGAAAGCGTACGTCGGCAGCTTCTCGGAGGCCATCAGAAGCGAGTACTCCAGGTTCGGATTGACAGTGCAACACCTGACGCCGTTCTTCGTCAATACGAAGATGAACGCGTTCAGCAACAAGCTGCAGGTAACTCGAAGCCGCGCAACTGCGCGCCACGTAATTGTCCGCCGCCGGTAATTATTGATTTGCTTGGGGAGTCGGATAGGAATTGAATTAGCAGATGAATTGGGTAAATGGAATGTTGGGCGTTCAAGGCTCCACCTTTTAACCTGATAACTTTAAATTTAGTGGTTCAAGCGTAAACAAAGGTGTCGACTACACTTATTTTATCGAATGAAAAGTTATTTATGTTGGAATAATATAAAGTTAACCCTTTTCCCTACGATTTATTTTACGGTTTCAGTGATTAAAACTTTTTCATATTTCGTAATTTCCTAAGACAGGAGAAAGGAGAGAAATCTATTGTGCATGCCTACATGTTCTCCAATAACTATACATTAACAAAACCAAAATATATAGAATTTCATCTCGATTTAAAGGAAATTAATAACATACATATTTATTAGACTCTGTTCTGAATCTTCATCATGAGTCTGACACGATATTGTAGATTGTTGGGTAAGGGGTTAAGGGGATAGTCTCGTTTCAAGGACTGCAAGGGTGCGGGCGCGCCTTCTCATTTCTTGATAATGCGTACGATGGGGTTTTTCAGTAGTCAAGAGCGTTAGATAAAAGACATACTACACAGACTACACCGCTGTCTCTCTTAAAAGTCCTACTTTTTACATATAGCTGTCGCAGCTTTATCTCTAGCGCTGTATCTTTACCCTTAGAATTAACTATCGTTGCAGGTGACCAGCATTCTTGTGCCAAACGCAACGACTTATGCAAAAAATGCGATCAACACCCTCGGGAAACTGAACACCAGTACCGGTTATTGGGCCCACGGGATCCAGAAGATCTTCACATTGATTCCACCAGTGCATATCAGATCGAAAGTCGGATTATTCATGAGTCAGACTTTCAGGAATGATTACCTCGAACAAAATAAAAATAATTAAAGAAGTATGTAGACTATGCGTGTACGTGTGTATGTGTATATTACATTTCGCTTTTCGTTGATAATCAATAAATTTCTACGAAAAATGTTATAAATAATAATATATCTACAAAATGTAAAATAAATAAAGCAATGAGCAATTTATTTTTCAAATTCATTCATTTTCTCTTCGACTTCGTGTATAGTCGCAACAGATTTTCCAATCGACTTCGTGTATATTTATTTATACATTTCCTGTATACGTAATAGTTTTGATCGTTTCCGTGGTTTTGTCAGCGAGAAAGTAGCACGTGAAACGACCGCGATACGTACTTACATTATGCGAATTCCAACTTTCACGGTGTCTGCGCAGAAGATCCGCGAAATCGGCTCGAACTGAGCACCCTTGCGTACGCATTCCCGGATCACGTGACCCGAGCGGTCAAATTCTCGATAGAAGGTGACGCTTATTCTCCATCCATGCTTCGCAAGGGAAAGACGTTGAAATTTTCTACACGTTTCTCACGACGAGCAAGATGAGTCAATAGTTCACGAGCGGCTTGCACACGCAAGTGTGCCGACACAACAATATAACCATGGAGTAAGTATTGTTTAATAACCTTAAGGGTTGCGAATGGGTTCTTTTCGAATAGCAGAGTGTGTGCGCGGTGTCGGGTCTGCCATTTTGTGAATCATCATTCCGCGCTTACGTCCGCGAGTGACGCTATCACCGAACAATAAATTTCGCTACTCATCATACTACGATGCCAGTTTTGCATATTGTTTACGATAAACAAACTTTCAGGATACTCAAACTGCGAATACATTCGAAAAATTTCACCGGACGACATGATTCGGTGTTGCGTCATTAAATATTTAAATAGGTTGCGGTTTCTCGTGTACATATTCTCCGCGAACATTGCTATTTACAACGAGATGAATCGTTTGTAAGTTACATAATGTAACTGGAAAACAACGTGCTTATTTGGCTCGCTTTGAAATTTTCGAACAGTTCGTTCCATTCGCAATCTCCGGTTTATGAATTCTATGTGAATAATTCATTTTTCTGATTTGGATGATCAATACGTTGATTAGCAGCCATAGAAATACCTTAATAATTAAGAAATCTAATTGTTGTTAATCACACGATGAAGTGATAGAAGTCGCACTGGAGATCCTTTTGCTTAACTTAGATATTTTATTTTCGTGCAGTTCATTCCATTCGCAATCTCCGGTTTATGAATTCTATGTGAATAATTCATTTTTCTCCTTTGCATCTTGTTTCTCGGTTAAACGCAGTGTATTGGAGATGCGGATGATCAATACGTTGAATAACAGCCATAGAAATACCTCAACATTTAAGAAATCTATTTAATAGAATGAGAAAACTGGAAATTCTAAATCTATTGTAATCGTTGTTAATCGCACGGTAGTCGATGCATCGAGGATTGGAGATCCTTTCGCTTAACTCGGATTTTGTATTTATATTTGTCTAACTGTAGGTCTTTTGCATTTTCAGAGCCAATATGGCGCTCGCTTCGAGCTACGTCGCACAGACGACACAAATTTCTTTTCATTATTTATTGATACCTCTTGGTTGGGACCGTGTCAACAATGTCAGCTGGTCAGGATCAAGGGATGTGGATGTGGAAGCTGGAGCCGGTGTCCCCTAGTGGGACGCTACCGGCTGACGTAGAAGATGACTGGCTTCTATTCGATGATAAGTCTGTAGAGCCTACTAAAAATGTTGAACCTGTTATGTACGAAGAGCACCCCACCCGAGCACAAGTTGCTACGAAACTTTTAGAAGAGTTGGACGAATGGATTAAAGAAGGTAAGCACTTCCAGAGAGAGAGAATTCTCTAATTAATTGTATTGATATCTATATATAAATCTTCATGATTTTTTCAAGGATGAAAATGGATAGTTTTATTGAGTACTATTGCAAAGAACCGTTCTATCATACAATATTTGTATATAGATATTAAACAAGCTTCTTATAACACAGCAAGTAGAAGTTAATTCCGGTAGAAAAGCATGCTGGAATTTGCACAAGATCATCAGCAATATATCAAGAAATTCGCGAAAGGTCACCGCGAATGCAAGAAACATTTATCAGGTGACCTTTCCTATCGTAAACTTGCATTACAATCCCAACGCAAATACAAAAAACAGTAACTGTTGCAGATTTGTACGTAGGAAGTACAGGATTTGTGGTATAATAACAAAAAAGTGTTATTTATAAAAGAGAGAAATAGGTTAAAGTTCGTTTACGAAAAACGAAGCCTCATATAAAAAAATGTATTCTATATACCATGAGTATTGTGATGCCCTGTGCAAGTCTGTGACGATTTATATGTGTATATAATTTCTGTAGAAGCAGTCGAAACATAGTTCATAAAGTATAGACATATCGACATTGTTACATACCCCCAGCTAAATTGGTATGATCGCGAGAAGCGTATAAATATTTCCCACTAGTCTGTCTTACGATCTGAAAAGCGTTGCGTTCGATTTATAAATCAAATAATGTTTGCGATAGGCTTGCAGTTGCTCGAACTGCAGTATACGCGTGCATAGACATCTAACTAGCTGGGGATTGAAAAGTTTGATGTACTCGCGTTGGCATGATTCTAAGATTATCACCGTCGCATGGCGTCCGAGGCGAAGCAATAGATACTGCGGTCTCGATATATCTTTAAATATCAAACTGCGTAAAAGTAGGCGAACACTTGCAGCTCCGTTCTTACGCATGCATCGATTAAGTCAGCGTCCCCGGGTTTTCGAAGCTCTACATATACGAAAAGGACAGAGGCTAACGTTCAACGCATTTTATCGGACAGCATTCTCGATACTCGGTATCGCTTTCATTCTTCCCGCTTCCTCCAGCGTGTATCTCATTTTTCTTTCTTCTTCTTTTTTTTTTCTGAAAAAGAGAGTGGGACAAACTGGTTAACCTCTATACAAACTGCTTTGGCCGAAGGCCGATAGGGGAATGACGTGTGTTTAGTTGCGTTGGAGTAGGGGCGGCAGAGGGGAAAGTCCAAAGATAAGCAGGAGTGGTCTCTCGGCAGTATTGCAAACTGATCGTACGATTCCGTCGATTAGTCTTCGTCACGAGTCGCCTTTCTGACGATACGCGATCGTTTTCCGGGCCCCGTTGCGCATTGTTGTTGTTACAAACGTGGAAATATCTCTCCGTTCGGCTGATTGTGTCGCGCCGAGTGCCACAGGGAGTCGTGACTTCGTGGCCGACCAAATCTGCTAAATGTAGCAGCTAACGAGCGACTTACTGTGCGTGTCAGTGATCCCGACGCTTGAAAAATATAAAACGATCCAGTTGATCTATGGTGAACCGTATGCTGCGTCGTGTTTCGCTACTGTTACACAGGCTACTGTAAACACGGTACCTTCGCCAACGATCTATCGATCTACATACATTCGGAGCGTAATTTTCGCTCCCAACATACGTTAGCGTGTTTACACGTGTTCACGAGAGATATATATCGATCACGGTGACCGAAAGCTGCAGCGATCACTTTGGAATTGAACTCGACACCGTTACGGGAAATATTCTTCGATAGATTGTGAACGATTTGTCGATTGATGTAAAGTGATTGGTGAAGTGCGTAACATTCATGGACGTCTAGTCTGAAATCGAGTCGCGACGAGAGCGGAAAAAAAGCGGATCGGAGCGAATCGAAGGGGCAATAAAACGATACTGGCATTTTTAAAAGTGTTGCGTGGAAGCGACGAATTGTCTCGATGCCCGAGTGTGCTAATGTTGTATGATAGCATGCAGTTCGCATATCGCTACACGTGGAACCGAGAGATCATTGTCAATTCCCAGAAATTAGTAAAAAGACGTTGAGCTCGTGTCCGTACAGGTGGACTTTTGGCTGCTTCACATTGATCATATACACCGTACCGTGCATCAAGAACATTATTTTCCCACTTTTTCCATTATACATATACATATATTTCTCTTATTATTATATACACATATATTACTCTTTAAATAAAAAGGTTCACGAAAACACGCTACACATGATAATGGCTGCTATATGTTACAGCGGTACGTTTCCTTTCGCTTTACAACACTTCCCCTCTCTTTCTAGCATTCACTTCGACTGAAAAATATCTTTATTACGCATATCAAAGCACTGTTACCACATTGTTCGCATTATCGTACCATGTAACTGGATCGCAACGTTACTAAATATATTACTGTCAAATTATATTTTCGAGTTTAAGCCCAACTTTTTCAATATATTCGTGCGCGCATTAAGGAGGTAGACTCGTTTCCAGGATTGCAAGGGTGCATGATGCCCCTTTTCATTTCTCGATAATACAAAGATGGGGTTTTTCAGTTGTCAAAAACACTAGATAAAAGATCGATCTAGCCCGCGATCGCCCTCAAAAGTCCTATTTTCTTTTTTGTTTACGAGGCGTAATTTGCATTATTCGGAAACATAAAGCTGCGCATGTAGCTATTGGGTTGGCAAGAAAGTGATTTCGGTATTTTGAGGTGAAATTAAAATTTCTTTAAGCAATGAACTTTAATCGACAAAATATTTTCCATTTTGTTTAATGATCATTTGTCATCTTTCTGGTAGCTTAATAAAGTTATTGACTATTTTCATGAAACTGCGGCAGCTACATGTTGAATAACAAAATTTGGTGTCATTTCACCTTAAAATACCGAAACTACTTTCTTGCCAACCCAACATTTTCTTAAAGCTGCGACAGCTACACGCTTCCGAATAATACAAATTCCGCCTCGTAAACGTATAAATAGGACTTCTTAGGGCGATCGCGGCTTAGGTCGATCTTTTATCTAGCGCTGTTGACTGCTTAAAAACCCCATCCTTGCAATCCTGGAAAAACGAGTGTACCCCCTTAAAATTTCCGCGCGACATGCGCGTCGAAAGCAATAGAATACTTGTAATATGTACCAAAAGCTTGTGGGAGGCAATTCTAAATATTTTCAATTATATGTACAGGGTGTCACAAAATTATACGTCGCAGACACCATAGCGCGATTGTACACCCCAGATTTAGTCGAAAATTACACAAGGAACCCTCCACAAAATTGATCTTGAACGTGAAAAACAAGGTTTAAATATAGCATTTTTAAAAATTTAAGACTTTTAATGTTTTTCACGTTCAAGGTCAATTTTGCGGGAGGTTCCTTATGCCATTTTCGTCTAAATTGGGGGTGTAGAATCGCGCTATATGGTGTCCGCGACATATAATTTTGTGACACCATGTACATACAATGAATTAAACGTCTGCGGAAAAATTGATTCTAAATATATACAGCAGATTAACGTTTACTGTCCCTGCTATTTATTGAATATACTATTACTGGGAATTCGTAATACACACGCTTGAAGATATAATTGTACTATGTACTTATATAAATCTTTATAATTAAAAAAATTCTTATCTAACCCCTTGCCCTCTGCATTTAAATGCAGATAACTACCATATTTGAAGTGAAGCCTGATCAAAGTTTCACCAAGAAATAGGTTAGGGGTAGTTTATCAGACATTAAATGTTCAACGTATTAAAACGAAATTGTAATGCATGGAAAAAGTTTTGAAAAAAGTCAATTATATTATGTGAAAGATGTGAACATATTTTTATTGAACAATTTGTTTTTCTAAATTTACGATCTTGTTTTGAATAAAAATTTTGAACTTTAGCACAGACTGCTGTCCGATAACTATAGGCAGCGGATCTTTATGCAAAATAAAAATGTTCTATCTGACTTGAACAAACTGGAGTCAAATGAAAATTTATTTTCTTTCTTAATACGTTTACGCGGTTGAAAATAATATAATAGTATTTTGAAATTCTTCTTAATGTTCTTACTATTTTCAGTTCCACCTTCTGATTTTCGTCAGAAATGCATAAAATCCGCTGTCTACCGATAACCTAAATATCAGACTGTGCTCTAAATAATGTATTATACAAGTATCGATTGCAGCAAGAGTGTTAGTAGCCAAAGAAATTGCAAATCGAGAACTTGTTTTTCTAGTTGAGCTGGTAACGTCCATGAAATTATATATACATCAATGTACCACTCCTACTTATTGTTCATGCGAGACAAGTAAAAGTACTGTTAACTTCTATTCCGATATAAATTGTACAAAATACAGAAAATCTTATTGATACCGTTTCAATAAAACAAGTTCAATTTATAGGATCTACTACAAATATCATCGGAATCTGATAATGTGGTATCAATGTTTTGTTTGATATAAAATCTGAGATCACTTAATTAATGACCGACGCGTTGGAAAACGTCGATCGTTCTCTGTACTCCCTTATCTTTTAAGACTAAACGACTAATATTTGTTTACATCTTTAAAAAACCAAAATTTTCTTTTTTGCAGAACCTTTTTCAGATTGGTTGGAAGAGAAGATAGAATTGCCCATTTTCGAGGAATTACCAGGTCCTGAGAATGTACATCTGAAACCAACCACGTATAACGAAATTACAAAGATCCCTCAGCAAGATGATACCCAAACGCTGCTGCAAGAGTTCGAAACTGTTCTGGGAGATGTGGAAGCTTGCCATCAAATAGTCCCCACGTCCAGCTCCACGCTAACGCCACCTCAATCACCACCGCCACTGCCACCACCGCATAAACCGTTAAGTGTGGACACCCAATTACTCATTACTTTACAACCTGTACAGCCATTATACTCGAATCATCAGTCTATGTACGATGTAGTGGTCCCCGAGGAAAAAACGTACACCAATGAAGTTGTACCTGTACAGTGGAATCCAAAAAGTATAGCAATAGATCCGTTGAACACAGACGTTGCGCACGACTTAGCTGTGGTCGATGAATACGTGCGGTTGCAAACCGAAGATATTCCGCCGTCTAGTCCATGCACCAGTTCAGGTGGTAGTTACACATCATCGGAAGATTCTGTAGACGATCCAGATTGGATATTTGAAACCGAAAGAAAATGTACAAAACACTCCACAGGCTCCTCGGCCAGAAGCCGCCAGAAACCATACTCACGGCCAACCGTGGAAGACAAAAAAGTCCGTAAAAAAGAACAAAATAAGAATGCGGCGACGCGTTACAGACAAAAGAAAAAACAAGAGATCAAAGAAATATTGGGAGAAGAACAGGAGCTCGCGGATCACAACGACAAACTGAAGAACCAAGTAAAAGACTTGCAGCGAGAGATTGGGTATTTAAAAGGCTTAATGAGAGACTTGTTTAAAGCCAAGGGTCTGATGAAATAATCCGTTCGCCAACCACCGTTATGTTTAATCGTTTTTATTAAATTTATTAATCATATTTTTTTTGACACTAACTATTTTACAATGGTCCTAATAATATGTATTGTAATACATAGACTTAGATTACTGATTGTTATTCCCTCTCTCTTCTTTTTCTTTCTCTTTTTTTTTTATCTAGCAACGTATTCGAACATAAATCTAAAGTCTATCACAGCTTCTTAGTAGGACTACAGAACTATCATCGTGTAATCCATAAATATATATGCGCACCATCTCCTGATTTACCGATGGTCCATTTTTAAGATCAGCAAGTAAGATGCATTAAATAACCAAAGAATTTACGAAGTATACAGCCTTATGAAACTCTGCCGAGTGGAAACTTTTGTTGTTGCTGAGAATTCCGCGTGTGATCTAATGCATCTTAACGGATACAAATCTTTTTTCATTCCAAGCAATTCTAACCCAATCAAGTTACGAGTTTTATTACAAAAAAATATTGTATTAGAAAAATAATAAATGGGTTATTGTGTAATAAACAACGACGTTATTGTCAGAAACATCCCTGATTTCTCGTTCCCTAACAACTTTAAAAATCGAAATTGTATCCGTCGTGTGAAACGTTTTTTCTACAGGAAAGGAAAACAATACGACCATACTTAAAAACGACAATTCTGTATAAATTTCTAGTACGGAAAGTATTCCGAATATATTTTCCTTTAATAACAATAAATTGAAGTTTTTCAACTTTCACCGTTTTATCAGTTGTTCGTCCACACGAAAACCGTAAGTATATGTAATCTTTTTATGTTAAAAATAACAGAACCGTGTTTATTACGCAAATCATATGAATTTACAAACGTATTAATATAATGTTTATAAAGAAAAAAAAATAATGAAATTTCATGTAAGTTTCAATCATTTCGTATCCGTGTGAAATTGATTGAATATAATTGCTTACGTTTGCAGAACCTGTGATCCGATCGTACATGTGATGTTTCGAAAATATATTATAGAACATATTGCAGTGGGAAAGTTACGTAATAGAATTTCTGTAACATTAATTACCTGAAGAACTATTTACTAATTTTAGGATAGTATACAATAGCAAATCACTTGCTATCTTAATTTTCTAGTATGACTTTAAACCTGTTACATTTGTTTTAAGTTACATGATTACGCATTCAAATGACTTCTATGCGTAGATCGCATCAAACAATTACAAGTATTTACATATACATCTTATATGTATAGTTTAAGGATGAGTTATTCATCGTACACGTATATATGCATTTTTGTAAACATATACACAACATGCGTACAATGTATGTACATTTACATGTACATATTTACATTATATGAACATATAAATATACATGTATATATATATACAACTAAGTCGTTATTTACACACAATTGTTTTGAATAGTACGTATAATTTAGATACGTGCTCGAAAAACTTATTACGTCTCGTACGGTTTATTTGGTTTCTCATTTCTTGTTTTATTACGAGTAAACTATTTAATGTATATCTTGATTAGACAATTATATTTATGTGTATATACGCGTACGCGTACAATCAACGAAAAAATATTTTTGTACCGTAACATCAAACATGATTTAAGTTTATATGAAGCTTATATTATTTTTTTTTCCTTTTCGAATGAAAAAAGACATATATACTTCATTTAGCATAGCGCATGGTTATTATCAAAAAATGGTTTGCAGTATATTTCTTAATTATATGTAATTTTACTCATTAACCTTTATATCATACTGCTCTCTTTTCGCTATAGTCTCGATCTACAGCAGGGATGAGCAACCTTTTTTTACAACGGGCCAGCTACAAATTTAAAAATGTTGTGCGGGCCGCATGTAAGAAACTTATGATAATACACAGCCTGAATGATGAAATCAACGAAATTACAGAAATAAAACACTCATTACTAGAAATACTATTAAGAAAACGGCGAAAGATATACAGTAGCGGACAAAAGTTTACTAAGACCGCTCTAAAAAATACGATAACTATTTTAACATTGCAATTGAACGAAATTGTTGGAAAAATGGTAAAAGTTGAATTTTTAACTTTTTTATGTGGGCCTATATTGAAAATTTAAAAAATACGTTTTGTATGCGGGACAAAACGATAGAAAGATGTAAGAATCTTTAGATTTATTGCAGTTGGAGGCCGTAAATCGTGAAAATCTGCAATTTTTAGAATTGAAATTTTCAGAATATGTTTAATTGACAGAGATATATAAAACGTATTTTTTAAATTTTCAATATAGGCCGACATAAAAAAAGTTAAAAATTCAACTTTTACCCCATTTTTTCAACAATTCCGTTCAATTGCAATTTTTGAAAAAATTTCTTTCCACATCCTGTAGTAAACTAATTGCTCTAGCTTCCTAAAAAAGTTCAATTCGTATAGTACAATATTAAAATAGTTACCCTTTTTTAGAGCGGTCTTAAACTTTTATCCGCTACTGTATGTGTCTTTTGTGGAACAGCGGGACACTGTAGGAATTGTTAAAAGTCAAAATGTCAAATCTTTGAAGGGCCGCACGAGAAAGTGTGGCGGGCCGCGGGTTGCTCATCCCTGATCTACAGCCTATTACGAATTCGAAAAGTTGAATTTCAATAGCATTACAACATGTACAGAATAATGTTCTTTTAAATGAAGAAGTCATTTATAATAATTCTATAATCAATAGTAAATATATTAAATATCTATTAAGAATGGAATTTACAAGTATTCTAGATTTTACATTCTTTTTGCAGATACCACAGTAGAACTTACATTCTACTCTCTATTCTTCGTACTTGTCTATAATAATGTACATGTAATATACATGTAATTAATTCTACAAATGTAATAGAACAAGCATTCACAAAGAAAACAGTACGGACAAGTTGTGCTATGCAACCGATTTGTTAATAATTTTTTCGTCGAAATTGTGCCTCTGTCTTGAGGTTTCAGAACAGACATACATATAGATATACATTGTTCAGTTATTCGTTTATGCCTGTACTTGTGTACTTGCAAAATTGTTGTGTTAGGCGTAAAACGAAAAGAACATTAAAAGTACATGAAAATAATGTGATCGAGTATATAACAATTTTCGTACTATTGAAAGCAAATTATGTAAGTATAAAAAAGAGTAGCTGTACAATAGAAAAACAATCATATTTTGCACATACGTGGCAGTACGTTCAGCGGGGATATAACTTTCTGGAATGTTGTACGCGAAGTTCGTGAACATTTGCAATTCAGTTGATCGAACATGTTTAAATGTAAAAATGTTAGTAATGCCTGATCCAACTAAAAGATCATTGTTGCCTTTCAAAATCTACCTTAACGACTCTCGAGAAACAATGAAGTATTAAGTAGCTTTCAGTAAACTTTGTAAGTTTCTTACTTAACGATAATCACACTATAAATATATATACACCTACGTGAAAATATTTCTGTAAACTCGAAGTCAACACAGTCGAAGTACCCTTTAATAAAAAAGAAAAAAGACAAAACGTAACATCCATAGATAATAGTACAAAAAAAAAGAATGCAAACCCCTCTCACAAAAGTAAAAACGCTTTAAAAATGTATTCGATATATTAAGATATATAAATATATATATATATATATATATATATATATGTATATATTATTAGAATTTTTCGATTCAATGTATATCTATATAAGTCGCCGATCACATTCGCATATTGAGTAATATAATTTAAAACTGTTTATCATACTGAAGAGAAACAAGAGATATCGAAAAACTTTTAGAGTTTCTATGTTGTGGTATCACCTTCTTCCTGTTCGAGTCTAGAAGAACCACAAACACGACATTTACAACAGACAATACAAGGCGCAGCCAATAAAAGTAACGGCGATGCAAGAAGCAAGAGTAACCCAAATCCAGCAAAAATTCCAATGACTTGTGTTCTGTGCCAAATGACCGACGCACGCGAATGACCCAATTTATTTTTACATGGTCCTTTGTCGTAATGTCGCAATAAAAAGTCGTCCTGTTGTATTCACATAATTATGAAATTGAATAATTTTCAGAAAGAATAGTTAATATCACTATCATTCTCAATATATATATTGTAAATAATTATACTTACATCTAAGGAAGCTAAACAATACCAGCAAAAAACATGTTTACACCTCTTGCACATCATTTGAGCACATCCTTCGTCCTTTTCAATAGGTACAGAACACATGGGACAGCATTTAATATGGTCACCATCGAATGGTATACCTAATGAAAGATCAGAACAAGGACCGTTGTGCCAAGACTCTCTACATATAGAACAAAAGTCTATAGAGCAATTAGGACAATGCACAGGCCCAATAGTGGTTCCATTCGAGCCAGGAGCATTTATCGAACATATCGTTTCGCAACCTGCACGTGGACACCAGGCACGTGCTTTATCCATAGACACATCTGTAAGATGCAATAATAAAATTGTTAGATTATTTTATCAAAACTTATGCACGGATATGTAACAACTTGTACGCTCAACGTTACTCACCTCTATTCAATCGGAACTTGTGATGTTTTTCCATAAGTTCAGGAGTAACAAGGCTCGCTATTTCTTTTATAGAAAGTATCGCTCCGTGGTCGCATTGCGCGTCGGGACAACTAATTTCGTATGCACCTTCTTCAATTTCAAACTCAACGTACGCTTTCATACACTATAACACAACGATATATGCAATACATTCCGTTTAATAACTTTCTAATAGGAGAACAATAACACTTACATCTTTACAATAGGAACAACCACAGCCTTCTATTTTAAACGTTTTAGAAAGAGAAATTTCAACAAGACATAATTTACAAAAAAGACATCCGAGCACTTGCTGAGAGCCTGCCGGAACAAAATTGCCCGCAGCCAAACTATAACGTGAACTGGAAGCCAGCGACAACAAACTAGAGCAACGAGAACATACTCGACTGCGATTTATAGGTCTGCCCTCCAAAGCGGAAGTGCTCAAACCTACTGCAGTTTCGCATTTCCTTAATACGCCTGGACCCAAGCTCAACCAGCTACTACCGCGAGCTTCCAAACTTGCGCTGCTCTCGGGTCTAAGTAAAGGTGAATCTACCCCTTTTCCCAATGTTGTTCTTTCTGTCAGGGAAAGGTTGACCACGCTCGCTTCTTTGCGTAACAAAGGTAATCTGACGCCGGTTAGTTTATTCGACTTTTCAGCCTTTTTCTGATTGGTAGTAATTTTGGTAGAAGGGTTTACAGATGTCACGGAGCTGGTAGCAGTACCCATATCCATTAGCGGAGCTCGTCGAACGACGAGCGAATGTAGGCTGGGCATCCCCTAATTATCAATCAAAATTTCACCACCAGTTTCAGACAAAAGCTATGTGTATCAGGTTTTCCTAAACAGTTTGCAACTGTGCTCGCTATGTAACAAGTGACATAGACAAGTCATAAGAACTGGATATGTCACACCCACAAAATTATTTGCCACTACACAGTTGTATTCATTCATTATGGCATAACTTTCGAATATTTCCTATATTTCGTTCTTTCTTTTTTCATATTATTACTCTTATGACAATTCTATCTCGTGTAATTTCAAGGTGATTAGAAACGATATCGATTTCTACTAAACAGTTACGACACAACGTTCACAAAAATATTTGCATTTCAATACGAAACTGTTGACACACGAGTAGTTCTTTTTACTTTGAATCTTGAAAAATTCATGCTTTTCCAATAGTTGACCGAACAATCGAAATAATAGCGAACAATGTACGAACATGTATGTGTGTAACTTGGAACGGATTGTTTAATCGGTAACGGAACAGCTGAAAAATATTATATTCGTCGTTCCCGAACAATATTTATGTTGTGCTTGTCAATCCGTGATATGTCGCGAAAGTAAGAAAATTGCTACGTAATATTTCACACATACTCATTATCCAAAGGAATGTGTATCTATTGACAATTCGATCATTCCGTCGGGATGCGCTTCGATTTTATGCCTTTCTTTTTTTTTCTAATTTCACGGACTGTTCGTGTCCTATGTCACAAAGTGCAGCAAACAGTGTATACAAATTACCGACTAAACTACTTCCGCCCCCACTTGCTTCACACTTTTTCACAGAGTATCGGAAAAAAAAGATTATCACTCTACGTCTGCACGGTGTGTGATATCTTTACAGAAATCGTATTTGTTTTGTGTTTGACATAATACACACGTATCCTTGTGACTCACTTGACGCGTATGAAAAACACAAGACAGAGCCAGTCCAGTGAGAAATATCTATTATATACGACATGAAATTCGGAATTGTCACGGATTAAAAATAATTCGAACGCTAGGAAACTTTGTCCTAATAACAGCGAGAGTAAGTAACAATTTTGTATTCGTTGGTTAATATACTTGCTCGTGTGTAATTTCGTTTAATTCTAAACGTGCAGGTATCGGGTTTAAAAACAACACGATAACATTTTATTGCTTGTTTATAATGTATATATATATATATATAGATATATATATGTAGATGTGGTTTTTCCTTTAATTATTCAATATTGTTACCAATGCGATCCATAAATTTAGCAATACAACCGACATTTCGAGCTATCGCTTTAGAAGTCTCCGAAGTTTTGTGCAAATGATATTATTCGTTTAAATAGTTTACAGAATCTGAGGATAATGGAAAGTTTCTCACCGGTTCATGTTTCGTGCTTGCTATACACATCGCAATCTCTAAATTAATTATAACGAAATCAAGATTATTAAAACTTCACATGCATATATATGCACAATTCACATTCACAGAATTCGACGTTCCCCGTTGCTGCAGGCTGCAGTTATAATACAGTGTGCACAAAAGAGCGGGATATTTAATTTTATACCGCGACGCACCAATGTCTACGTTACTTTTTCATGAATGCAAAATCAGACTATTGTCAGTAGAAATCTTGGCGTAGTCGTTTTTGTTAAAATTGTAATAAATTAGACAAATACATATATTTTTTTTTTGTTTTAAAGAAACTTATATCTAAACACATAAAATATAAAGAGTTACATTAGGAATTGTTCTCCATGAATAATTTATCTAAGAAACGAATAATCACTTTATTATACAATTTTATGACACAAAAATGATTAGTAAAACTTAAAAATATTAGATAATTATGCTACAGATTGTGTATATATTCTGATTACAGATGCTGATAATCAGAATATATAAATTTTAAATATATACAATCACTAATTTCATTGCCTTTTTTTTTTCTTTTGTATAGTTGAATTCTGCATATAGTGTATATTATCGTTCAACACTTAAAGTTTATTACAATTGTATCAAAAATTGAGCAAATTATGTATCAGCGAGACTCGTCGATCAATATAACAAGGAGAGTAAATTAAAGTTAGTGAGAAAGTAAGGATATATAGGCGTTATTCGTACGTAACGTAAGGAAGCAGCATTTTATGAACACACTTTTTAATGAATAATATCAATATCAGACTTTTAAGCAATTCCGTATTTGTCTTTAATTGTAGCAGTCTTTACAAGTTGTGAGAATGTCAAAATAATTGCTAAAGAAATTCATGTTGACTAGAGTATTTTCTGTACTTTTGTACAAACATAGATTTTTGCCACCACGTTACTGCCATTCATTATTTTTTTTTGTTTATGTACGTATATATCGTATCGAATACACGAAATTTTTTAAACATTCACCGTTATAAGTAATTATTGTATACTACTGGATGACACGCGAATAATACTTCATGAATCATGGCACGAAAGTTTTATAAAAATTCGTATATTGCAATTTCCATAAGCGAAACAGAATGGTGAACTATATGTACATTGTCACAAGTAATATTTTATATATTTTTTCTTTTCTTTTGAGTTTATAAATAAAGGCGTATAAAAAGGAGCAAGAAAAATATGTTCAGTTACAGTCGCAATAATAATTACTAGTAATCATAGAACAGTAATCGCTTATAATTCAACAAATACTTTCTACTAAACAACAAATTCATTTGCATGTGTACTCTATACATGCAACATACTTCTAAATTACAAATATTTCTTCAATTTTTTTTTCTTCATTACAAATGTATCTTACACATACTAATTGAAAGTTTAAATAATACATCATTGAATTAAAAATAATAATTTAGAAGGCTGCATAGAATTTGTTGTTATACGAGTCATGACTTGTTATATTATAGCTGTGCGTTAAAAGTAAGATGGATAACATTAACTTAATGTTGGTCGTATATTTTATAAAGAAATATTGCCAGGTATACTATATTGTCCTTTTCGGGAATGTGTGTCAACTGCTCGAACTGCGAAGTAATAATTATTGCCTTCGGAAAACTGTGAAGATAAATGATGGATAATGAACATTATCGATAACAGTAAATATAGTAACCGTAAAGTAATAACTATTCTAATTACTTGCGTAAGAGTGCACGCCATTGGCAATGGTAAAGCTCGAACATCTCCTACTTTTTTCCATAACGATGTGGTAGGAGAAATACCGGCAACTTCTTGGTATGCATATAGTTGATAACTAACAATATCTGCATACTTATCAGACAAATTCATATTCCAAGACAGTACGATACCTACACGATCAACATGAATATTTATGATTCTCGGAATTTTCTTATTGATCTCCCAATCATTGTTTACGTACCATTGGCAACCTTAGAAATTTTTAGAGACGGAGCCGGTGGCGGGAGTTTCCATACAGGATTATTCATAGCGTAATTTCGTGTATCCGGTAGAGGAGCTGGATGCTGAAACGCGTCGTAATCGAATGTAACATTATTCGTATAAATCAAATGAAATCAGCGATCTACATAAATAGTACAATACCTTGTTCAATTGTATATTTGAAGGAGCCGAAGTTGTTAGTACTCTGACGGTTCCGTTTGCTACCGTCGAAACTCCTGCAAAAGTAAGGTGCAATTAAGCACTGCTCGTGATTTATAATCGATATTATTATACAATATCATTTACATACCAGTTTTGTACGTCAATGTTGGGAACGAAGTTCTATTACACGAAGTTACCGGCCGTATCTAGAAATACAAAATCTTGTTATGCGATTACAAAACTATTTTACGCGTCGAAACTTTTTCACTGGTTTACATAAAAAAATGTTGAATTCGTTTTACCGTTGCGGAGTTCGGTGCTGCTATTTGTAATAGCCTTGTCGGGCCTACACCACTTTGCATCACGTACGCTAACCGGGGAGCGTTCATATTATTCTAAAAAGAAAATCAATTTACAACGAATGTTCACATCGTGCCGATTGTCAATAACCACGTATTATTTGTTTACATACTACTAAGGCAGTAGGTGTCGGTTGGCTAGCAGGTTGTACTACTCTTATACTAGGAGGTTGATTCGTTATAGCTACATTTCCAGGGATAGTTTGGATTACCCTTTGGAAACAGGTTTGTGTTTTTTGTGCTAAACTGATTTGCTGTTCAGTTATTGTATTTGTAACTACCGGTGTACTGGTAGCACCTGCAAATGATAAAGCTTTTCTTGAAAATATCACGTATATTTACGAAACAGTATCATAAGCGTTTAATGCTTTTTAATATATACGATTGATTATGGTAATTTATTCGGTAATATTTCTTATACCTTTACTTTTCTCTTCTTCGTCCGTCAGATCTATCAGATCATTTGTCCTCGGTTTAGCGATATTCACTGTAGTATTCTGACGACTCAGTTGATTCGAGAACTTCCCATTTAGAACTATAGTTTGTTGTGGTTGTTGTGGCGGCAGTGGCGACTACAATAAGTATAAAAATAGATGTTTGTGTGTGTCACGATATGATTGAAGCGAGATGTACAAGTACAATAACAAAAATTGTAAGTACTTACACTGGATATCATTTGTTGAACGTTAGATTGATTGGGTAATTGTAAAGTATGCTGTGCCTCCATTGGCTTAGCTACAACTAAAGCTGCAGGAGTTACGGCAGGCATAATGTTTGGAGATTGAGTATGACTTTGTGATACCGCAACACTCGGAGTCGCTACTGTTTCAATTCGCCTCGGTGGTCTCACTTTGACTCCTCTTCTTGGACTTGTTGAAATGTTAAGAGAAGCTTCGGGAGCAGACGTATTTAACGGGGTACTATTGTTGCTTGGAACGTTCACGGATTTGATACCAGTGTTCTGTTGTAATTGCCGCAAACACTGCATTCCATGGTCCTACTCAAAAATAATAGTAATCATAATGTCCAGCAATAATTAGAAATCGTGTAAGAAATAATTATTTTGGTGTATACCGTTATAAAATTAACTTGTAATCCGACGGATCTATTGATTTTAATCGGCGGGACAGGTTTGTCATTATTAGCACGCCGATCCGCGGCGTTACGACTTAAAACCATCTCGAAATCCTTGATTTGCTTGGCCAATTGTTGACATTTTGCACGCGTTACCTCCTGGTTTCTTTCCGATATACGCGCTTGTTCTCTCAATTTGCCGATTTCATCACGCATAGTAATCGTTTCAACAATTTTTTGTATCAGAAGTTCTTCTAGTTCCTTAAAGAATTAATCAGTATTAGAATATATTCGACTAATATTAGTACCTCTGAAATTCGAATATTTTCAACGTACTTCTTGTTTCAATTTCGGCAATTTTTCCTTGATATCTCTTTGGAAAAATTTGTTAACATAATCGAGTTGCTTAATATTTTCGGAATCATTCTCTTTCGAAGATAATTCGTCAGATAACGAGTCGTTGTTAATTTTGATTTTTTTTACACTACCATTCACTATTATATTATCCAGATCGGAACAGCTACGTTTTAAAGACGGCGGGGACAGAGATCGTGCATCTTGATTTACCTTATGATTAATAATTACAAACTTTTCTGAACTATCGCTAGACTCCAAATCACTGTCATGATTCAAAAATTTCTTTCGTATGATTTCTTCCGCATTCTTGGCAGTTTTTCTCTTTTGCCTTCCACTTTCTTTAACTGTAACAAAATATCGTAATAGCAACTATATCATAAAAATAAACATTGAATAAATTACGATTAAACAAATATAGATCCATACGTGTAAAGAGCAATATAATCTTATTTCTGTAAAAGTCATAGATGCCCAATAACAACACATAGCACAAATTAACATTTTAGGGAAGAACTTCCATGCGTAATCAAAATCCATTAATCACTAATAGAATTTTAATTATAAAATTTATTGCCCAAACACTGTGTTACACTTTTTGAACATTCTCTGATATGCATTTTGATTGTTGGTTTGATTTCGTAAATATTACACATCAAGTTGAAGGAGTGAGAACAAAAAAAATGGATATGAAAAATTTCTTTAAATTTAACGATTGTTTGATAATACATTCCAATTTCTTTTACCAATGGCAAAGAAGAATTTAATATTATAATAAAAGAAACATGCAATGTATATTGTATAATATTTGTATGATATAATGTTGAAAGAAAATGCAAAAGAAAGCAAGCAAGCAATATATAAATAAATCTGAATCCCGCAATTCTTAAGATCAGTCATGTAAAGCATGCCCTACCTTGCTTATCTTCTTCGGAAACAGTTTCTTGTGCTGCCGCGATCATTTTTTTTGTTCGCCTTCTCCTTCTTTGAGTATTTACGGGAACCTCAACCTTTTTCTCACTAACATCACTATCGATTACTTTAGTAGTGAGACCTAATGAATCGTTTTGCAATTCAACGCTAGATAAATCAGTTTCATCCAATGTGGATACCTTGTTTTCAGTTTGTGCTGAGCAATTTATTATAGGGCTTCCTTTGTTTACAGATTTTACGTTTTCCTCGGTGACGCTATCATTTTGTTCCTGAAGCTTAGTATTACTTAGATGATCATCAGAAACAAGTAGTTGGAGTAATTTAGAATTTGTACTATTATCGCTATAATTGAATCCGTCTTTATCACATGTTTCGCCATTAACAAGTGGCTCAACTATTGTATTATTTTCTTTCGCTTTGGTTTCCTTATTACCTTCTCTGTTATTTGGATCATCTAGTATAGCATCATCCGTCTTGGGGGTATGAGTTTCAACGATTTCACTCGGTTGTATATCTCGCATAGACGTGTCATTCGTATCTGTTAAAATTTCTTCTTCGTGACTCATTACTTCCTCAACTATTGTTAAGTCATCATTATTTTTTGTACTCTCTTCGAGCAGCTCATTTTCACTTATTTCTATTGTTTCCATAATTTCTATACACTGCTGATTCGTAGTAACTTCATTATCCTCTGCTTGACAAGTCAGTTCAGTTTCTTCGCTTCCATCCAGATCTAATTTGGCTGTGACATTATCTTTTTTATTATTTTCATTATACGCTTCAATAAATTCTACGTCTTCGTCGTCGGACGAACTTTTACGGCCATCGGTTAATAACTTTGCCAGTATATTAAAATTACTAGAACTCTGTGAACCATTGCAATCTAACTGTTCATTATCTGTGTCAGTATTTTCTTTGTTTGCATTACCTTCTTTAGTTTCAGTTTGAGGAGTTGTTAAAGGACTTTTAATTTCTTTGTTAGAGGACTCATTTACCATATCAATTTTAATAGGTACATTATTTTTACACTCCGCATCATTATCTTTCGATTCCGCATCGTTATCTTTAGATTCCGCATCATTATCTTTAGATTCCGCTTCGTTATCTTTAGATTCCGCATCGTTATCTTTAGATTCCGCATCGTTATCTTTAGATTCCGCATCATTATCCTTACATTCCGCATCGGACAGATTTTCCGAATTTCCGTGGGCATTTTTCGTTTCATTTTTCAGCTCCATAGAATCATTAACACGATCGGTGTCGGTAACAATTCCTTTCTTTAAATCTTCAATGTTATTATCTTCCGAGATTTCAATCGATGATTTACTTGAATCATCGTTATTCTGTTCATTACCGATTGGAGTTTTATCAACTAATTCACGATTTATTTCAATTTCATTTTTCATAGCACAGCTTTCATCCTTGATGCTGGTGTCAGCTTCAGTTCTTGAAGATATGTTTGCATCTGAAGGAGACATAACATTTTGGTCAACATCACTCTTAGCATTAAATCTCTTCATAGGAGAAGGTTTGAAAGTTCTCGTTTCTTCTCTATAATCTTTACACTTGTTAAATGAATTAAACATTCCGTTGCCTCTTCTTTGTTCAAAAGGAACGAATGCATTGTGAAATCTAGTATTGTAATCGTATGGATTTCGAAATTGTCCTCTAGGTGCCGAATACCAATGTCTGACATAAGGAAAATGATAGGGAAACCGACCGTAAGGGGTACTTGCAAACCTCCATTGAAACTCATAATTTGGCCATGGATAGCGAGGCATGACATTAATGGACATTAGTGGCCTCGTCAATCCATTTAGATTTCTTTTGGTATCCTTTGCACGACGTGTTAATATTTTGTCACCCATCGAAACATTACCTGAACAATGTTCCTCTTCCTTTCTTTCCCTCGAAGGAGTTGTGTCATTCTTCGTTTCATTTTTTTCAGGAACAGCAGAAGCTCGCACATCTTCATTTTTTCCACATGTCACCTCTGCAATCCAAGTTATCAAAAATAAATGTTTTTCTTATTATACATATTATTTATGATTGGTCGGCAAACCATCTCGGAAATGCAATACTATACGTTAACGCTTCTATGTTCTATACAAATGTACAGAATAGCTAGCTTACCCATTTTCATAATTTCTGGCTTATTTCCTTTGTTGTCTAAGACAGATGTTAAAATATCATCTGGTTCAGCCTCATCGTCGTCGGATAATCTTAAACGCATACTATCATCCGACAGATCATCATCCACATCATCACCTCCATATAATAATTCATCTTCTTTTTCTTTCGATAATTCATCAATATGATGTGCATTGATACAAGACAACGAACGAATAGAATCAGTACTATGTACAGAATCACTTCTTAATGCCTCCATTGTAAAAAAAGGTAAGATATGCAAGAGACAGTGTCACAGGTCACCCATTTATCTCCAAAAATTAATATCTTTTGATCTGTAAGTGATCACTATGTATGAGATAATATTATTTCAGAAAATACCATGTGTTTAAAATGTTCAAATACATTAGTTTCAGATATAGTAAATATGTCAACAACAAATGTCTTCGTTTAATTTTTTAATTGATTAATAGATTATACATAGTTGCAAGATTACAAAACATATTTCGTACAGCATCGTGTTTGATACAAAAAACTTAAAAATAAAATTAATTTTTTTAAACTAATTGGGATAACGTTATAAAAGTTTTATTACAATACCATGTTTTGATAAATTATCATAAATTTTTTGCAGTATTTTCGAATAAATAAAGAAAAAGAGACACGCTAAGATAAGCTTAATGAAATAAATATTCACTGTCAAAAAAACAAAGCCGCTAAATTGACGTAGCCCACTTGATGTCATAACTCTTTTTATTAACTATATAACTCACGTAGCAAAATGATTACGCCGTGCTAACCACAATTTCCGCGTTACGATCTCAGTTACAGAATCAAGTTTTCTTTTTAACATAGATCAAGATAATACAATTTGGGCCCCTCGATGACGCGCCAACGTGAGTCGTCCCTGGCCCATAAGTACTCAACTAACAAAAATGGCGGACTAAAGTTGTATATCTAAGACAGTTACTGTATTAAGTAACACGTGTATTCCATTGCCGAATCAATGAATATCCAACGTTATTGTTTAATTCATAAAAATTAACATCAGCTCTTTATTCGTAGCATCATTGAAAAGATATGTAATACAGGAAATGTCGAGTACGTCGTATCACCAACATGTATAAGAAGTGAAAAATTTTGAACGGGATAAAAATTCAATGAATACCAAATCAAGAATACATGTGCACAACACAAATAGTTCCAATGAACAACCACGTTAAAAAGACTGGAAAAATAAATAAAATTTGTACTACAGAGACTTATGCATGTTCAGAAAGGCGGGATTCTCGGAGAACTAGTCTATTGAACGAGTACAGCCGAACATAGGCCCCGACATGCGTCCTCACGAAAATCAACGAGTGCACACGATGTCGTCCAATATGGCGGTCGTGATTCGCCCCCAGCTAAACTAATTTTCAATATATTCAAGCAAATAAATTCAAATATATAATGCCCCTATGTTAGAAACACTCGCGTCAACAATGAAACCCTGAATGATAATCTTATCTTTTACTTCTAAGCTAATTCGATACTTGAAATCACAAAAAGGTCACGCTTACTGCTTCCCCCACCTCCGTTCTATCCTTACACTACTTTACGCTGCTAATATTAACCACAGTACAGTAGAAATATTAATGTTTTTTCTTACTGATACTATCAGTTGTACCGTTCATTCGTTCGTAATTAAGCAATAAGTAGGTCAGAAACAAAAACAAATTATTATAAATTTTCCATTCGTATAATTATGTAAATAGTTTTTTTCTCAGCGACTATTTTTAGCTTTTACATCATATGTCCTTACAATACAAGGATTTTGAAAATGTTTGTATATTACTTGATGTGACATTTGAATGTTAATAATTTGTTTTTCAAACAAACTGCGCGTGAGACATCTAAGGAAATGTTCATTAAATATTTTTTTCTAAATTGCAAGTGCTCATATTGAACGTTTGATAAATAGCCCCACCCCTTTTCTTTCTGCGCTAACTGGCAAGGTCAACGTGCGTCACGATGGTAATACAAGATACTTCTTTTATGAGTGGGAGACTCGTACAACTCACAATACCACTCAATACATGAAATTTGAGATATAAAAAATTGATTCTATCGATCATATTCTGATAGATCGTACCACGGATTTTTGTTAATAATTAGAAAAAAAAATTATTTTGTTATGTAATTCAAATTAATGGAGTTATACATTTATACATAATTATTTCCAAAATACAGTACGAAAGGCATTAAATATTTTTTGTTACATTGCATTCCATGAAATATGTAAGATTCTTTATTATGCAGTAAACTAAGTAATAATAATTCAATTAACGTATATATGTGTGTATGCATATATTTATAGCAAAGACTATATATCACACATCCGAACGTTCTTTTGTTAGTGTTTAACACATGCGCGGTTGAATTCTGCTTATGCGCGAATGCATTGCGTGTGGGACTCAAAAACTATTCAACTCTTATTTCGATTACAGAAACAGTAATTTGTACATGAAGTCTAAATATTTATATTGTTTCGATTGGGACTACGTGTATACTAAACAAATGCATTAACAAAAATTATTTATATCTCCATAAAATTTTCAATCCATAATTTTTCATTTGACCTTATCACGCAAATGTTTACTTTTTTTTATTCGGAGTAAAATCTCATCTACTGTTAAGGACAGTGATCAAAATATTTCCTTTTTAATAGCCTAACTATATTTAATTTTGTGGGCATTATTCAAATTTTTTATTTATATAACGTTCAAAATATCTTATCTATCTCTAAACAATATTAATGTTTTATTTTACGTCAAAATCGAAATAAAATAAATAAAAATTTAATGTTTTAAGTTCGCTTTCATTTTGTATTGCAAGACTACAAAATGGCGCGCGTCAGCTATAGAAAATGGCAGCTTCTCGTATACATATAGTATATGATGTATATAACGGCCTTGTTTGTTACATTTGGGACTTCGGGCCCAAAATTTTTAGTATGTAAATCACGGCATGTAAACAGGTTTCTGATTTCTACTGTTTTCTCGTTAATTGACATGCAATATATTTGACATAAGAGTAATATTATCTTTAGTTCAAAACAATGAAAAATCTCAAATTGTTAACCTTGTTTATCGAACGATTACCGGAGAATCTTTTGGCATCGATTTGTCAGATGATTCTGAGTTACTCCGTTTCATTATTTGAACCTTACTGTAATTCGGAGCAGTAAAACAAAGTGACCCCACTACTGAAGTGTGACATGTAAATATATATACACAATTGATGAACTTACGTACAGTTATAATGCAGAAGGTCTTCAATCGGCGATGCACATGTTCTTTGACTTACAAAAATACGTTATATTTGCGATAAATGCCAGAAACGAGGATACACTGTGATACCCGTTCATCGAGTATCTGCAACACCGCAACCTAAACAAGCGAAGAGCAACGTTGCCACTTTTATTCGTGGCCGTTAGCATACACGGGACATATGGGAAGGGTCAAATTTTGATTTGAACTGGTCGAATTTTGGATTGCACCATCTACCGAGACACCAATTCTACGTTAACCTACGGATAATTAATATTATTAAAAAGAAAATGGTAAGAATTATCGACCTACATTGATAGTGTGATTCGCATTTCAGAAATTTCAGTAACGCATGCGCCGTGATGCAAAATACCTTCAGAACTTGTAATATTAGCTGTAATATGCAAAATACTTCTGTGTATAGTCGAAAATACACTATTTTAATAAATATATCAACAAGGTGTGACCTCAGTAACAATTTAGGTATCGTCGATGTATATTTATTGGGCACTTTGAAGTATTTTTCTGCTTTTATTTTTTGTTCTGAGTAAATATATAACGATTACACGACCTTGTCAGATTTGATCTCTCAAGAATTTTAATAATAGGTAATATTTACTGTTCTATGAGCAATTTAGGTTCAGATATAAAATATATCGTCGAAATGTAAGAGAAAATTATTTATTTAAATAAATTTCAAATATAACTTCGTATAAAAGATTTTAAAAAATAGCAGCATTGTGAATATACTAAATAGTTATATTATATTAGAAGGATATTTACTGTATGTGTTTATATAGAAAACAGATATTCAAGGTAATATTATTCAGGTATACGTTTTTTTATATGTATGAAGCACATGTAGTTATTTAGATATAACATTTTTATTGTACATATACACATATTAAATACTTACTACGTGGACGTGCACGTGTATTTTTTCTTTAAAATCCTATTTTTTTGACAGTTTTTTATAAATACAAGTGTTTTCTGTAAAAAGAGATAAGTGCACGTAGATGGCGACACTTACAAAACGTCTGTCCAGTGCTAAGTATCCATTACATTGTAGGTACATAATTAATATAAGTATATACATACAATTTGTATTATTCTAGCATAATAACAAAATATATTTATGCCTTTAACAACTTACTAATAGAATAGTTTTGTTGCCTTGAATATAAAAGATTGCATTTTCTTATGCTTATAAGGGTTAATCACATAAATTGTTTAAAAATAGATACTATATCTAAGATACTATCCACAAAATGTGTATTATTAATACCGTCCCGCTTATTGTTTAACATGTAATCATACCAGATCGTACATATCATTGAATGTTTCGTTGAAAATCAATCATACAGAAGTATGAATGCTATATGTTGAGTGGTAAACATAGAAGTAAGTAAATTATATTTTTAGTATCGGTACATCAATGTTTACGAAACAATATATTCAAAATGTTCATTGAAAATTTAGATTTTATTTTGTAATGCAATGGAGAACAATTTTTTATGATCTCAGCATAATGGATTAAAAACTATTCATAGAAGTTTGTACTATATCAATTTCAAGGTAAAGTTGGTATAGGAGTGCAATAGAGTACTCCTTAATACACTTTACGCAAGCAAGTAGGGCTCTGAAGATATGTAAGAAAGGGAATAATACCTGTCCGCTACAGTGGAAGTCCTTTTATCTGAAATCCATTTACTGGAACATTTTTGTGACTATCCAAATAAATGAACTCTAGTCTAGCTCTAGCCAAGTAGTACAGAGCGTCACTCCAATTACATGAACATCTGATACAAACGAAAGGCCTTAATATAGTAAACTACAATCCTAAATTAAAGAAAAACCAAAATGATGAAATCATGAAAGAGAAGATGCAAATACAGGGAAAAGAAGAAACAGAAACAAGACAGATAGCAGATAAAACAGATGGTGAAGATAGTGATAATGAATCAATTAGTTTCCAGACTATAAAAACAACTATAAAATTATTAAAAGTACAGCCAGAACTAGTATGTGAGAACTTTGAAAAATTTATTAGTAAAGCTCTAAAAAACTTTCAAATGAAAATATTAGATAATTCTATGTGTAATTAACAAAGCACATGTTGTGTATATATATATATGTATCAATTAATATATCATTATATATTTTATATCAATATTTCGTGTGTTGAGTATAAACAATAAAAAATATATTCATCTTTGTTATCTTATTCTTGAAATAAGTAGAAACCTTAATTTACCATGATTTATCAAAATGAATGTTTTCATAAGTCACTCATAAATTGTTAAATATTACAATGTTGCTATAATCCGCGGAATGAACTAGATACGTGATTGAATCCACTTATCTGAACGTGAACTTCGGTTATCTGAATGAAAAGTCAGAAGAAGAAGTGGGGGAAATCAGTGGACTCCTATTATATGAACGTCCTAGGTATATAAACTGTTTGTCCCCCGACGGGTTCATATAAATGGAGTTGAAAAGTGTTATTTCAAAAGTGTTGTACGAAGCTTACAAGGTTTCTCGGTGAACAATTAACGAACGACGAAAGTTTTCCAAATAGTATATCGGTTTTATTGGAATCTAATACGCCCGCATGCGTATTAATTACTTCTTTTCGCGAACTCGATCGAAATACATTATCCGACGGGAGAGCACTCTTTGGGCTCCAGAGGAAAGAAAAGTTGTTGTAATGGCTGCCGTGTCATGAAATGAAGGTACCAGGACGGTTTTGTCGTTCCACGATGGAGGATAACTCCAGTTCTACGTCTCAAAACCATAATGGACAAGAATCTAGTGGTACGAACGCTCCGCTGACAAATAATAAATTTCAAGGGTGTTACAGTGACAGCAATAGCGATGCCAAGGAACAAAAACCACAATACACTATGCCTGGCATTCTACATTTCATTCAGCATGAATGGGCTCGCTTCGAACTTGAAAGATCGCAATGGGAACTTGACAGAGCAGAATTCCAGGTATAATTTTCACCTGTTTTCGAAATCCTTAGGAATACATTAGCAAATTGAACGAAATACGTTGTCAAATACGTTAGCAAAATCGAACCATTGCAGGTGCTCTTTTGTAGAAAAGGATAATTTATTTATATATCGCGATAGGGAGTGAGATGAACTTGTAATTATATTAATTTACATTCATTTTACTGTAAAAAACATGTATAAATTTTATTGTACTCTATTCAGTTTCCTAGTTATATTTCTATTCTTACGATTCGATTTTTTATTGCTTCTCAATACAGACGTATTTGTGATGTTTGAATTTGGTTGAAGGCTAAACTTGTTTACAATTGTTAACTGTATGTCTGACAAAAGGGCATTAAGCACAGTTTTAAGTGAATCGTTGGAGACAACGCGACGAAGATGAAAGTTTTGTCGTAATGAAACCTGTTACAAAGTGCGTTCGAGATACGATAATTTCCTTATCAAAAAACAGAATTTCAAAGAAGTGGAGTATGTAAAAAATATGCAGTGTCACAGTCAAGTGTGCAAAGAATCGAAACAAAAAAATTATAGCAAAATATCATGCTCGGGTCGACCGAAGGATACAAAATTATGGACGAAGTATTAAGATTGTTTTAACTTATTATTTTTTGTACTGTGCAAAATTGAGTCGTAAAAATAATTGTTTAACTAGAAAACTATTTGTCTCCCTCTAATCCCCTTTCTTCTTATTGTCACTTCATCTACATTTTTGGATTATAGTAAATGTCATTGTATAATTGTACTAACTTTCAATCAAATTAATTGCAATACCTATGTATTCATAGGCCAGGATAGCTTTTTTACAAGGAGAAAGGAAAGGACAAGAAAAATTAAAAAATGATCTAGTAAGAAGAATAAAAATGTTAGAATATGCATTGAAACAAGAAAGGTGAGACAATCCTCTTGCATGTACTTGTTACAAAATCTCGTTGCTATTAATTTTCGAACTATACAAACATGTTTCGCTACTTTTGCAGAGCAAGGTATCACAAGCTGAAATATGGAACTGATTTGGTGATTCAGGGAGACGTAAAGCCACCTGTTTACGAAGAAGGTGGTAGTACTTGCGTTAACTCCGAAGTTGGAGGAGATGGCGACGGGGAAGCTCCGTTTACTTCAGTCAGCAATATTAGTTGGAGACAAGGTCGTCAAATTTTGAGACAGTAAGCGAATAACATTTAGAAATATTGCATATAACGAGTAGTAGCAACTACACGCTATATCTGGAACGTTTATTTTAGATATTTACAAGAGATTGGCTACACCGATACAATAATAGATGTACGATCGAACAGAGTGAGATCTTTACTTGGCTTAAATAATAATACAGACTCAGAAGATATGAATCCTCCTGCTCTGAATGGCAATGAACCATCAAATAAACCAATTCGAATTGAAACCAGCATCCGCAACTTTCCAAAGACAAAAGATGAGGTAAACTATTTTGTTACAAGAATGTAATTATAGCTTTCGACAATTCTAAATTTTTCTGTGTCTAAATTAATTTAATGAAATGTGTTGCTTTAACATTAACAGACAGAAGAAATAATGATAGACACCGAAGCAGCTTTTATGGAAAAATTTGAACTTCTGGCTCGGCAAGAAATGGATATAGAAGAGGAAGAAGGAGATGTAGAGGATGACTCTTATGATACAAACATTGCACTCAAGACAAATAAAGTAATACCGTTTTTTTTATTCTCATTGTTCTCTAGTGAAAAACTACGTTCTTATTAAAAATATTATATTTATTCTCTCAGTCATCTATGCTGTTAAATGAAGATGTTGATGCAGAGGCCGAAGAAGTACTAAATGAATTAAACCTTCTCACAGAAATCGAAGAATCACCAGCAAGTTCTGTTCATTTAGAAACATATACAAGTAATTATAGTCTCTTGACCTTCGAGTCTTGGCGTCGTTTATATTTTTACTATGCAGCTTTAATTCGATAGATGTGTTATTAAAAATAACAACGTAATAATGTAGTAATCTACTTTTCTAGGTGACAGAATTTTTACAGACGCATTTCAAAAAAGTTTACAACCAGATCTAAGGTGTCCAATTAAAGAAGGAGATTCCACATTGGAATTGGGGGAATTAGAACTATTGTGCGTTAACAATGAAGTAGAAACATCATACGATGTGAGCTATACTATTTATCTTTTCGCTTGTTTACTTTATATAATAAATCTACACACATGGAGATATCTCTTGTAGTTTTATTAAGTATTAAGATCAGGTATTTATTTCTATAGATGGTAGCCACGACGAAAGAAAGTTTCAGAAAAACTTGGAACGCAAAATATACGTTACGATCTCACTTTGATGCTGTTCGAGCACTCGTCTTCCATCCCACAGAAGCTGTTCTCATAACCGCAAGCGATGACCATACTCTCAAATTATGGAACCTTCACAAGACTTTACCTGCAAAGAAGTATAATATATGGAATTTCATGTGAATTTGATTTTACAACGATATTCGGATAATCTAAACACTTGTTCGTCTGGATTTCAGATCAGCTTCGTTAGATGTCGAACCACTGTATACATTCAGATCGCATACCGGTCCAGTTCTATGTTTAGCTATGTGTAGTACAGGAAATCAATGTTATAGCGGTGGTTTAGACGGTATGATTCATTGTTGGACACTACCATCGGCTAACATAGATCCGTATGATTCCTATGAACCAAGTGTCCTTAGCCAAACATTAAAGGGACACACAAACGCAGTTTGGGGTTTAAGTATGTATCAACCACGGTCGCAATTGTTATCGATTAGCGCCGATGGAACTGTAAAATTATGGAGTCCGCAGAGCAAGTCTCCCCTGCTTCATACATATATCTCTGAACAAGGTGGGCTACCCTTGTTAACATAAAAACTGACTCTTTTCACCGAGGTTAACCCCTTGCCCTACAATATCGAGTCAGACACTTGATGAAGATTATTAATTTTCTTTAAATCGAAATGAAGTTTTATTTTGGTTTTGTTAATGTACAGCTATTAGAGATCGTATAGGCATACAATAGATATACATTTACTTTTTTTTTAAGGAATTACGAACTACAAAAAATTTCTAATTACTGAAACCGTAAAATAAATCGTAGTGCAAGGGATTAAACAACATAATAATATTTTCGAAAAATTGTATGTGTGTATATACGTATCTCTTTGTAGATGGCATACCAACTTCAGTAGATTTCATTAGAGACGAACCCCATAAGTTAGTGGTAGCTTACGAAGGAGCGTGTGTGGTGTTCGATACAGAGACTGGTGAAAGCGTGGCTCGTCTCGAAGTCAATGAAACAAAAGGTTTCAATCGTGTCGTGGCTCATCCAACATTACCATTAGTCGTTGCTGCACACGAGGATCGACATATTCGATTTTACGATCATCGAACGGCTACTCTTGCTCATGCCATGGTTGCTCATTTGGACGCGGTCACTAGTCTTGCTGTAGATCCTCATGGTTTATATTTACTTTCAGGAAGTGAGTAATTGAAACGTAGAAGAAAGTCGGAAAGTGATAACATTTAATACAAACTGAATAATTCATGATTGTAGGTCACGATTGCAGTATAAGATTATGGAATATGGATAATAAGACTTGTGTTCAGGAGATAACAGCACACCGTAAGAAGTTTGACGAAAGTATATTAGACGTAGCATTTCATCCATCGCGACCTTTTATAGCGAGCGCAGGAGCCGATGCTCTTGCCAAAGTGTATGTGTGAGATGTAAATTAAGGTGCACCATTTCTACTATTGACATGCATCAGATGGAACAGATTTTGTACTCATTCTTTCTAGGTAGTTTTACCTGCACGTGTTACACTTCCAATTTTGTTGTAACTTATATTGCTCTACTTTTTAAAGTATCATCTTAGAGAATACCAGATCGGGCATATTAGATATATAGCCGTGTTAAACGAAAGAGATAATGAAATTTGCACATAACCTTTGTCCGCGTAAATTGATGAGAAGGAACAATAAAAATTCGAATATAAAAACGCTGCATATTGATTATTAAGTAGCTAACATTATTTGGAATAGCGGAAAAGGGGTCCGTCTTGTAGAATATTAGTTAACATAGTTCTGAATAATTAGACAAAGAACAATACCCCTTTACCCAGAATCCAGGAAGCATACTGCCGCAGTAGCATAATATTTATCCCTATGTTAACTATTTATTACCAATATTACAGTTACTGTTGCACAGCTACTGGAGATTGATACGTATTACGTGAGGATAAAACTTGTCCTAAAATAAAATATATCAATTAGTCTCCCATTACATAATTTTTATGCCGCCTTACATATTTATCAAGGTTGGTATATAGTAACAACAGAAAAGAAAGCAGCAACAACAATAATAATAACCATACATTAAATAATGTAAGACATAATATTAATAACAGTAAATTATAACTGTGTGTTTCTCTGTAATATATTGTATTTAAAAATAGATGAACTGTGTAACGTACTATAATCGGCATGTTTTTATTAAAAATTGAATTCCATTTCTATACATACATATATTCTCCTTAAACGGGTGAAGATAATCAGGAACTAGTTTACAAGAAAGTTCAATATAAAAGATATATTTTATCGCACTCTTTCAAATAGTATCTATCCACCGCCTTTCTTTCGTACAACACGCGTTATGTAATAAGATTAAGCAATAACAAAGAAAGCGATTTTATTTATTCCTTACGCGTTGGTAAAAGTCTACAGAATGGTTTTGCTTTGATATCGCACGATTATAAATAGCGCTAAAAATGTGACGTACTGTTTAAATAATTCTTCGAAACTGTGCATTCATACTCAAATAATGTAATAGTATGTTTGCGTGTAACGCCCTTTAACTATCCAATCAAAACGAGGCTGGCACTATCATTCAGGTTAACATCTATAGACTATTATCACGTTGATTAGTTGAGCAGGCATTCGCAGTGAAATCGCAACAAAAGTTTTCTATTGTGACTAAACCTATGATATTGTAAAATACGATTATTACAAGAAATATAAGTTGAAGTAAATATGTACGTGTCTTCCATTTATTTTCAAACATAATTTTAGTATTTACATAGAAAGTAATTATAATTTGTGAAACATGTAGTTTGTACACGGTTAATAACAATCATTCTTCGATTTTCCGCAATGTGTATAATACTGTAAAGACTGCTCGTAAAAACATTCATGTTTTTAATGTATCGCATTACTGACTTTTTCTAATATGTTTGTCAGGATTTGTGGTTATGTCGCTTCAGTTGCATTTCTCTTTCGCGGATATTAAAAAGTGATATGTTCGTTGAACTTCTTAAACGCCTGTATTATTTCGCAAATTGAAAATGGAACGAAATGGTGCACGAGAAATGGAAGAACGAATGTGTATAAGGGACAGTGGTAAAACGTTAAAAAAATATGGTAGTACAGTCAAACATGTTATACGAACTGAAAATTTAATAAAGCATGCTGTATCAGCAACCGATACGCTTCAAGGAATTGCTCTAAAATACGGAGTTACAGTATGAATTCATTATATCCTATTCTACAATATTTACTACATGCGATAGTACAAAACTAATGATTTCACTTCTATATGTTTTATCTTTTTATTCTTCTAGACCGAACAAATAAGAAGGGTCAATAGATTATGGGCCTCCGACAGTTTATTTTTAAGGGAACATTTACTCGTTCCTGTCAATTTGGAAAGTCCTTTGTCGTTAAACATCGATAATACTAATGCAACCGAACAAAATACAGTTCAAAGCGTAAATATCATTTTTATTGAACTAGTCCTAAGGTGTTACTTCGCTTTATATCAAGATCTGATGTATTTTCAGGTTTCTAGTCCATCTTCGATAGCGTCGTCTATAGATGACGATAGTTCAGTTAATGATTTTTTAGCTAAAATGGATTCTTCGATAGCCAATGCTAAAAGGGAAGTAAGACGTACTCAGGGGAGTAGCGAGTAAGTTCTTAAGACATTCTGTTTACATGGTGTTGGTACCTATTATTTATTAATCAACTATACTTTTTGTTGCTCTTTAGATTTTGCACCGAGGGCAACGATACCTGTACACAGCGACATAGAGTGCCTACTAAGTTACGTAATTCCTTTCCTATGTCTTCGAATACGCATACAATATCCTCTCCGTCGGAACTAGCGAGACCATCTTCCTCCAGTGATATGCATAATTTTCCAACCGCTGTGGTTATGACTCAAGGCAGAAAAGTGAAAACATCGCTACAAAGACTTGAACAGCAACAGGACGAAATATTCCAGTTGTAGCAACTAAACGATACTGGACTGTAATATGTTCAAAACTTGACAGTGTCATTAAAGAGCTTGAAGAAATATTTATTGGAATACTGAATAACGTGTTGGAAATAATAGGAGATTATTTCATGTGCAAAAATTGGTTGATCCAGAATTAATGTAAGTTGTACTCAATCCTTCTTATAAACTGTTTATCGTACTTTAACTTCTAACAGAGAACTTTTGTAAAATGTAACGCTGACAATTTTTATTCTTATAGTCTTCAGACTATCAGCAATGGATCAACTAACTCTCATATTGTCCAAGCATATTTTTGAAATATTTCCACCAGTATTTCTTAGTGGACCATATGTGCCTTTAACCCAAATCAATTGTGCAATAAATCCAACATTATTCTTTTTGTAATGCCTATGAAAGTTTATCTTTTTCATAATTTAGAAAAGTAAATATTTCCCATTCGAAAGTTTTATGAAAATGCACATGCAGCGTACTATTTACATTTTTCAGATTATTCGTAATTATTAGAATCGAGTACAATGATCTTTCCTTTTTTTGCTAATATTATGCTATATAAAATGACGCAAATGAACTATAATTTAATAGATAAATTATAATCGAATGTTAATACTCTATTATACTTTTCTCTGGTCTTCCTAACAGAATGCTCTTAATATAATTTCACTATATACACCTTATTTTTTTTGTTCCTAAAAAACTGAAATACTAATTTAGGCAAATAAATACAAACTTCGATATTAAATTACTACTGTTCATGTTAGTAATAATAAAATCATTGAAATTCGTCCACTTAGTTCATCGATACAGAATTTTTATGTAAAACGTATAATATATTCATATGTGAATATTTATAAAAAAGATATAACGATTCGAGCTATTAACTTAGTAATTATATGTTAACGATCGTTTTACGCAAAATTTAATATATTAGAAAATTTAAAGATGTTGCACAAATCCATTTTTGTGACATAGATCATAATTCTAAATAATTAAGAAATTGTTTTTTGATGGTTTAAGAAAATAATCTTTTTATTTTCGATTCTAATAACAGTCTTTGAACGGTTAAGTAACTTCATGAAAAACTTGTGAAAATTTGTCGAATTTTCTAGAATAAATGTGTAACTTCAAATTCCTTGTAATTTCTTTTATTTCGAATTATGGAAATTTACTGTTATTACCGTTAATAAAGATTTTATGCAAGAAAATACAGTACCTGTTAATGTTGTCTATATTTAATATATTTTCATTGTTATATTGTGAATGTTATTTATTGGTTATACGCATTGTCTGTTTTATTATTGTTATATTCCGTACATTATAGTAATGTACTTACATATTCTTAAGAGCAGCTAAAGCTACCGCAAACAATTGAAAGAATAAGTTCGGTTTAACAAGTAACAAAATTTATTTTTAAACACTTTGAAACAAGAAGCAAAGAAAGGAATTTTAAAAAGTTCATCGTAAATGTATATGCAATATGGTCTAACTTATTTTTTCACTTTGTTATGAATTCATAACAATTCATTCAAGTCAGTTTTAATGCTATGCATTAATAGTTAATTATAACATAGATTAAGTAGGAACTCTCTTGCGTATATGATATAAATTATCAATTGTACTTTAGCGTAAGATAGCAACTGTTGTGTACATATATACAATGTACACTGGCAACTTTTATAACCATTTGCGTTATACGCATACATTCATATGTGTATATATGATATATATATGCATCATAAATGTATAAAACTTATAGGAAATATTTAAGCTGTTATGGATATGTGTAAAATAAATGTCTATTCATAAAAGTATACGTATACGTATGCAATAAATAACTTTTAAAATCTGAACACATTTTTTGAACAACAATTGCTGATAGTTTACAAAAGTCGTGTGATAAATGTTTAAATTCATGGTACATATATTTATTGTCAAGATGTGTGTTTAATGTTATGCCATTATTGTTGTATTCATATTAAAAATTTTATATAGATCTACACAAACATACACACACATATACATAAAAACATATATATATATTTCATAATAGTCTAGCGCAATATAAATAAATGAATATAAAAGATTATAAGAAATAAGCTAATAAATGGAAAACAATTACTATTTCTATTCAATGTTGTGCGAATGTAATATAGCTATGATAACGACAATCTTGATTACATTTTTTATGTTATTTATTTATATTATATATTTGATTCTCACATCTCGAACTTTATGTTTTATTATTATTATTTACTTGTGTGAAATATCTACTTTACTGTTAGTTATTCTAACAGAGGGTGTTATAAATTGACCACAGTTGCATTTTTGTTCATTTACAAAGTTAAACGAACCTATGCGATTATTACAATACGGACAATTTAGTCTACCCTTGGTCCATGATTCCTGTAACAAATTCATATTATGTGGGCTTTTCTTAAGAATTTTGCGAATTGCATATCATTTTTAATTAATTTACATTTATTCTTTACATAGTGTAGTATATGCATATATGTATATATATATATATTGTGTAATATTTTTAAACGAATTGTCATAAATACTCATGGAAACTTTACTTGATTTACAATATCTGCAATCCATTTTGGCATATTTTCTGTTGCTATGTACGAAGAAGATTCTGAATCATTTGTACTGCCACATCCTATATCCATAGAATTCTGTTTTATTTCACCGTGAGAAGTTAATAGTTGTATTGGTTCTTTGTTGAAAAGATCTTTCCTACAATGTTTGCATTTCATTTCCATTATCTGTAAAAATGTTATAACATTCCTTTACAAAATATATTATCGATGTGATTTGTACAGTGTTTGTAAAATAAATAAACTTTTCGAGGTTATAAAGATTTGAGATAAGAAATTGGATCTTAACCCTACATTATTCGCGTCACCGAGAAGTCCAAATATATATGCGTATATACGTGTAACAGAGGTTGAACATACCAATTATAAAAAATTAGACAAGTAGTTGTCTACTATTGATATTATTATATTAGTAGTTGATATTATTACATACTATTTTTTGTACCGTTTGTAATTTTCCAAGAAAACATTAGTAGTTTATACAGTGTATATATCACATATAAATAAAAAGCAAAATGTAATTTTAACAGAATAACATGAAACCATGATATGTACATATAATTCCGATATAATGATAAATATAGTTCTGCGTGATCATAAAATATGTAGTATTTACATACGTGTACTATTTTAAATTAATATTACTCTTCAATCTATCAGTCTTATGTACTATTAATCATAGAGATTCAGCCACTTAATTAAATAAAGATGTTTAACTTCACCACAATGGTTTATTGTTTGAATACAATAAGCTTACTTAATCTTCTCCCGCTGGAATGGCATCCTCCAGTCTTTTAATGAACTTGACACGCAATTCATTTACATTGTCGTTCTTAAGTTGATCCTGTACAAACCAGCAGGCAATCTCCATTTGTACCATTTCGCAAGCTCCTCTTAAAATTCCAATTAATATATTACAATATTTTAGATTTAAACAATGGTCTGGCAATTCTACAAATTCTGTCAACGGATTCGCTTCGAAACACAAAGAGAATTCATCTCCGGCGGCGCTCCAGTTTGTAATTGTTGGGGTAATACCCAAAAATATTTTGAAGCCAGTTTGTATTTTCTCAGCTGTGTCTCTAAAGTCGTAACATCGACCAGATCCAGTACGAGCTAGGAAATCTTCGATCAAACGAATCCCCATATTGTAGCCCATTCTTTCTAGTTGTTTATTGACGTCTTCTACATTTTCGTAGTCCTTTAACAACTGGGCTACCAATGCGCCATATGTCAACGTGAATAATTCAGAGTTCTGAAATGATTATATTATTTAAACCTTCGATATAGATGATAATCTATTTATTTTTCAATCAAATCGATACAGTTATATGCTACGACCTATATGCCATCAATTCAACATAACCTTATTCACAATTTCGATAATAACTTTTAGATATTACTAGATGACACAGCATAAGTTAGTAATATAAATCTTAACTGAATCGTGGATATTTATAATGTACATTTGTAATAAACTTACAACTTTCTTTGAATCCAATTTCGTTCCTGTTCGTGACATGTTTACAAATATGAGTAGCTCACTATACTATAGAGTTGACAGTACAGTACGTGTCATATAGAAACAATTTATCGATCTACAATGCCGATTGATTACGTTGGGTATTATAGTCAAATATATAAGTATATAATATATAATAATAACCACAGGTAGTTGTTATTACAATAGAAATTTATTCAAACACCATTTAATATAAAATGTATCAACTTTGTTGTTATTTTCTCATAATATATATCTTATAAATAATTTATAAGTATTCTTGAACAATATTGCAAGACCTTCCATCGTGGTTACATAAAAGACTTAATTATTTATGCTATGTTTTATGTATAAACTTTACACGTCCGTGTATGGACTTATAGTAAAATCGGAAACTTAACATAGGACGGAGTCCTTAAACTGATCTTTGGGCAATTACATGAAGTCTAGATGTTACGTGTCGTTATTCAGACTCTTCCATGGCTGCTATAATATTGTACAACGCTGTCCTCGCATCGCTTTTCTCAAATACGCTTAAAACTTCCATTGCCCTTTGTGAATGTCGTTTTTGCAATTGCTTTGTTAATTCGACTCCTGGCCCCATTAAGACGATTTTATATACCTGCATTCAAATTGTTCATAATTATATAACATAATTATAAACTTCGTAAAATATACAATATTATCCGAATATTAATATTCATATATATCTACCTTCTCATAATCTACATCATTCACAGATTCTAAACCCTTATCAATTTCAGCTAGAATCGATGGGTCATGTTCGATATGAAACATAACTGGAGCAGAACATAGACTGAACGTTACGCTTTGATCTTTTGTAATAAACGGACTCAAATCTAAATAAGCTTGCCAAGCTAATGCTAAATGTTTTCCAAAGTTGTAACCCTGCTCCTGTATTTCGTTGCTATGTCCAGCCAGTTTCAATGTGCCTTTACATGATTTCCCAAGTAATGCTCCGGCGCTTAGTACATTTCTTAAAGTCCATTCCTCCACTGCGTAATCTGTACGATCTTCAGGCGGTAGGGAAGGCAAAGGATTATTCTGGCTATCTCTGCGTCCTATAAATTCTGCTTCGGCCAGGTCTCTTACAGCGCTAGACATTAATTCTACGATCTAAAGAAAATTATGCTATAATAACAAGCTTATACTTAAGAATCATAACCAGACTGCGTATCATTATGCATTTATAGCAAAATTGAGTAGATGAAATGTAAAATTATTGAGAAATTAAAAAAATTAAAGCTAAGTGAATACAGTGAACTTAAGTTTAAGTGAAATTCAAATCATTAAGAAAAGAAACACGATTCAATTTAGTTTCTATTTCATGCAATCGATGCAGACAATTCTTATTTCACATAAAGATCCGCAGTCTAATCATAGCATAAAGTGTTTATGCACATACTTCCTGATTACGAAGATTAGCCAACTCCGCGCAAGAATTAGCTAATAAATAATCTCCGCTTAGTAGTGCAATTTTGTTACCGACATTCATATCGTTCAATTCTGAAGTTTCTAAATTAAGAGCTGGTCCTATATTTATTAGTCCTTTATGAACGAGATGACTTGTGCGTATCATTTCAGTGACTTCAGCCAATGCTCGCTGGCTAAAATAAGATTCGGTAAGAATTTTCTTAGATTTTGCTTATATTCTATTTTAAACTTCATACCTATGTAGCACGCCAGCAGCTTTGTCTTCTTCCATGTCATCTACATTTAAGTGACCAGCAGCTTTTGAAATTAATAATACAATAAGACCCCATGCTTGCATATTATTACGTCCATTAAAGATAACGCTTCTGTTAACAGTTAAGATGTTGTTATATAAGAAGGAAAGTAAAATTATAGTATATTAATGTAGTATACATATCTGAAATCTTACTTGACTGTCTTTAATAAAGGATGATTCGATCCCACTAATTTTCTCAGATGCAGCGCTACATTTGCAATTTCATCGCTTAGAAGCCACCGCAAGCTTAAAAATGACGTTGGATATCCAACAATTTTCTCTGCTTCTGAAACAGCTTTGTTCCAGTCAGGCTTTTGGTTCCCAGCAAGTTTAGCTTCTACCTTATTGTATTGTTGTAAACGAAATCTATTTTCTGTACAAGTGTGTATATTTCTGTGTGCTGCACAGTACACCCTGCCATCAGTGCACGAAACAGATCTGGTGATATTTCCATTCTTCAAAAAAGTAAAAGCAATTCTGTTCGTGGACATTTTATACCGTACACACCCGTGGACTAGGTTTTCTCGCAACATTAACATTACTGACGCATGCAACAGGTATAACGTACATGATTGACGTTTCAAAACTTTTACTTTTGACCTTATTTTCTGAAGAAAGCATGCGATCCAACCTTGATCAAACAGTTATATAGTTCTCCGCGTTATGATGATTCTTTGAAGACGCATTCTCTATTTACTTTATACTATTTGTGCGAAGCTCCATTGTTCATCAATGATAATGCTATTGCATTTGAATATGTTTATTTTGGTTGCGTAAAAAATTGAGTGCATCAACACAGAGTGTCCTTACAAAGATAATATTGTAGATACATGTATAATGTATATAAGTATAGTTATCTGTACAATTGTGCGCATTTCTATGAACTTTAGGGTCGTAGTTATAAATACTGTATTTAGAGCAATTAGAGGTACAGTAAATCTGAGTAGATCCGCATTTACTATCCAACAACCGTGTTCTTCACGAACAGTGACGAACAGTGATCGTAGAGGGACACTATTTTTTTATGACTGCGTTTAGTAAACGCCGTTTACTGCACCGCCCGCGTCAGAACTTCAATAAACAGCCGAACATAGAGAAGGACAGAGAATGTTCAAAGAATGTCCCATACACTGTTCTTCGTTGCGTTTGGTCTTATTTTAATCAGAAAAATGCCAGGAATAAGTTAATGAAAGTCCCATAAAAAAATAATGAAAAATAAAAAATTTTTTCATTGCTATTACATTGTGAGAACACGCGGACCTTTGAACCACTTTGAATTGTGCCGGCGACTGCGACACTGCGACTCTCCGCGTCGCATTAGTAGCGGTTCACATTTTCACATCGATATACCCGAGCCAAAATCAGATTATTATATGCAGTGGAAGAGATATTTTTTAGCGTTTATCGTGTAGGTACGGTCTTTTTGCGACTATATATATATATATATATTCTCTATTCTACGAGAGAAACGTAGCGTTTCGCGCAGCTTGGAAGATGGTGGGGACGCAGCGAGCCTATCATCTCTCACTCCACTACCCACTCCTTGTCACTCCTCACTTTCTTGAACCAATGAGGGCGAAGATGCGCAGCGATGGACGAAAACTGGTCTTCATGCGCTACGTTTCTCTCGTGGAATATATAGAGGATTTACTCGATTTACTGTATAGTCAAAGAGTAGAAGTACAACGAGAGGCGACATTCCAGGCGGTGAATTTACGCTCGCATGCGGGAGCGGGAAGCGGCAATATCTAATAATTACAAGTCTATTTATTTTCATTTAGAATGTAATATTTATTAACATTCGTTTTCGAAGTATTTATGTGAATTTTACAAAAATACATTGGGTGGTAGATCTATCCTTATACCTCGTCTATGATATTATCATGTTTATCATGGCTGCCTCCTTAGCGTCACGCGGTTTCCATAGCGACGCGGATGAGAATGAATAGCACTATAGCACAATGTCGCCAGACAGGCGCTGAAACGAGCGCCTCTCTGGCACTCTGACACTGCTGGTCATCAGAGAGGGGGTACTTGAATTCCCCTGGGAAATACAAGTACCCCGTCTCTGATGACCAGCAGCAAAGAGGATTAGAACTGCTATAGCACGGCTACTACTGCTATAGACTACACATATGTAGATGTACACGATCATCAGTGTCGCCAGATTGAGCTCGGATCCGAGATCCCCTACGAAAGCCGTAGTAAACTGGTCGCGCGCGGAGCGCACGTGTCTCCCATTCGCCCCACTCAATCCCCGTCGCGCACGCGCAACGTGTCTCCCATTCGCTCCACTCATTCCCCGTCATCAGAGAGAGGGTACATCATTTCTTTACCCCCTCCCAAATCTGGCTACACTGACGATCATACACGATAGCACTCTCGTAGGGTGATACAGGGTGATAGTAGTGCCCGTATCATGATCCACTAACCTAATTTGTGAATTTAATTTTTATATCTTCATTTGTGAATAAATATTTCTGATAGAATGTTAAGCATTGTTTCATGCCGTCGCCTACAACGTCTTGGACATAACGAAAGGAAATTTTGGATCAGGTCATATACAACATACTTATTTAAATCACGAAGACAAAAAATTTGTTCTGAGGAAGGTTTCCTTTGCGTTTCGACATTTAACCCAATATTTTCGGCTGTTGGAGTTAGGGTAATTCTTCTTACATAATTTTATATATATATATATATATTATTTAAATATTAATTGCAGATTCGTAACAGTGTGATTGACTGTTATCTACTACCTTTAATTATGTCACAATGGCTTTAATAAAAATGTTTCTTGTCACACTGATAATGAATGATAACAATCCTTCGTCATTAACATAACAAACATAACTCTAATAAAGAATATTTGACGACAGCTAACAAAAAATTATTTATCTTAAGATATCCATTTAACGCTTCTACAGATATATACGTAATGGGTAGAACATCAAGAATACGTCGTCAAAAGAAGAGACTAACCGTCAAAGAATTGGCAGACAAAGGAGATAAAAACTTGATACATCTAAAGTCTTGGCTACTAACGAATAATTGTCTATTGGTAGACCATTTAATTCCATTCGATTTTCCTATTACTGGTAGAGGGTTAAAAACGTTAAAAGACATTAACATCAACGAACCGCTAATCAGAGTACCATACAAGATGCTAATAACAACTACTACAGTATATCAAAGCGATATTAATTTTATATTTATAAAAGACAAATTATATAGCGCGCAATGCATACTATCAGTGTTTCTCTTATACGAATCGCATTTGAATAGGACGTCTAAATGGTATTACTATATAAACAGTCTTCCTCAGGTTTTAACGAACCCAGATTTTTGTACACAGAAAGAAAAGAGTTTGTTACCAGCAGCTATTATAGATTATATGAACGAACATCATAAGGTTGAAAAAGACTTTCATTTATTAATTAGGTCAGTAAGTGGTTCAAACAAGACTAGTTACTGTAATCACTGTAATATGGATTTAAAAAAGATATTGACATTTGAAAGATACAAATGGGCATATTACATCGTAAATACAAGAGCTATATACATCGATACAGAACAGATAGAAACAAAACATGTTGCCGTCAATGTAAAACAACCCAATAATTTGGCCTTAGCACCATTTTTAGATCTTTTTAATCACGATATTGATACTACTGTACACGCATCTTTAATTACAGATGAGAAGAAAAGAAAATTTTATGAAATTACAACGTTAAAATCATTTAGCGAAGGGTCACAAGTTTTTATCAACTATGGGTCACATAATAGCTTGAAATTATATGTTCATTATGGTTTCTTCATACCAAACAATAGATTAGATGAAATTTATTTTAATATTTTTGACGTACAAGCTTGTTTTAACATTCCCAAGTTTAAATTAGATTTTATTCTGTCCAATAATTTACAAGAAAATATGGCATTCACGCGTGAAGGTTTAAATTACAATGCCAGTTGCACGTTATTTATATTAAATACAACATTACAAAGAGAACAATGGAATATAAAGATATATGGTAATTCGTTTACTCCAGTGGAAACTCTTCAGACGTATAATACAGCGGGAAAGATCCTGAATTTAAAAAGGAATGAATTAATAAATCATTTAAGAACTATGCAAAATTATAAGTGCTGTACACAATCTTTTTGTATTGCAATTAATCTTGTGGAGGAATATTTAGGGATATTAACCGAATCAAATAATTACATGTGCATGTTTCATTAAGAGCAAAAATTGAAACTATAAGTCAATGTTACATTATGAAAATGTATACGATAAATATATGTATTATATTTTGTTTGTAATATTTTAATAAAAAATTTTGTTTCCGATTAAATCTTTTTTAATTTTACACAAGAATCATTCTAATACAGAAAGTGAAATTTGACTTCTCGCAAGAAGTGACTAATGTGGAAATAATCTTTTGATAAAAATGTATAAACATTTGTTCAAGGTTTGCAAATATTTTACAGTGTTGCAATGGGAACGTTATCGATCGTGCTCAGAAGAAAAAGAGTATATTGCAGTCAAAAACTATTGTACCTCCAGTCAAGTTCCCGCTAGTAATTTCTGGATTTACTGGAGGAAAGTCAGGTCAGCCAAAAAGAGATTGTTTTCATCCAGGTGTATCCAGTTTAAACCGTGATGCTATTGATTTTAAAGATAGGGAACCAGTTGCAGCATCAAATATGGTCAAAGCGATGCTTAGATATATTTGGCCAGAAGTAAGTTGTTTGAAATGCGTAACTAATATAGAATTAGAATCAAGATTTATGATATGTGTACTTTTAGGATGATCCAGATATTAGAAAGAGGGTGAAAGTAGCTCTTGGATTACTTGTTGGTGCGAAGGTTTTAAACGTTGCTGTTCCGTTTATTTTTAAATATGGAATAGACACGCTCAACGCTCAAAACATAGCAGCAGGCGGCAGTGGTGTTCTGAGCATAGGAACTGCACCAGAAACAGTGGCAACAGTAGCAACATCATTACTTGTAGGATGTATGTATTTTAAATTGGTTTAATTATAATTCAATTATATATACATTACATCAATAATGAATTCTTTCTGTGAATAAACTAGATGGTATAGCTCGCGCAGGTGCTGCTGGTTTCAGTGAATTACGGAACGCAGTGTTCGCAAAAGTTGCACAGCATTCTATACGGAAAATAGCCAAAAATGTATTTATGCATTTACATAATTTAGACATGGCTTTTCATTTGTCCAGACAAACTGGAGCGTTATCGAAGGTACAGTATTGGTTTTTAACCCTTAGCACTTGGTGACTCTGAGTTACCACTAAAGATTGCTGTACTATTATTCGAAATATTATTAACATTATTAAATATGTCGGTATCTAATCAATTACTAAACATTTAGGTATTTTATGAGGTACTACACCAATTTCATACCTATGAAATTTAAAGAATCATAGGGAATGGAAATATTCTTGGTAGGATGAAATGTTTAATTTTCGAGTTAAAATAGCTCCGAGTGCAAAGGGTTAATGAATTGACGTATACTAGAAAAGATTATGTATACATATATGTATATGTCTGGTATTTTTTAGACAATAGACAGGGGAAGCCGTGGAATCAATTTTGTTTTAAACGCTATGGTATTTAATATTGTACCCACCGTTTTCGAATTAGGGCTAGTTAGTACGATACTCTATTTAAAATGTGGTGAAGAATATGCAGCTGTTGCATTAGGCTGCGTTGGCGTCTACGCTATATTTACATTGGCCGTTACACAATGGCGAACAAAGTTCCGAATTTTTATGAACCAAGCAGAGAACGAAGCAAGCAATAAAGCCATAGATTCGCTTATCAATTATGAAACAGTAAAGGTAAGTGAAGAAGACCATGTACCATATGCTGTCGTAATTTTAATACACAACTAAATAATTTTGTTTTCTACCTTAGTATTTCAATAACGAAAAATTTGAAACCGAACGATACGATACATCGTTAAAGAAGTACGAAGCTGCATCCCTTAAAACAAGTACTAGTCTAGCGATGTTGAATTTTGGACAAAACGCTATATTTAGCGGTGCCTTAAGTTTAATCATGGTGTTAACAGCTGAAAATATTGTAAATGGTATGATATTTATCCTTATATTAAATTCTATACACGAAATATGGCATGAATAATGATATTATTGCAAACAAATAAATTTAGGTACTATGACTGTTGGCGATTTGGTAATGGTCAACGCACTTTTATTCCAATTATCGGTACCATTAGGATTTTTGGGTTCGGTGTATCGTGAAGTTAGACAAGCTCTTATCGACATGCAAACGATGTTTACCTTGATGACAATGGACACAGCCATTAAGGTAGTAATATTTTCTTCTAAAGACATGTATAGTATGTTTGATTGTTAATGTGTTTTATAATTTGTTGTATTAGTCTAAGGAGAATGCCATGCGGTTCAATATAAGCCCAAAAAACTCGGACATTGAGTTTAAGAATGTTAATTTTCAATACTGCGAAGGCAAGCATATTTTTAATGATATCAATTTTACCATTCCAAGTGGAAAGAAAATCGCCATTGTTGGAGGATCTGGTTGCGGGTACATTTTTATTATAACACGTATATCGTTTTGATATAAATTATCACAGATCATAATATACATATTTTTTTTCAGTAAAACAACAATAGTAAGATTATTATATCGATTCTTTGAACCACAACACGGAGGTGTCTATATCAATGGACACAACATTCAAGATTTAGATTTAGAGACTTTAAGACAATCGATAGCGATAGTACCGCAGGTAATTATATTTTAATGCGAACAAGATCTGCTAGCGAACGCGTTCCAGTATAATAATAACCGTTTAAATATAATCATTTTAGGACACAGTCCTTTTTCATGAAAGTATCTATTATAATCTTCGCTATGGAAATTTGAATAAATCGAAAGAAGAAGTTTTCGAGGCTGCCAAAATGGCAAATCTACATGACAACATTCTTAAGTGGCCAAAAGGATACGATACACCTGTTGGAGAGCGCGGGTTAAAATTAAGTGGGGGCGAAAAACAGCGAGTAGCAATTGCTAGAGCAATTTTAAAAAATAGTCCAATATTAATTTTCGATGAAGCCACGTCGTCGCTAGATTCTATTACGGAACATGTAAGTTTATATTTCGTAGTATTTCAAATGATTTTGAATACATAATAATATTTATGAAATGCTATGTTCCTAGAATATTCTTGAAGCATTACGTCGAGCAACAATAGGACGAACATCCATAGTTATAGCGCACCGTTTGTCTACTGTGATGGATTCAGATGAAATTTTTGTGTTAGACAATGGCAAATTAATAGAGAGAGGATCACACGAGTCACTATTAAATGTACCAAACTCTTTCTATAATAAATTGTGGAAAACTCAACATATAGGAATGCTCAAGTCCGATCAAGGAAAAGATAATTGTAAAAAAGCTCAAGGAGCTTGAGTCTGAAAAGTAGATGTTTTAAACAGGTAACAATATGTGTACAACGTTAAAAAAATATCATTTCGAAACGATCTAATATAATACATTTAAAATGTATTCGAGTAAAGCTGACTGCCACTTTCCTAAGTGAACAACGTATTGTAAAGAATGTGATTCTGTAACACGATAGAAATACACTTGAATGCGAGAATTAGATTAAAAATATATATATTTTAATTGAATGGTTAAATTTTCTTTCATTTGTTTGTAATAGTATAGAGAAATTGAAATTAGTGATTCCAGTATTACAACTTCAGCTGATGTCAGCTAATAAACCATTCAGAATGTATGTATTTAGAACTGTTTCATATTTATATTGTTAAAGAAAGTGTATATAACAAATACATGCGCGGTGCGCATGTTTATTTATATTTGAATAAATTATATAATAAATATTTGTAAAAAGAAGAAACGATGAAAAGAATTATACTAATTAAAGTCATTTCAAATGTGAAAATAAAGGGATAATTGAATTGAATTACTCTTTCTCATTATACATATGTATATACATACGACCTATATATCATCTATGAAACGTGCAAGGTAAACCTTGAACATTGTAGAAAATATTTCTAGTTTCACGTATCTCGTATTTTGAATTCATTTTCGCAAGAAGCAGAATGCGTAGATCCAAGAATTTTTACAAAATATCTGGCTGTAAAAAACATTGATTAATGAAGTGTTTGTGTACATAGATGTTACCTTGGTAACCACATAAAAACAATTATGGAAGCTGAATGGTCTTTAGTAAGTTTTTCACAATACCGTAACAATTTGTTCCTGCAAAAACGTCATTTTAAAAGCATGAGAAGTTAATTGTGATGCAGTGTCCATAATCAGAAAATGCAAACTGAAGTACCTACATTACCTGTAGTACAGTTAACTGTCAACGCAAACTTTGATAGGTAATCACAGTCATAAAAACTGTCCTGACTAAAAACTGTCCTAACACGCGTTTTCAAAGAAATGCGTAATTTCTACTTGGTTTTCAATATTTATTTTTGCACTCTTTATATTTAAATATTTTTATGTATTATAAATGTTGCGTTTTTTAAATTTTTAGAAACCAAAATTCTAATTTAAAGAAACCTACCACGGATGTGAAAACTACTTTAATAAACAAAAGTATAGCGTACAGTTTGCCCTGTAAGAAGAGCTTACATCCTTCGATTGGTTTGTATTGTAATTACCAGTGAAAAGAATTTTGCGCGTCGAAGCGTGATTAAGTAATTTACTGTTTTACTATTCGTAGGACAGCCATACCAAAGTAGCGTTCGACAGAAGACGTCAACAGATCGTTCAAAGGTCAATAAAAACAGTATTAAGCAAATAGTTTTGTCCGCAAGAATGTTACGTGTTAAGGAATTACAAAATCAATTAGCTGATGCACATTATCAATTGAATGTAATTATTTTAACTCTTCTATGCAATGAATATGAATGTACTAAAAATCTCTATCCGTTGAGAGTATATGTTAAAGGCGAATACATTAAGTATAAAAAAATTGTATCTTTCTCTCTATAGGAGTTAGCTAATGAAAATAGACTATTGAAATCATTACAAAAACGACAGGATTCTGCGTTGAAACGTTATGAAGGAACAAATGCAGAATTACCACGGATCATTAATTCACATCAAGAGGATGTACGGATACTTCAAATTAAATATAAAAAGCTAAAAGCTTTGCATAAAGAAACGTGTCATTTATTGAAAGAGAAAGAAAATGAGCTTCAACAGTTGCAGGTGAAAACGCGGATCGTAAAACACTGTTAAACAGAATCCAACTAAAATTTCAATGACCTCATTTATTATTTACAGACTCAAAACAAACACTTATTACAACTTAGTAAAGATCGTAACTTAGGCGAGAGAGAGAAATTACAATCACAAATTTACGATTTAAATTATAGAATACAGCAGCAACAAGATACTATACAGGTAGTTTTAGATCCGAAAGATACTGTAAAATCTTTTGTACTGTGTTTATACGAGTTCCATTATTTTGTTAGACGCTACACAGAAAATTATCCCTCGAAAGTAAAAGTTTCAAGCAGCAACTGTATACAGAAATTTCAAAGAGGAAGGCAACGCAGAAACATTTAGAAGAAACAACAGAAAAATTAAAAAGTTTAGAACATTTGTTAGATAGTAGAGAACGCAAATTGTATTGTAACGGACAATTATCGTTCCCCACTAAAAGCAGACAATTGGGCACGCAACTTCTTACTAGTTCAAGAGATATTGGGTATGTAAGAAATATATAACATGAAAGTAATTTTTTAAATATAGCTTTTTCACATGTTACCAATTCTTGTTTTAGCACGTCAAATTCATTAAAGTTGTCGGATCAGCATAAAAATTGGCAAAGCAATGTAGAAGAACATAGTTTGGTAAACAAATTACTCTAAACCAATTTTGAAATGTCTATAATATATTAAATACTCTATTAACGATATTTTACTATTTATTAGCCTGCTCTGAATCCGTCTGATGGAAATGATAAGAACACCAAAGCAGACGAAACAATTGATTTAAACCGATCTCTAAATTCTATGAAGACAGAAACAATGACTAATTTGGAGCAAATCAGAAAGTATCGTCTCCAAAAGTCTGTACAGAGAAGAAGTTCGTCAGACGATTTCGAAGAGACGCTCGTGGAATTAAATCAGCCCTCGAACAAAGATTCCAAAAATTCAATTTATTTCAACGAATCGGAAAAATTGGAAGAAAACGATGAAGATGATGAAGGACAGTTCGAGATAAGCGCACAAAATTTTAGAAAAATCTATGAAAGTCGAAAATGTCGTGCTTTCGACGAACCCTCAAAAACAGATTATTCGTCTGCAAATGACGAAAGCGATGGTGAAAACGGCAATTATAAGGACAATCAGGATGATGTAACCGTTAGTCCTAAAGAATCACGTATAAGGTTTGTCATATTTAAACGTTATCTTTCGTTTACAGTTGATATATAATTGTTACTATTCTTCTATCATAATGTATTTTATTTTAATTACAGATTAAGGAGTAGTAGGGATGAGGTTGCAGGTTCAAAGGAAGTATTATTATCTAATAGTAAATATGGAGATAAATTGAATGTTTTAGCAATGGAAAAGGATGATTCTTATAAAATAGATTTTGAAGCTGACACCGGAGGAAGGAGAGGATCAATTGGGCATTATCTTTCGTCGATTCGATCGAACGGTGCTCTTAAATTAGGAGTCCATTATAACTCTGACCAAGAATCTGAAAAGCTGACGATTTCTCATTTTTTGAACGAATCGCAGAAGATGTATCAAAATTTAATTAACGAAATGGGAGCACAGGCTGAAAACGTAGAAAATGAAAACTTGTCTGACTCGCAGAATAATATACATATAAATAGCGAACAAGTAGACGTTGGTTATTCGATAGATAAATTTTCAGAAGATCTACAAGAACTTATTGTTGAAGAACCTACATTTAAGGAAGAAGCAACGGAAGGATATATTGCTCACGTTTATGAAAGGGAAGATGAATTACAAGACACAGTATTAATGCAAATGGCTTCGGTCAGAGACAATGACAAGATCAAGACATTATTTACATCGGACTCGATATCGCATGTTTCGGAAATTTCTTCTAACGAGCCACAGGATAGGCTTCTCGCACCAAATTCATGTATCGCGTTAATCAATACAGACGAACAACGAACGTCACGCGTAACGTACGAGGAAGATACAGACAATTACAACGTAGAAACGAGAAATAAAATAAACAAACAAGAAGTGAACGAAGAGATTAAAGATACTGATATTTCATTAAGTAATACACGATCCTCAAAATCGGATTCATTTCTCGATGTAATTCATAAAATCAACGTTAATAATATGAACGAGAACGATGCCAAAGTAAAAACAATTAGTTATAATAAAGAAAAGTTATTAGCAACGATGAAGGCTATCGACAACAATGAAAATATAGAATATTTAAATCAAAACTACGAAAAAGATAGAGTCACGAGTAGGAAACAAATAACCGAGAATTTGTTTCGCGGTGTGCCTACACATATGAAGAAAAAACAAGACATTATAAAAGATATTTTTAATACTGATGGGTTGAAGAATGAACCCGCGGGTAGTTAAATGAATCGTTTTAACGTAAAAATTAAAGAATAAAGTAATAACTTCTGTAAAAGAAACAACGAAGAGATAAACTGAGTATATAAACTTAGTATGTACTATATTTTCTTTTCATAGCACAGTAATTAGTGTTGCATATCCCAGAAGTTATAAACTTCTATTTTAATGTAATAAAATATTAAAAAAAGAAAACCAATTACTATAAGATTTTTTACACCTTTTACTTTTAACATGTAGACCGTAAGTGAAATTACAACCATATTTTTCAGACTACTGATATTAACAATTTTTGTTAACATAATTACCAATTGAAAATAAAAATTCGCTTTTTCATACGTGATTCTTTCATAATTTTTGCGAGAGGTCGATTAATTTCAAATTTTGGCGCCTAAAACCAACCACATCGAAAAACTAGCCTCATTCATATATTCAACAATATATTCAATTACCAAAGTTTACAATTAATATATTATTTACAAGATACGCGGATATAACGTTTCAGATCGATACATATAATAAATAAAACTGTAATTTGCATCAGGTTGTAAAGTACCGGTACCGACTCTTCGTTTCACAGATTGGCAATACTGACTCCAGAATTGACAAGAAAGAAGAACAAACAAGGAAGCAACAAGAAGGAACCTGTTGTGCACAGAAGGCAGTGGAATGAAGACACGCCGCGAATGTGAATGCCATAATGAACACCAAAACAAACCATGAATATACTTCTAATTCGTACAATGGAGGTACTCGTTTATTCGTTTTAAATAACAAAAATTTCCGACTTCCTAACAAACTAGCATTACTAAACAAATCTATAGATATTTAAAGATGTTAGAAAGACGAATTGAAAAGCCGTCTGCTGGGCGTCCTTATGGCGTCTGCTAGAATGACGCTTGGAAAATAAGAATTTTTATTCTACACAGAGAACAAATCGAAAGTTGTTGTTTCTAAAATATGTTTATTTCTTTATTTATGCTTTAAGACTGGATCAAATTCCTTAATTATACTTATACTTATAAAATCGAAAAATATTCATGTTTCGTAGACTGACTGTCATATGTCATGATGTCAGCAAAGGATCAACATACTTATTGTTGTTGCAAGTTCACTAACACTTAACACAAAAAAAGTATGCATTTTGTACTTTTCGCAAATAAAATGTTGAAAATTACGTATTTTGATGTCTATATTTTTCCATAGTAATGCCTTTAAAGAATGCTTATTTTATATATATTTTTGTATATGTATATACGGGTATATATATCTATCTATATATATATATGTAGACATACAATTGGGTTGGTTAAAACACCCAATTTTTCATTTAAGCAATCATCTTTAATCAGTAAAATATTTTCCATTTTGTTCGATGATCTTTTGCCATCTTTCTGGTAGTTTCATAATTCCATGCTGATAAAACTATAAAATTTTCCCAAAATTGGGTTTTATTTCACCTCAAAATACCAAAATTATTTTCTTGCCATTTCAATACATGTGTAATTCTTTTTTATAAAAGTATAAGTACAGTAGAACTTTGATTATCCATGCTAATTAGTGGAACATGATTATTCGGATAATACAACAATTACATAGTTTCAGTGCCGAACTTAATCCTTATGGATTAATATATTAATTATTATGGGTTGGTTATTATGGGTTATCGTGAATTAATTCTTTGTAGAAAGTATTCAGATGATAAAGAATTCGAACATCAGAGACCTGGATAATTGAGGTTCTACTGTGTACAGATCTGTTCATATAATTAATCGTTTAACGACTATATGATCGTTTCAGGTATTATGGGAAGCGACAGTCCTGCTGCTTTACTAGATATGCTGGCAGAAGTGGCATCTCAAACATTGCACTCTGAGAAAACACATAATAAATCATTATTAACAACACAATGCAAATTGAAAAAAGATTATACAAGAAGAAAACCCCAAGAAGTATCTTTTAGCGTACCTCAGCTTTTGTCTATGCCTGCATCACAATTAGTTAAACAGTTCTCGATTTTTACAAGCGACGAATTGAAAAGACAATATTCTTATACTTGTGCCTTGGTCCTGGGATGTGGCCAGAAGTATACCAGTTTTGCGAGCGAAGGAAGAGCAAGGATGTCTATTAAAGCACATTTGGCGGAACATTTGGAATATTTAAAAACGAATAAAGAAACCTGTGAGTAAGCACCAAAAAAATGTATAATTACGCTATGATTATAATAGGAAAGTTGTATATATTTATTCTTGCATATTTGTAGATAAAACTTTTACCGCAAAGTCTGTAAATCATAAAAATAATAAGGCAAATTCTCCAAGTAAAAAGAATAGACTACAATCGTCGAGAAAACCGCAGGAGACATTGAACAAGGAGAATAAGAACATTATCATAGAAAAATCAACGAATTATCTTCGAGACATTCTATTAAACGATTCCAGCTTCAAAGAATTAGATAAAAATAAAAGTTTCGAGAAACTGGATAAATCTAAGAAACTACATAACGCTGAACAAAATGATATAGATAAAACAGACTTCAAAGTTTTCGGAGATCACAGTTACTTTGAGCGCTTGAAGGATGAAAATCCTAGCGGTAAGGAAGCATCTCTTGGTAATGTCCTAGAAAACGCAGAAATGGATGAAAATGTAAGCATAAATTGTATCTAAATATATAATTCGTAAATACTAAAATCAACTGTTCTTCGCAGATTGTACTTATGGTTGTCGGCGCAGATACCGTTCACATGAAGGAGTATTCGCACATTAATCAAAAACTATCGGAAAAAATCAGTCAAGAACCAGACACCATCTATATACCTGGTAATTTACAATTTTCCACAATAATTCTCAAAACTTTCATATATCACACAGCACCTTTCATTTTCAGGCATATCATGGTCAGCCAATAACTGCAGAAAAAATTCAGAAATCACAACAACTAAACCTAAAGGGAAAGCAAAATTTATAGGTACCAGCAAAGAAGAACGGGAAATGGCACTAGCGTTTATGGATCGTATCAAGAAGAAGGGAAACCCAACTGGAAGCAATCTTGAATGTCGAATTTGTAATCCGCCAAGAAGTTTTACAGCACCGACAACTTTAGTATCTCATTACCGGAGTCACGCTGGAATAAAGCCATACGAATGTCGTATATGCAGAGCAGTTTTTACAAGAAGACACAGTTTAAAGTATCACATGCTAATTCATCAAAATCAAACACGATTTACATGTCATGATTGCGGGAAGAAGTTCAGACATCCATCGCACTTTAGGGAACATCGGCGCCGTCATACTGGAGAAGCACCATTTGGATGTGATGATTGTGGGCAGAGGTAAGTTAGTCAGCGACATTTCTAAATGTAAGCCATGATAATCAATTTATTAGACTTTGTTTTAAAGTTCTACTTTTTGTAAATTCACTAGAGGTGTGCGAGAAATTTTAGGATTTTCGAATATATCGGAATTCCCGAAAATATTCAAGATATGCTTGGGAATCCTGAAATTTTCGAGAACCCGTCCCACACCTCTAGAATTCACTAAACATTATAAAATCACTAGACTGCGGATCTTTATGCAAAATAAAAAATGCATTGATTGCAAGACACAGGAGCGAAATAATAATTTCTTTCTTCTTTGAATTACCTGATTAAGCTGAAACCAATATGTTGATGTCTTTAAGTCTTTTTAATATGTGCACTGCTTCAAATCGTGCTTACCCATTTTGCCACAAACGCATAAAATCCGCAGTGCAAAAACCACCAATGTGATTATATTACCAAAACTATTCTTTCGTCAAATAGGTTTAAGACCAGAAATACTTACAAACGTCATTTGAAAACAAGACACGGTAAAGTTTTAACAACTACTGGAGAATTATTATATCTCTCTGAAGAAGACTTTCAAAAAGTACGGACTAATAGGAAGAAGAAGAACGATGTAGCTAAGGAACGTGTGGTAGATGAGGCTATAACCGCAGCGAAAGCATTAATGAATTATCAAAGCGATAACAATCAATTTCAAAATGTTACGACTGAAAGATATATTATAAATAACGATGCTAACGATAGTAACAAAAATTGGGAGTCGAACGATGCAATAAAGCTTATCAAGAACTGTTTTGATACTTACGAGGTTTGCTCAGAATCTCAATTAAATAAGACTGATTCTATAGAGACTGAAATACCTATAGATAATAGAGTTTCTATTGAAGCCGAGGATAGGTTACCGATGGAATGCACGGATAAAGTACAAGAGGACTTGCCAGAATTACAAAATGTTTCTTACAATAAGTTAGAAGTAATTAAAGACGATAAATCTGAGTTAATTTATCGCAGCATTAACGAGCCACCATCATATATTAAAATAGAATATAACAGTTCGATTAATGACGAAAATGAGAATAATACAGAATTTCAAGAAAGTTTCGAGTTCGCCGGAAAACAATTTAAAAATCGTATTCAAATAGTAGAGCATAACGAGGAACAATTTTGCAACGGGCTATTGAGCGAAACTATAGATGAACATTGCGATAGGCATATAATTCTTACCGAAGAAAACGAAGACGATAGTAATGTCAACATTCATGATGATAAATCTTATGAAGAAAAACATGAAATTATCTTGGCGAAAGATTTAATAAACACCAACATTTTGCAGCCAGATAATCAAAATGTTAACGAAGCTAGTAAAAATATTTTATTAGAACAGAATGAAGAATCTATACCGAACCAAGATAAAACAATAGGTAACCATCAAACTATAGTACGAGACTTAATAAAAAGTCGTGTAATTACACCATTAAACAACGTTTTTAGAAAGAGTCAAAAACTAATGCATCAAACGAAACAGCGTATATATATTAATAATGAACCATTGACAAGTATAATAGTACAAAATAAATGTGTCAACATTGTTCCACAATTTCAAGCTTGTCACAATGGACAAACAAAATCGAAATTGCAGCCGAATCAAAATCGGAAACTAACGAGTAAACATGTCCAAAAAGTCAATATCAATCAAAACGGAAATGAAAATACCATTTTATTATTGACTAACGATACTTTACAGAACAGCATCCTTAAGATTGAACAAACTAACACCGTCGACAATTTCGGCGTAAATATTAAAAAGCAGTAAGTAAAATTCAAGTGACAAAGACTTAATTTTTTTTTTTTTTTTGAATAAATTCGAGGAACATCAGATTAAGAGCAATAAACTTTTAAAGCTAAAATAACATTTTTATGAAAGTATAGTTATAGCGTGTAAAATATGAGAACAACACTTTGAGGTTTCGACGTGTAAATATTAATAGGAAAAAATATATATTTAATATTTTATACTGTCTCAAAAATGATATCGACCGTATAGATCAAAAATTCGATAAAATCGAATCCAACAAAATATTTTTTCATGATTTCAATCTTGCAAAATGCACAGTATTAGCATAGCTTTTATATATAATAAGATCGCAAAAGAAACAAATAAAAATGTTCTAATTTCCATCTTATAAAATAAGACTATTTTTGCAATGTTCAATGTGTATCTTTCCTTTTTCTCAAAATATAATATGTTACTGAGCCTCCATATATGTTAGTCATTCCAATTGTTGAAATAGAGAAACACTTTTATTAAATTTGCAATTAAACATTGTATTTACATATGTGTTACGAAAGTAAGTGATATCACGATCGATCAAGTTTACTTAAACACATTATTATAAAACAATTACTTAATAGCAGTAACATTCATTGATGTGCCAAATGTTAATAAACACGGTGCAAATTTACAATTCCTATAACAACAACAAAAACAAACTTTAATATTAATACATGTTATTTTATAGATTTATAGGTATATTTCTGCTTCTCTGTGTGAAATTTATAACGTTCAATATTATTTACCATTTATTTAATCATTTTATTGAAATGTGTATTTTCATTTCGTGAAGCTATAAACAGCCAAGTTCAGTCCACTGTGTCTTTATATTTAAGAATATCGGAAGCATACTACAACTATATTCTTTTGAAATTAAAGTACAATTGTAAACATAGTTAGTCGATATATTCCTTTCAGGATAATTACAAAATGTCTTCCATAAAAATTAATAGTTCTTTTTGTGAAAGTATAAATGCAACAAATATAATATAATTTATAAGTAATAATTAATGAACTCTTTTATAACACATATATTTTAAAAAGTTTAATAAAATATGTTAATATTTTGTTACAATGTACTAGCGAAAGTAAAAATTATTTAAATACAAAGTCTGAACACATTTCATATAACATTAAATATAGTGCCTCTTTTTCTAATTCGAAAAGTTTCTATTTTTCACTGCTTAAATTTAAATAAAATTGCAAATTAAGGGATAAAAGAAGTTATATGTAATGAACCGTTTATATTGCGGCTTAAAAAAAGGATAAATTCTAAAGATTGTGAAAGAAAAGTGTGAGATATCAGAACAATTTTTAAACAAATTAATACTTTCTCAATATAATCTAAATGAAATTTTAGAAGGTTTAACTTTAATTTAAATATTATGAAGAATATAAGAAGATATATTGTACGCTCATGATCTAGTGTAGATACTCGAGTATACTTTCTAATAAAAATAAAATTAACTATATTTTTTGTTCAAGTCTCCACTGTAAATAATCATCGAAAGTATGTCTACATACACTGAGTTGTTTATTAGACAGTAGTATAAAGAATTGAGATCAACATTCCTAAAGAGAGTACTCCAAAATTTTAAATGCTCTAAAAAAGTTGTTTATAATATACAAATTGATATAGCATAATAATGTTTTTAATTTAATATATATTGTTTTGAAAATACGATGCAAACGTTAAGAAATTATTATGTCACATTAAAAATCTCTACAAAAATAAATTGCAATAGAATAGTGTATTCAACACATTTTTATGTAGCACAAACATTTTGTTACGAACCTAATACAAATAAATAATAAATAATTTAAGAAAATACAGTTAGAAGTAAAACCACGGCAATACGAATGTTATATTAGAACAACAGTTAAAACTGAAACGAAAATTTGTAATACTCGAATGAACAAAATGTATACATTTTTTATATTCTAGTACATATGTAATAACATCTGAACAAGTCAATTTTTTATGTACTGCAGTAAAACAGAAGGACTGTAATAATTAAAAACCTACAATTTCATATATGCATTTGTTCGTTGTAAACTATGACGTGCCTTAGGTACATTGTAAAGCAAATTGCTACATAATATTGTAATAACTATAACTAATATATAAAAAATAATCACACATATACTTTGTACTAAATTTTTTTATTATTATAATTTGTAATAAACATAACTTAATTGTAATGATGTTAATGTGAACAATAATTTTACTTACATATTGTATTTTTATACCCATTTTGTACTTAAAATAATAAAATAGTTCAACATTGCTTGATCTTATAATCACCCACCTGTTAAAGTTTTCCAGAACAGAGTTTTTCATTCGTGCGAGTAATGATTTCTGATTTCTCAGGATTCTCTCGATTCCCAGCTTTTTATGTCTATGGAAACTTGGCAGCAGCAGTACAGGAAATAGAGTAAAATAATAGTGGAGTACCACATATCTGCAATAAGTAGTAACAATAATATTTTACTTGATATACTTCAATTAACTAATTCATTTCAAATAGTTTTAAATGAATATGATACCGTTTAATATCCTATAAACATAGATATGTCCAACTTCTTCGCCAGCGAAAAAATAAAAATTCGATATTACTGACATTGCCAGCAAAGGACTTGTTAAAACACAGTGAACTCTTCTAGCGTTTGTTGGCGACATATATCTTTCCCGTACGTTAGTACAATATTTACTCTTCTCAATTGACTTCATTAAGTTTTCAATGTTCAATCCTATAAAATTAAGGAATGCCCAAATACAAATATTTGTTTGCATTCCGTGCCACACGAAAACGAATGTAAAGCACAGAAATGAAGCAAGTAGCTTATTAAAATTCGATGTTAACAATGGTGTATACATATATCTGAAAAGCATAATACATTTTATTATTATTATTCTATTATTTATTATTATTCTAATCATTTAAAGGAAGTATTTTTCACGTAATGTACCTTACAAGAAATTTGTATAAACCCTCATCAAAATATTTCCACATGTCAGAATACAAATGGACTCTTGCCACACACTTTGGCTGGGAAGGAGCTTTAATACGATCAATTCCACACAAAGAACGATTCAGACCATATACTACAACATATTTAATTAGAAAAAATTGACCCATGCAGTATCCTAATCCGTACAAAGCCCATGGATTTAAAGATTCAACAGCCTGGTATAAAAAGTAAAAAAGAATTACTTCAATTATCTTCCTACATTTCTGTAAAACAGTTGGTTTACCTTAGGATGATAATGCATTGCGTTAAAATAAAGAAAATGTAAACAAAAGTCAGCAAATAGTATCCAGAACACATATCTCACTAAATTTAAAACAAAACATCCGAGTTCGGCTAATTTCCAAGCTTGGAATGGTTTTTTTATCTGCAACAAATTTACACATTATTAATATTAATAAATTTGATTGATAAGCATGTTTAATAGAGAAAGACACTTTATACATACAGAATCTATGAATTCATGGTATAAAATCAATGGACCTAAATGTAACGTGGGCAAATATAAGGAGTATGCTAATGCCCACAAAAAATTCCTAAAAAAGTGTGATGTATTTGATATTTGTTTGTCTATGCTGCAACTAATGCTTCTTAATTGAATCCAACACATTGTAAGAGTTAGAAGATAATGTTCTTCGTCGCTCAGTTGTAACATATTTTGAAAAGCGCCATCAGGAATTTTGAGGAAGTGTATTAAGAACAAGAATAATGTATTTATGAACCATATGATACGGTTTCTGCGTTTATATGTTAGAATGTACAATATGCTTGGCTGAATTAGCGCGCATAATGCACCTGATATACCAATAGAGAAATACAAGAATGAAACGGATGTAAAAATGTACCAGTAGCATAATAGCTGTAAAAATACATTGTTAATTAGTAAATAAGAAAGAAACAGATTAGTGCACAGAAAAATATGAATATGTCGAACCATGGTGTTTGGTAAAGCTTTTATGACATGGCTAACAGAGTGATGAAGAAATAACCATGGCATTAATCTGGTTATCAACGGTATCCATGTTTTCCATTCTTGATCGGAAACATCTTGTTTCCTTCCTAGCCATATCCATCCTTGAGAAAAATCATCATAGACATCATGATAATCGTTGAAGTCTAAAAGTTACAGACCAAACATATTAGACAGTGAAATTCTTATGTTAACACTTTACCTACCGGGAGCCCTATTAATAGAATTTTCAACGATCATTATTAGACTGCGGATCTTTATGCATTTATATTATTAATTCAAAATTGTCAAAAAATTAAAAAAGTTGACGATGTTAATATACGATTTCTCGAAGGAATAACGTTGAATTTACGACTCATGGTACGAATCATGGATTTTGAAAAACTATTAAATCTCCACTGGTAGGTAATGTGCGGATGATTAATACCTTCCGATTCTTACAAGTACTGAATAAAGATACTTTATAAACAGAATAAAGGACGGCACCGGTCCAACAGGTAAAGTAAAACAGACTTTCATATTTTGGTAAGTTTGTAGCTCTGTTTATCACTGTTGACATAATTAATTGCAGTTGAATTTGCCGCCTTCTTTCTGTGCACAATCGTCACAGTTTGATCTTCAAATAATTTACACATCCCAATTCAGATACGTTTAAATTATTCTTCGATAAAATCGGATATAATTGTTTTGAAAAGATTTGCTCTTTTGCTTTAAGCATGTGTCTCGATAAACATGGTTAAACAAAATGGACCAAAGCGGTAGGGGTAACAGCAAACCATGTGTGATCCAGGAATCAGCCATTCCTCGATTGAGGTTAAATTTAAAATTTGAAACGGACTGGTGAATGGTGGAACTGTCATATTCGTATTCGTTTCTTTCCTCAGCATACACAACAAAACAGACATTTTTTTACATTTTATCAATTGATAGAATATAGTAGAATAAAACATGGTAAAAATGATTTCTTCTAATTGTAAGTTTATTTTTAGAAGATAAAATATATATTACACATGACATGCGTTAAATGTACATCAACTGTAATGACACACAATTTAAGTATAAAAAATGTCATTCCTTTTTATATATTCACATAAAGAACAATAGGGCAATGGTCGCTACCATATACCTTATCTCTTATAACGTTGTCACAAACTTTATCTTTAATTCGTTCCGACAGTAAAAAGTAATCCAGTCGCCTAAAGAAGAACAATACAAAACAAAATGTACATAATTACATATGCAAATTTAATAATTAATTAATTTGCGTTCGCTCACCATCCAATATTCTTGCTACGTGCATTTGCAAAGTATGACCAGAACGTGTAAGCGCCTGTTTTCTCCGGATACAGGGCTCTAAACGTATCCACGAATCCTGAATCTAGAAATTCGGTCATACCGTCTCGTTCTTCCTTAGTGAATCCAGCATTTTTTGTATTTGTTTTAGGATTTGTGAGATCTGTGCACAATCGAATATGAGTTATTTGTTTACCCTATTAGTGTCTAAGGACATACGTTTACAATAAAATATATATTACCTATTTCCAGATGGGCAACATTCATATCACCGCAGATAATCACTGGTTTCTTTTCATCCAGTTTCTCAATGTAGGTCTTAAAAACTTCGTTCCATTTTAATCTTTTTGGTAATGTTACTAACTTCTGACCAGCATTAGGAACGTCTAGGACATCGATTAAACATTGAATATTATAAACGTCTATGGAAAAGAACAATCGGGTTGATCCATAATATACGTATAACTTACAAACATTAATAAAAAAGAAGTCTGGATATTCCGCAGTGATCATTCTGCCTTCGCTATCAAATTCCTTGTCATCCAGACCATACTTCACTTCGATCGGCTTCTCTTTTGAATATAACGCCAACCCACAATACCCAGGTTTTTTACCTATTTGCACAACACGATTAATTTGAATGATCTGTAAATTTCAAATTGATGTATGATAAATTGAAGAAATTATTACTGTCGAGGAAATATCGATGATATCCAGTTAATTTTACTTCATCCGGTATTTTATCTTTATCGCATTTAGTTTCTTGCAACGCGACTATGTCTGCATCTTCTTTTTCAATGTATTTCATTCCATTTTTCTAAGTAAATCATGATATGTTAGCATACCGTCAAAGTTTTATTAGAACTTGAATTGACCAAGCGTAGTAAGACTTTTACCTTCAGAACTGCTCTGATTCCAGAAACGTTCCAACTAGAAATTTTGAAATTATATTTATTTCCCTCCACATTTAATTTTTCACAATTAAAGTCAATCTCGTCCAAGTTTGATTCAGTCTTATTCATCATCTGCTTCGGCTCTGTTTTAGCACGCTTTGCAACAGGCTCCTCGATATCTGCAGCATTACGTTTAGATCGCTTAGGAGTCACATCTTGCGGCTTTAACGCTTTGCCTTTCTTTTCCTTAATTTTAGCTTCCGCAGGGTCTGTCTAAATGTAAATAACAACTATTCTTCATTCTCATCGTTGAATATTTAAAAGAATACTCGTGTAAATACAAAATACGAAGTGTAACATTCCACACTGCAATGAAAATGTTAACAACTTGCATCTGTAAAACTGAATATTGTAAATTCACGTTGTTTACGTATAAAAAGTAACGAACGAATTGAAGGAAATAAATTATATATAAATGACTAACCTTTGGAGCTCTAACTCGTTTTGGCGGCATACCGGTCGTTTTTGTGTATACACTTGAGATGCTTAGAAAAATGAAAATAATTTAATATATATGCTACAATAACACCAGAAATGCTTTTTCTCTCAAAACTTTTCCATTCCACTGCTCATTCGACGATAAAATGGCCTGACTAATTACAAACTCTATAAAGTAAAACTTTATAGACACGTTTGCCGGAGAATTAGCAGTTGCCTGCACGATATTCCGTGAAATTTGAAAACAGCGCCGAACCATAAAGCATCCGCGCAAACACAGATTTATCCTGTGGCGCACAGCATGCGGAGAAATCAGGAGAAATGTAACCGAGTCGGATTATTGATCAACATTTTTCATTGATACTTCTGTAATTTTCATTCTTCGTTAAATTTAACCAAATAATCAATGCTAATCAATTTCGAAATTTATGTATACAGGATGACCCACGAATCGTGACCAGTAGAGATTACTCTGTTATTAGCAGTAGCATAGGCATAACATTGAAGGTGACCTAGAAAAATCATGAAATAAAAGAATTGACGAAAAATTTGCTATAATCACGTGAAAGCTCTCTTGAAACCATGCTATACCCGATAAAAATATTTTCGATCGGACTGCTACATAACAGCGTAATCTCTACTATAGTCACGATTCGTGGTTCACCCAGTATATTGAAACAGAAAAAAGATTTTTTTTTCTTATAAACATGCAATATATTTTAAAAACATATACATTGTACACAATAGACGATTGTAGACTGTTGTAGACCAAAAAATATTTTTATAAAGAGACAATTTTTTTGGGGTACATCTTCGCATTTCATTGATCATTTGTGACGTTCTATGTTTACGATGCAATTGCGTGACAGTGTTTATACACTATGTTTACGTTACCTTGCGAATTATTGTACAAATATTAATTAATTCATATTCGCAAATATAACCATTTAAAGTAAAAAATATATATATAACCAAACAGAATATGTTTAGCAATAAAAAAAGTAATTTACCACCGAGACCCAGTATTCCTAATCCTGAGCATATGTTGGAAGACCTTGATCATGCCGCTGCGGATGATATAGCATTTAAAATAATAAATAAAGGTGTTTAGCAGATTTCACATACTATTATATGACTTGATTAAAAATATTTGAAATCATAACCTTATCTTGAAGCTGTCATGTTCGCAATATATTTGTGCATGTGTGCAATATATTTTCGTATTAAAATTTGTTTTCAGATGAAGTTACCGGAGAAAATTCAAGCTCGAACTCTTCCGAATCGTATCAGAAAGTGAAAATGTATTTAAACATCAAAGAACAATTACAACATTTGGAAAGTTCTCTTGAGAAAAAGGAAGAACAATTGAGAACCGATAATGAGGAGATAAAGAGGCTGGCAGATGATATTAAGAAACAAGCACAAGCTGCGTTAATAACATAAAATCTGTTTGTATTTACCAGTTACAGTTTAATTATTTGAACATCATTTCTTTAAAGAAAAGATTCAATGTAATGCATCTATAATATACATACGAATAAACATTTTGTACAAAATATTTTCACCTACAGGCACATTTTGGGCTTTTAATATGCATAGACGAGCGACATTGTTTCTAACATAAAATGTCCATACTATAATATTATAATAATATACATTCACACTTACAACAAATATAGTAATATACACACAATCAACATTATTGGGAAAATAAATGTTGCATGTAGTTATTGTTTCCATTGTGTACGTACATATATATGTTCCTTAAACATACCAACAAGCACGATAATTATATAAGTCTATATATAAAAATTATGACAGACTATTATTAGTATTGTGCAACACTTCAATTATGATCTGAACGTGTATAAATTTGTAAGTTTGTAATATATATAAAAAAAGTTTGATATATAAATCTTAAAGAATATCGATTACAAGGCACTGTAATTGTATCTTGAAATGTGATTATTAAAAGTTTCTTTTTGCATATTGGAATTCATTTAATACAAAGATTTTAACTTTTCCCTCGAGATTCAATTGGATTGAAATATACAGTGTATGTTCACGAACTCTGTCCATTTAAATATCTTATTTTAACGCTTTACCTGTTGAAAGTTAATTAGTAAATTTTTTAATATATCTTAATCTTTGATTTTAAAGGACCCAAGCCAATTGTCTACATAAGTCGTTGCTGGTAGGTAGGGATGGGATCAAGTACCTCGCAAACAGGTTCGAACCTTGATTGATGGAATTCGAACTCTCTATAAGTACTTCGAAAAAAAAAATATAGTACTCCCAAGTATACTCGAACCCTTTACAAGTACTGTGGTAAATGTAAATAATACTTGCAAGTATACTCGAATCTTGGTCGAACAGTTTCGAAACTTTTATGAATATCGTACCGGAAATTCTCTGAATTTTCTAATCATTATTTTTTCATCGTCTGCTGTGTTAGAAGTGGAAAATTATCTGAAATCACAATATTTAGAACGCAAAGAAAACCCGTTATTATTTTGGCTTGAAAATTCAATAAAGTACCCCATTTTATCAAAAATTGCACGTGATTATCTTTGTAGAATGGCCACTTCTGTATCTTCAGAAAGAGTGTTTTCAAAAGCAGAAAATATTATGGATAAAAAAAGAAATAGGATAAAACAAAGTATCGTAAATGAAATATTATTCTTAAATAGTTACGAATTTAATAAAGAAAGTGCTTGAAACCTACTATGCAGTTCTGATTTCCAAGATTCGAGTACTACTTGTGAAAGTTTCGATTACTTTCAACATCGAAGTACTTATAAGTATCTTTTCGAAACTTGTAAGTACTCATTCCGAGGTTCGATAACTACTTGTATACAATGAATACTTTTCAAATATAATCATTGAAGCATTATTGCTTTTAAGTAGTAATCGAAACTGGATTCGTAAGTACATATTGAACTTGATCCCATCCCTACTGGTACTGTAATTTCTGTTATAATTTCTTTTCTACCTTATTTGGAAAGTGTTATTACATAAACGTTTTAATATTGCACATTTGGAATGTTAAAAACATTAGGATATAGAAAAATATGTATATTTTGTGAATGATTTGATGGTTTGTATTATAGCACATGTGATTATCATAACCACATATGTACTGCTAGAATATTGGAATACCAGAAGTACTTTCACACTTATGATATGAACGTCATTATGCTTAAGCTTTAATAACTATGGCAATAGTCATTGATATGCGTATTTCTTTCAAAATGCCTTAACGAATACTGTTGTACTTTACTTAAAAAATTATAATTAATAACCAGGGATGCCTACCATGTCAGACCTAACATCATACCTAACTAGTGGATCGTTAAGATAAGCACACCATGTAAAGCCTGGTGGATATCCTGAAAAAAATCATGCAAATATTTCGAATTAGTAACACTAGTTAAGTACTGGAAAGGTTTTAGATGATTATAATGATTATGCGCTTTACAAATAGAACTTTGTCTACTACGCACACCGAATTCCACCAAATGTGAACGTGTAATGTGAAAAAGCATGGTACCTACTATACGTGAAACACATTTGTTTACACATATATATATATATGAAGACAAATCGCACAATACTTACACAATACTATCTACTGAATGAGTTTTTTCATGTGCTGACAAAATGTGGTTCAGACATAATATCAAATTGTGTCCTTTTTTGTCCAGCTGCATGCAAGTAACATCTCTGAATTAGTCAATGGTTAGTGACAAATACCTATGTTTTAGAAAAATATACATATACATATATATATATACATACGCGCATAAGGTATACTCAAGTAAATAAAACGTGATAATATGTTTTTTTACACAGTAGTTATTGCTTTAATGAAAAGTCTTTCCTTTATAGAAGAATATGATTATCCTCCCCCACCAAAAAAAACGTATGTATTATGCACTTATCTTTATTTATAACATATTTAACAGGTAATATAAAAGTGCTTTACATTTCTTTTTTTTTTATATAAAAGTAGAACAGCTGTTCGATCCTGTTCACTTGCAGCATTAAGTGTTCTCAAACAGAATATAAAAGTACACAATATATTATTATATTCTTACATAATATATCAATATATTGAATTAGGACGGATTAAGAGATATGTAAATATAATATCGTATGGCATTCATAACATTTTTACCATTCAATATTTCGCAGAGATTAGAAAAGATATAGGAATTTTAAATACCAATACTTTTTTGATTATGAGTTATTTCCAATATGAATGCAGAAATTACTCTTTTCTCGAAAAAATTGAAACTGCCAACATTGGAACGTTATATATATTATTACATATATGTTATGTGTATATGTAATATCCATTGTTTTTTCTCTTTTTATTATTACAAAAGCAAATATTCAATAACCTACGAATGTTGTAATATAATTCAGTTTACAAATAATAATAATCATAACGGAATGATTACCGGAATCACCTACTTTACCTATACTAATAAACACGTATAATCTAGCTTTCTCTTATGCCTTAGTTTTAACATAATGTGCTGCTATACTTGTAAAATGGAGAATATTGCTTACATATGAGTGAAAGCAGAATACAGAGATTGAGCCCAACAAATTTTATGTTGTACATAACATATAGTAGGCATCTGTCGATTACTGTCGATCAAGAATACATGTAACCGATCGAAAGAAGAATATAATTAAATCTCAAAATAATATTCAGGAAATCTGCATCACATGATTCTCCAAGCGATGCGTAGAGCGAGTCATTAAAAGGCCCACAGTAAAAAATGATTGATATTAGGAACATAATCAATTGATATGACAAATTGTTATCACATTATACTTATTAAGTGATCGGCCTTAGTTATTTACCACCAAAGTTTGGTAATACAAAAAACGTACGAAATTTCAACTTGCCTCTAGGCTTGTATTTGAGATGGTCCTCAATGAATTGACAAGGGCAACGGGCGGAGACACAATGACGTGGTGAAACAGAAAGACCCGTGATGTCTCTGTTACGTTCCTGCGAGTCTATAACCAGATCAAGTCTCCGGCGCACAAAGTGATGTGCCCATCGAGATGCATACCTCAGCAACAGCAACTCCGCCCGTTCCTGTCAACACATACCATCATCATTCAGTACCTAGAGCCAAAGTGACGAGAAAACTATAAAATCCATATATTACATACGGTGACTCTTATTAATATTTGGTCACTCTTAAAAAGATGATAAATTTTGAACATCGGACCATACAACATGGACAATTAGTTTTACACATTGCTGTGTAAAAACAGCACATAAGTTTTTAAAATATTAAGTACCTTTGATCGCTTAAGTACTTTTTATAGTAAAATTTCTTAAATACCTATGTGTCATTCACCATTTTACAAAAATAGTTAAGATTGCAATTTGTAACTTTCGAATATTCAAGTACTATATACAGCATGTAAATACTATATGTAATAACATTAAATATTAAAAATATTCTTGCAAAATATACACATGTATGTGTAATTTGTACAATTTCTATACAAATTTCGAATTGTATATTAAATGTTTAGTACTATATTAGTCAACAGAGTAATATAAGCAATATTAAACTTCATTAAAAACTATATAATGTCCGGTATATTCGATACCGATAATCCAAACCACCAATAAAAAGTATGGCTATTAAAATCGTTTATAGTTTAAAAAAAAATTAATAATAAAACGAAGCTTCGATAGCTTGCAAGGACTTATTTCTATTAAAACAAATTTTGATTATTCATCTATTTGTAATGGTACTACCTATGTTGTCTATAATCGTAAATGATCATTACCGTAAAGAAAGTTTAAGTACTTTAAAAATCTTTTCAATGCTTCATATTTCTTTCGTTCAATTTAGTTTCTATAAAAAGCGATATGAAAATAGCTTCAACAAGCTACAACGTAAGCTTTGTGTCAAAATAGCTGCATCACAATACTGCTTTCAAGTTTGATAAGCATATCAAACAATTTTAAATGCCTCTATCTTTAAGAAAGTTACTCCAACTGGGACAGAAATCTCTGCCTCGAACATGCGGCTTATTACGAAGCCATTCTTCTATATATTGACACGGGCATAAAGCTGACGCTAAGTGGCGAGGTGAAGAAGGATTTCCACCTTCTTCATCGACCGTCCAATCCAATCGTCGACGTAAATAGTCCTTTGCCCAACGTTGTACATAACGGCAGAATACTTGTTCACTCTTATCCTGATAGATTTTATTTTATATTTTCAGGGAACAAAATAAAATACTATTATAAAAATTTATAAGTAAAACAAGAGATGTTTAATTTTGTAAAAAATATAAATGTAGGAGACATCGTATTTTTGTACTAAATCAATTCTAACGTTATCAAGTTACACTGTTGCATTAATGGAAATAAGATTCATACATTTCACTAGAATTAGTAGTTACCTGGTATAAAAGATGCTTACCTGCTTACGAGAGATTCTGGTAGTCGTGCTGCCTTGTATCACAATGTCGCTATCATCGATATCCATTCGTTGCTGTAATTCTCTTTTACGACGCATTTCTGAATTCCCATCTTCGCCGATCACTCTTCCTTCGCGTTCCTCTCGTTCTATAACTTCTTGCAATTTTTTCTGTTTTAACAAAATGTAACATGTTGTAAAAATGTTATAGTCCCAACTAGAGAAATAATACTTTCACAAGCTGAGAATTTCAGATAAACATAACAAGGCTATTACAAAACATGATCAGCCCTAGAAAATTTAAATCTATGCACACACATCGCTAATTGTCTAATAACACTTACGATACAATCTGCGGTATCAAAGTATATGAAGCAGAGATTGACTTTATGACACGAAATCTTCCCTCTATCATCCAATCCAAGCAATATTTTATGTCGAAGTAAATGCTTGTTCACTTGAGCCATACATTTCTCAAGATTATGGTTTAACTTTATCTTGACGAACATGCAAAAGAATATTGCTGCAGCATTGAGGACTAACCACATGACGCCGAGGCCGAATAAAGTAAGACCAGTCACTCCAGAAAATAACAAGCCAAGCAGTACAATAAATGCAGTAAAGATCCAAAGAACAAGAATTCTCTTATAGCATACATTGTACATATTAAAACGTACATCGTTTACAAGCAATTCCATTATGTGTACGTAATCTTCTACAGTAAGCTGTAAAAGATATATAATAATGCTTAAAAATTTAATGGGTTTTCTCAAACAAAAAAACTATTTTGTAGACTTAAAAACAAAATATACTAACGTTACCATAATACAACAACATAATATCAATAAAAATCGGTTAATTAAGAATTTACCGTCAAGCCCTGTGCCATTAATTCCTCTGGTACTAATTCTGGTCTAAATTTAGCTGGAGTGATCCATGGCCATCTAGTATTAACTGGTAAAAGAGTAACAATAGTATCGCCATTGGCGAAACCTTGTCTAATGTTTCCAATTGGTGTGCTTATAACATTGCTCGCGTTGCTTCGGCCATTGGACACATCTCTGAGATCGATAGTCTTCAAAGAAGCACTTTTAGGATCAGAGACTCTTATGTCGGACGGTACATTAAGTTCTGGACTTTCGGATGTAATGGAACGACTTAAACCTGATCTATCTAAGTTAACCTGGACGGATTCTGTTGATATCACAGCACCTCTATATTCGTTATTCTTAGCTTGTGGATTATCTGTTTTCTCGATGGCTTTCCCAATCTTTTCAACGTTCACTGTAACCGATTCAGGCTTTATTACAGCTGGTGCATTAGTTTTAGTTTTTTCTTCCACATCCCCATTATCTTTAATCGGTGTTTCATCCTCGAACTGGACCCAATTTTTCGTTCTCGAGGATATACTAGGTGAACTTGCTTGCACATTATCGATTGTATCTTGAGAACTCATTTTTACTAAAGAAATAATACAAACAATAAAATTAAATTAGGCATACAAGGTGTAAAATTTCAAAAAAGAAACAAATTAAGAATTTTAAATTACTTGTCCATCGGTGTTCACTATATTTTCATAAATGTTTTTTTATTCTTTATAGCGTGCATTCATATGGATCTATATATTTTCAAACAATAATTTGAAAAAAAAGGAAGTGGGAGTGTCCATGAGCGTGCAATTATGGTGCAAATAGAATGCACACCAAAACAAAACAATGGATTTCGAAGCTAATAAAAGAGAGGTGGACAAATAAACCGTCTCGCCTTTCGTTCGACAAGTGATATATTATTAATTTCCGCTACATTGTTTAATCTGCAAAGATTGTTGGTATACATAAATAGAAAGCACGAAATATGTGCAGAGATTACACTCGTGACCAATATTTATGTTTGATTTCTATTATCGAAGAAACGGAGATAAAAATCGTACGAGATAATAGGAATGCCATATCGACAGCTTTATCCGCGTATAAATACGTAACTGAGATTTTGTTACCTGTTGTGATATGACCTATCTCATATCCGTGAGGTGAAAAGGTGCGTAATGCACGAAATCAAGGTGTGCAGCATTGGGTTGGAAAAAGACGGGTGGGGTAAAGGGTACCTGACGATACCGTAAAATGGTATAGATATATATGTATGTATACTTTTGCCTGTGTTATAATTTACTGCGAATACGTTCATTTAATCGTTCTTTGCATATCTATCATTATTTACGTGCAGTTCATTTACTATATATAAAGCGATAATCATTCTGCGAACATTAGTGTGTTTTGTTGTAACTAATAATGGAATCACATATTTACTCTTTTGGTATAGTTCCATGTACGTGTGCACCTACTTATCCATCCAGTACCCGTATAGTTAAACGTCTAACAATTAGACGTACATATTCAAGTCGTAGCTACATATATACAAGTATAATGTATATATAGATCTCTGTGTACGTATATGTTTGCTAAATACATTCCGTGTTAGAGATTTATACATACGAACGTGTATTTACGTTTGAACAATCGTATAATTTCCTCCGTGGCATCATGTTTGACAACCTCTCTAGCGTCACGTTTTCTGGTTTTCTATCCCCACCCCCACCATTCCATCGCGCATTCTGCGCAGACCATCGTGTATAATTGTAAACGAAGAGTTGATGAGCGACAGAAACAGAACCACAAGCAAGCGAGGGATAAACAAGTTGTCGCATATTGTACATTGTACAAATATATGTAACTTGAAACGTTATATATATATCGAAGCGAAACTGAAATGAACGTTCACTTACATTGACTTACATATATTGCATATGTGGCATGATCAGTTGAGATTGTGAGATCACTTTTTAGTTCGTGAAGTTGTGTACATTTGGTGCATACTGTCACTGTGTCTCTCTTTCGGAAGTTCGAAAAAAAAGACAGATGCGTCGAACGTCGGCCGTCGGCCAAAGCGGCCGATATCGGAGTCACTGTGAGCGCGGCCTAAGTGTCAGATAGTGAGACACGAAACCCCATACGGTGATTGGTCTATTTCTACATCTTGTCTGTGATCTTATGGCAATCTAGATTCTAGATACACAAAAATCAATTGTAACTGAAGAAATAGAGTTTGAAAGAACCGAAAGTGTGCAGCAATAACTAGGAACACGCTATGTAAATATTTCTAATACGATTCATTATTCGCTAAATAAACAGGCGAAAGTGAAAGCACGGTTATAAAATCTTGTGAGCAAATCCAGCGTACGAGCTCTTATTGCGAGAGTATTGTAAATGATCTATATAGTCGTAGTCTGAAATATTATGAATCAGCCCAAAAGGTTTTAATGATTTTACGTGTACAAAATTGTGTACAGTAAAGTAGGCATCCACCACAAGTGTCTAGAAGTGAGGTTGTGTTCAAAATGGGTGCAGATAAAAATCCAGAAAATCTCGTAAGTTGGATAGTATTGAACGAAATAAATAAATACACACTCGAATAATTCATCAGGAAATATCAGATTTTATAATATTTGTTATGTTTACGTCAGAAACTGGGATTGTATAGCATCGCGTATGGTACCGTTAGTTACTTACTCGAAATTTTATTTTTTAAGCGGATTGAAAAGATTTAATAATTTACTTATTTTAAGCAACATGTAATTTCTTTTACCTATCTTACTTCGCCTTTTGTCCCTCATAAATTATGGATTTTTCGGAGTTACTGTATGTAAATACCGGCATTAAATTTCGACGATTATTCGATGTTTTTTATCATTTTATTAACTTTTTTAATGCACTTGTTACATTGTAGATTAATAAGTAGACTGCGGATGTTTATGCAATTTTCAGTTTTTGTAGAAAAATTTTAAGAAAGTGGTACCAAATAAAATTCTATTTTCATTGGTAATAGCATTTGTAGATCGAAAATAAATAAAAATCGTTCCTAAATTCTGTTGAATTCAATCCTCCAGCATTTTTTGAAAATTTTTATAAGCCATAAATGCATAAAGAGAGAGAGAGAGAGAGAGAGAGATCTATTAATAAGACTTGATGTTGCAGGTGATACAAATTAATAAATGGGACGGTTCTGCAGTGAAGAATGCGTTAGACGATGCAGTTAAAGATGTATTTATTAAGAAATACAATTACGTGGAAAATTTTGGGCTATTTGATGGACGGCTGGCTCTTTGTGGAGTCACTGTGATAATGGCGCTTATAGCTGTTCTTTGTGATTATCTGTACCCATTCCCTGCGTCTAAACCTGCTTTAGCTATCTGTGTTACATTATATTTTGTTTCAATGGGCATTTTAACACTGTACACAACGTATAAAGAAAAGGGAATATTCGTTGTCGCTATTCAGAGGTAAATGCAGAGGGATTTAATTTGATGTAATGTTACTGTTTCCTGCTAAAGTTATACTAGTCGATACTTTTTATCTTTCAGAGATCCAGCTGGTTTTAACCCAGATCTTATTTGGGAGGCCAGTTCCTACTTGAAAAAGTACGATGACAAGTACAATCTGGTATTGTCTGTTAAAAATGGAACGACAGGAGGCATAAACGAAACTAGTATTACAAAATCTGTGGCAAACTTCATCGATGTGAATGGCATTGTCATACCGGAATTAATAGAGAACACAGTGACGAGTCTACACGATAGTTTGACCAGTCAACGAAAAGAGAAGTAGCAGGAGGAAGTAATGTTCTGGAGTAATTGAATTTCTCATTCTCCCTATAATTTTTTCACATTTTTATGTACTTCTCGTTGGTGTAAATATGACATGAAAAATAAAGTCCAACAATTTAAAATGACGTATGTATTGTTATACGTGTTTAAATACAATAGAAAAAAACAAATATAAACTTTTACATAGCCATTAATAGAATAAAAATTTTCTTCATCCACTTACATCTCTAGTGAATTATTTACATAGCTACTTTATGCTTTATTCGACGATTTCCTTTTGTCGATGTACAACCGATAAATGTCGGGATTGTAACTAATCGTTGAGAAACAAAATGTAGTTCTTTTTATGTTCATTAATATTAAATGTTTTGCTTTTATACAAGGTCGAAAGAATTTTGTGATTCTAATGTGATAGACTGCGGATTTATTTAAGGACATCAATGTATATAGTATGTTACAGTTTAATTAGATAATTAAAAGAAGAAATTTTTATTTGGCTCTTGTGTCCTGCAATTAATGCGAACATTTTTTTATTCTGCATAAAGATCCGCAGTCTATGATAAATATACAGTTTTTAAAAAGTTATACTGCGAATGGTCGATAAAAATAATAACGCGGGTAATTTATATGCCGGAGAATCATCAGTTTTCAGAACAATAGCAGTTTCCAGACTGACGACCAATTATAGACTGCGAATCTTTATGCATTTATGGTACGTTCAATCTTGTATAATACATCAAAATATGCACACGAACAATAATTAATAGCAATTTTATGTCGTTTTGAACACAATCTTTTAGGTGCCAAAAAATGTTTTCCTTATTTTGATTTGTATATAACGTAACTTGTAGAAATCAGTATTCACATAAAGATCCGCAGTTTAGTTATAAATAATCTATAAGTTATATTAACCATGCGTTGTGTCATCTTCTACAAAATCGGCCGCGTCTTCTCGTGTTACGCACACGACATGGGATACTTTATTCCTGAATTTGACACCGTAAAATTTGTTTGCGTGATGCAACAATTCAGGCCTGCAAGAATATTACAAGTTTAAAGTGCGAATAAAAACAATACGCTGCAATCGTATAAGTAGAAATAAAAGTTACCTAAATGTAGTCGTGATAAACTGGGCGTCGGAGCTAAGCTCGTGAATCATATCCGCCACAGCTTTTCTGTGCTGTGCATCTAGAGCTTGATCGATTTCATCGAACAGATAAAACGGTGCCGGATCGCATTTTTGGATCGCGAATATTAATGCTAACGCTACCAATGATTTCTGTCCACCAGACAACTGGTTCATTTCTCTCATTTCAGCTCTGTGACCGGTGAAAGAAACTCGTATACCTAATGAGATGAAATTTTCACAATTTTCTTAGATTTCTCTAGTCTTAGTCTATACTCTATACTCTTGTGATATCTATAGCGAATATCGAAACTCACCAACTCCGATAAACCTGTCAGAATCAGCTGATTCTGTTGTTGTATCATCTCCGTCCTCACCATCGGCTGTTTTCATAACTAGTTGTGCATGACCCGTTGGAACAAGCTTTTTGAATACCTCGCTAAAATATTTGCTCACCTGAAAAGTTCGGTGTAAACTTAAAATGTAAAAATCCATGGGAATATAGGATATGATATCGTTACTCCACGTACTTGTTTAAAGGTAAATTGTATAGCTTCGCATTTACGCTGTTCCAATACCGACATCAATTCTTTAATTTTTTCATCGCCTCTATCTAATTCTTCTTTCCTTTTCACCAGTTTCTCTTTTTGATCGCTGAACGACATGAACTGATCCAACGCTTTTTTATTTACATGACTGAAACGGAATGAAATGTGTTGGTCATGTTATATTTTATATATTCATGCGCAGCAATGCTCCTAATCGTAACGTTTGTTGTACCTGTATTTCTTTAAACGATTGTTAGCCTTTTCCATTTCTTTGAATAACTGCTTGGTAGACATAGTGCTAAATTGCGAGTATACTTCGTGACTAGGCAACGCTCCGAGTTCTGTGATCTTCTGTGTACATTCCACTATTTTCTGTTGCAAAATATTTAATTTGCTGGCTAACTTCTCCAAGTCTTTAGCATCAGCTTCTATCTTTTCCTGGGCATCTTTTTCTTTCACCTTCCACTTGTCAACTTCTGACGATTCTGCTTTTTGCTAATACAAGAGAAACGATAAATCATCTGCACACTTAGAATGTTAATTGCCATAAGCCAGATGTTTACCTTTTTTATAGCACTGGTAACTCGGTCGTTCTGAACCTTGAAGTCTGAATTCACTTTGACTAATCTCTTCTCGATGTCTGCTAATTGCGCTTTTGAGGATTCCAATTGTCGTTGTCGATCTTCCACCGATATTTCTTGCAAAGCCTGCACTAATTCATCTTTCCTTCTTACCAAGTTATTGGTCAACAAGTTCTCCAACTTATTCTTCTCAGCTTCTAGTCTCATACGTTTCGCGAATGCTTCTTTATTGTCTTTAGTTAGTCGTCTTATATCGTCGTTCAAAGTGTCTACCTAGAATATTGCGAACAATGAGCAAACCAATAGAATCAATTTCATTATTTCTGTATTTAGACTTTTAATACCTGACACTGGTCAGTAACAGACAATTGTGCCATTAGTTCTTGATGAAGTTCACTTTCCAATCCCTCTTTCGTTGCACGCATGGCTTCTAGACTCGACGTACACTGAGCTAGGCTTCTTTCTTTCGGTGTACGGTATCTTCCTATTGCACTCAATTCCTCCTTCATGAGTCGTATTTCTGCTTTCATTTTATCGTATACGTCTCTGTGACAAGAAGAATAATGTAATAATCTCGAGAACCACACTGGTACAACGTAAAGCAAAGTAACAATAACTTACTTTGCTTTGCTGTTTTTGGTTTCGGTTCTCTGCATTTCACTAACATAAGAACTAATGTTCTGATCTGCTTTTCTAATCTCGTCTTTAAGGGTGGCCAGTTGGGAATCGAGGGACGTGATTTGCGCCATTAACTCTGATCTAGTTTTTTGTATCTCTAAACGCGACCTTAACGTATTGAAGTATCCACCGGTTAACGATCCCTTCGATGATACTTGGTCACCTTCCAGAGTCACGCAATCTAAACCGGATGTGCGGGCCAAATTCGTCGCAGTCTCTAAGTTACGGCAGATTAATGTTTTTCCAAAAATATATCTACATTTTTGTAGAGGAAAAATTCAGATTACTACAACACATTAAACTCAATTACGTACTACTAGAATTTACATGCTTGATCTTTTGTCTTTCACCTCAAAGCTTTGTCGTATTTCTCGTCGTACTCTAATTTTGATATCATAGGCATAGCGTCGCCAGTTTTTGGATAGTCTATATCTTTTACGTGTAGTCGGTTCAAAGGCATAAACGTGACCTCTCCTGGAAGCCGTTGATTGTTCATCTCTTTCAAGATTTTCGTCCCGAATTTATCTGTCTCAACGATATGATGAAACAGTCGATTTCCAGCAGTCACTTCCACAGCCATATAAAAATTCTTCTCGCAACTGAAGTTCTCTATCACAGGCCCGTAATAGCTACTCACCTCGTGAGCCATGTCCTTGCGTGTTCTAGAAATTGAATCGGTCATCAGCGAGGATTTTACTTTCCAAGGAAAATTGCAATAATTACCGAAACGTATCCAGCACTTTTCGCACGCTATCTCGTCCGTTTAGGATCGGTTTCCCGGCCATGGACCGTAAACTTTGATCCGCCTTCGCCAAATCCTCTTTGAGTCCTGATAAATTAAGTTGCAACACGCTCTCTTGTCGATATCTGTAACACGACAAATATAAATCATAGTTCGCGAAACTTTTATAAATGCAAACATTGTACAATGAACAAACTGTTCTTTTCGTGTGGCTTGACACTGGTCCTTTGCTTTGGTTAGTTCATAGTACTGCTTGTTATGTTCATCTATAGATGCTCGTTGCTGCTCCATTTCGCGTGTATGCTCCTCGATCTTCTGCTCTAAAATAACTTGTTTCTCCGCGTCTTTTTTCAAATCCTCGCTGATCTTTCTCTGATGCTCTTCTTTATCTCTAATTTGTTTGGTAAGTTGTTTCAGTTCATTTTGTATCCACTTGTCTCTCTCGTCCTAGCACGAAGGAAATATTAAAGAATGAGATCTACAGTTCTTGTCTTCTACTTAATAAAGTCATATAGATTACCCTGCTAGTGAATTGACTGCCACGTCCCTGCTTGGCATATAATTCTTTCCGCTTCTGCTCTTTCAATTGTAATTCGCGCGTGCATTCCTCTTCTACTCGTTTCATTTCCTCATACTATAAATACGTTGTTGACCATTTAATTTTATTATACAAGTCGTAGAAATACGATAGCGACGTGCAACTCACTTCTGGTTTCAGTCTCTGCAGTTCAGCCTCTCGCCCTTCAATGTTTGCTTTCAATTTTTCCAGCTCCTGTTGAGCACGCTTTCTACTGTCATTGTCTCCTTTTACTTCTTCCAGTAAATCGTTAATAGTTAGTGTCAATTTTGTTTTCTCTTTGAGTAACTGCTGCTGTTCAGCACTGTAAATCGTATTTTCATAAGCATCAATGATACAACCACATTACTCTTTTCTTAATATTACCTGAGTGTATCCCTCTCTTCCTTTGCAGTCTGCACTTCTTTCTTTGCTTCTTTCAGACGTTTCGTTGCAGCTCTCACCATCTCTTGCGCAGTTTTTGCTTCCGCTCCTAAACGAGCTTGTTCAGCTCCGCTGTTTGCTCTAGATTTTTCAAGCTCCTCTAGCTTTCTTTTATTCTCCTTAAGCTCTCGTTCGTGAATGGTGTACTCCAAACAACGACGCTGTTTATCCCAGCATTGATACTCTTTCAGCTCTTCTTTCTCCTCTTCCAATGTTTTTAAACGTTCCTCTGGAATGAAATTGCAACGTTGTCACATTTCTAAACGTTATTACTAGACTGCGGATCTTTATGCAAAATAAAAAATGTTTGCGTTGATTGCAAAACACAGGAGTGAAATAAAAATTTCTTTCTTCTTTTAATTATCTGATTAAGCTGAAATCAATACGCTGATGTTTCTAAATCTTTTTAATATGTACATTTCTTTAAATTGTGCTTACCCATTTTTGTCATAAATGCATAAAATCCGCAGGCTAGTTATTACACACTTTAATTATGGTTTACCTATTGTCCGTAAAAAGTCTTGAATTTTTTCCAATTTTCCTTCTGTCTCTTTTAAAATAAATTTTGATTCTTCTCTTCTGTCATCGTATACTCTAGTACCAGCTACTTCTCTTAATAATTTAAGTCTCTGAGAATCAGGCGCCGTTGCCATTTGATTGATCTATAGAGTATAATTCATTATATTCTCCATACTTTTGCACAAATCACAAATCGATTACAACGCATACCTTTCCTTGTTTTACGATATAATAAGGATTCGATCGTGAAAATCCTGCAGACTCTAGCAAATTCATCACATCGTTTCTAGTTACTATTCTCTTGTTAAGGAAATATTGGTCCTTTTTCGAGCCGATTACTCTTCTCAAGAATACTTCTTCTTTATCAAGCTACAAGAAGCAATTAACATGTAAAACACAATCAAGAAACATAGGAACAATGTAATTTGGAATATCATGTACTGGTAATCTGCCGTCAGCATTGTCAAATATAATTTCCACATGCGCCGAAATAACTCTTGGTCCTGTACCCTCGTGCAATAATGCCTGTCGCTGTTCTGGTCTGAGATGAGAAAATTCATCGCTCAAAACAAATTGAATCGCGTAAAAGAAGTTACTCTTGCCAGAACCATTTCTGCCCACTGGAAATAAAAAGAAACATACATAAATTTCAATATTTCGTTTGTCGTAAAGTTCAATCGTGTACCTGTACGTACCTACTACATTGTGTCTCGGATCGAAAGGTTCTACGACTGTCTGTTCACGGTATGATTTAAATCCTTGGATAATCACCTATGCATAAACAAATGTATCATATACATAGAATGATAACTTTCACATTTTGGGTATTAGCATACCATCAAATCAGTCAAATATTTAGACTCCAGATTTGATGCATTTATAATAAAAATGAGCAAGTGCAATTTAAAACAGTGAAAATATTAAGAGACTTTAACAGTATTAATATATTATATTCGCCATATATTAAAATAATTAATGAAGAATATAAATTTACATTTAGCTCCTGTGTCTTGCAATTGATGCACAAACTTTTTATTTTGCATAAACATCCGGAGTCTACGAATAATGATTAGAATTCGGACACGGTCAAATCAGTCAAATAATGATTGCCACATATTTCTAATCTCTTGACTGACTTTGGCCAACTGGTAGCAACATGTCTAACGCATTTGTGTACAAACTCGCATCGATGTCCAGGTTTGGTTATCATTGATATTCGGCTTATCGTTTCAACGAATAGAAAATATTACGAACTATTCGTCGATAACGATGCTTGTACGCGTTAAACTAGAACAACAATAACAACATTCGCTTCTAACGGTAAGCGTCCGTCGAAGAGGAAGTAATGCGGAGCGCGCAAAAGATATCATATCTAATGTTTAAACACTAGTTAATTAGTTTCCAGTACCTGTTTGATGTACATAATGCAGGGGGAATGACACGAGTGTTTCTCGTGCTATCACTTTACGGTAACTCAATCGGGAAAACAACTTCTCAGTCACTGAACAGAACAAAAATATTCAACCGACTTGTTGGCAGAGCGACATTTGTAAAGTAATTTGCAAGACGACAACTAGTAAAATGTCCCTAGATTTGGGCGGGAGACGTAACTCCATTGCCACTACATCAAAAAATAATACTGTGCTTTGAACCTTGAGAACGAGGACAAAATAATTACAAAACGATTATTTCGATAAAAATTTTATTTCACGTAGGATGGAGCGGAAATGATTTGATTTTAAAGGCATTAATACTATACATCGATTAATGATGAATGCTCAAAGCATCGCTTTGAACTTCGTGACTCAACTGTGTCTGTAAATTAGACAATTTGTTCTTCAACGCTGCGATACCCATCATTACGATGTTTTCAGGCTTCAAGGCACCACTACTTTCGACATTGAAGTAGTATTTGTTCGGCTTTGCTTCCCAGTTGAATGGTGCTTCATCTGAAACGATTCATTAAATAGACTACTTAGTCTTTTGAAATTTATCGATGCTTACATTGATCTTCTTCTAATTCGCTGTACTCCGATTTCGGCCATTCATCGGGTTTTGGGAACAGTGTGTGCCTCATACAATTGTCTGGGTCGTATTCGAAGCTTACTCCAGCAGTTGGATTCCACTTTGCATGCTCCTTTCCAAAGCCTTTCTTCGCGTACGCTCTCAGCTTTAATTCTTGCCCCTTTCGTAGCTTTACTATTAGTATCTCTGCAATATGAAAAACATATACACGATATTTGTAAAAAATTTATCATTATAGTCACATTACTAGACTGTGGATTTTATGCATTTATGACAAAAATGGGTAAGCACAATTTAAAGAAATGGACATATTAAAAAGATTTAAAGACATCAGCGTATTGGTTTCAGCTTAATCAGATAATCAATGCAAACATTTTTTATTTTGCATGAAGATCCGCAGTCTACACATTACTGTTTTGTATTCAAAGACGAAGACCATCTGTTTCTCCGTATTCGCTAGCATCGTCTTCTCTGTGTCTCGATGTAACAGGAAGAACTCGAGGATCGCTAGACTTAAAATCTGCTGTAGTTACGTGTCTTGTTTGATCCTCTGTACATTTCACATCGAGAGTAAATTCTACGCTGCATTCTGGACAAAAATCCATGCACTGACAATCTCTTGTATATTGTATTCTATCGACAACCTGGATCATTTTAATAGAAGATTAATTTTTTCAGTTTTATTGTGTTTAATTGGTCGATTGTTTTGTTACTTACGTCGTCGCTGATCAAGGGTATCATTCCGATTCTGTGAGCCAAGAATTCGTCGCTTAAAACTGTCGAATTAGCTTCCAACTGGATCCAATCGATAGCCATTGTAGGTGTTTCAGCAATAAATACACGTCTCATACTATTTGCTACACTGTAATGATATTTCACAAGTTCTTGTTAAGTTCAAACGAAATATTGTCGGCCTCATATGAAAACTGCCTAAGTCCATTTTTTATGAAAATTGGGTTTTCAGCTTCGCCTTGTTATGTATTTCAATTTCTACGGTTTGAGTGCTCAGTGTCTAAATATAAACATAGTTTAAAAAAATCTAATTTAAAATAATTTTAAATCGTTTTTCTTACGCCTCCTGTAAAATTTACTTTTTTGGACTTAGGCAATTTTCATACAAGGCCGACGTTATCTTAAATTACACTATAACCTCTCATACCTCAATTCGGTGTCTTCAACTTGAAATTTTACATTCTCCTCGGTTAAATCAGTAATGTGAACCGATGGTTGATTAGCGTATGGCATTTTGACGAATTTTTTATATCAAATAAATGGAAAAACGTTGGTTTTGAGGAACGAGTACGTATGTCAAACAGTATATGCTGGCTGTTGCCGCCACTGCCAGTGTTTATTTAGAATTCACGCAAGGTTATGGCAGGTTATGGCGAAGTAGATTTCTATTTTATCCACTGTGTAAATATTGATGTAGTAATTTATTGACATTTTATATATACAGTTTTATTTATTTAATAACTAATCGATGAAAATATAAAGGATATAACCGGATATGAGATTTACAAGTAGCCTTGTATCATATTAAACACTTTTTTTCAGACCTTTTTTAATCTCTTTATCCTGTTTATATTCTCTTAGAAGACTTATTGCTTTTCTTTGAATGGCACGAAAATATTTAAGATGTAAAGCATATTTTATTACAAAAATTCATCACAATACACATTGTTCGTCATCGAATACGAAAAGTAGACAAACCTATTTCGAAAGAGTATGTCCTGACTGAATGCTAGAGAATTTTATACACAAAATGGAAAATATGCGAATATGTTCGAATTTCTATTACGCATGTTATATTACTCGATAATAATTCGAGGAATTTAATTAATTGATTCGCTGTTTAGATAAATTGCAAGGTGAGCTCTTCCTCTCTAATAATCGTTACACATACACAAAAATTTAGTGCTAGCGCATGCATGTATATAATTGTTTACTGAACGATAATCAAAATGAGACAATATGTTTCTGGTAACTTTCATTACTTAGAAGAAATGTAAATTCTACTTGTGCTGAAGCAATGTATCACCGTGTTTATGGCACGAAAGTTTCGTAAAAATTGGAAGACTGGTGAAACTATACTTCGAATATTTTAAATAAGTTTTGTGCGGTTCCGATCGATCTTAAGGGGGTAAACTCTCGTTTCCAGGATTGCAAGGGTGCGGGATGCAACTTTTATTTCTCGATAATGCAAAGATGAGGTTTCACTAGATAAAAGATTAATCTAGGCCGCAATCGCCCTCAAAAGTCCTATTTTTACGCTTACAAGGCGTAATTTACATTATTTGGAACCATACAACTGCGCATGTAGCTATTTTCATAAAGCTGCGACAACTACATGCTGCCGAATAATGTAAATTACGGCTCGTAAACGTAAAAATAGGACTTTTGAGGGCGATCGCGGCGTAGATTGATCTTTTATCTAGCGCTATTGACACTGAAAATCCCCATCTTTGCATTATCGAGAAATGAGAAGGCGCATCCCGCGTCCTTGCAATCCTGGAAACGAGTCTATCCCTCTAACACAAATGTACTCTAAATGCAGCATAAATAGGAACACCGAAATATATCATAGCTGAAAGGGCAGCATTCAGAACTATTCAAAATATTTCCATAGACGCAAAATTCTGAAGATGAAATGTTCGCTAACATGCCTAGCCATCGATTCTCAAAGTTCATCTTGGAAACGCTCGATATCTTGTAAGTGCTCTCCATAGTCTGTTGCTTCGCTTCCGACAAACGCATCGTGATGTTCCAAGACTTCGTCGAAGGATAGTCTATTGTCATGGTCGTCGTCCGATGAAGCAAATAGATGATCCACTTCGTCGTTCGCGATCTCCCTGTAATATTTATGATCCAAATAGCACGCGCATTGTTCTGAAATGACCAAAACTAAATAGAAGCATCCGAGACTTACTCGTTACTGGGTACTAGCCAAGAAAGTATTTCCTCCGAGTCGAGTCTTCCGTCCTTATTTTTGTCGTGCTCGTAATCAAATTTATCCTTTTCTACCAACAACCACTCCTTGTTCTCTGATTTGGCTCGGTTACCGATAAACTCCTGGAAGCTAACGTATCCATCCTTGTCTAAGTCTTTGTCTTCCAAAGCTTGCTTTAGAAGAAGCGGAAACATTCTAGGTGTTTCTTCCGGATGAGTGTAAGCTTTGAACTCTTCCGGATCAAGATACCCATCTTTGTTCATATCAGCAGCATCGTACGTTTGCCTGTCGTCGCTAATAAGCTTAACATCTGCTTCCAAGTCATCTGGATCGGAGCCATACGTATCTTGTAAAATTTCATTCCAAGTAACTTTACCATCTTTGTTCACGTCGGTATCTTCCAATCGATCTTGAGAGCTTTCGTCGGAAAGCATGCTGAAGATAAGATAAACATATATTAATTTCTATTTTGGACAAGCTAATTTAAAACATTAAATACATTAGACAAATTTAAAAATACTTTTATGTTATTTTCAACCTATTAAACATATTAAGAGAGAAAATAAATTTCTATGTCACTCCGGTTTCTTGCAATTCAGGTGGAAAATTTTGATTTTGCATAAAAATCTGCAGCCTACTAACGGCGATTCGAATGTACATACCTAAATGATCTTAATATCCATGCTTTCAATTCGTTTCTCTCGATAAACTGGTTATTATTCAGATCCATTTTGGTCAATAGAATTCCTAAGCGTCTTTTGGATTCCTCGATAGGCAGTTTGTCAAACTCCTCTGCCTCTTTTACGCTTCCTGTAAATAAGTATCCGAAACAATATTGTTTACGATATGCTGAGGGACCGAAAGGCCTTATTCATTTGTAGATGGTATACAAAGATAATTACCAAGGATGGCTTCATGGTCGAACTCCTGGTGGTGTTCTCCTCCTGCGTAGTGATCCATATCTCGTGGACTAAACGCACCATCTTCTGTTCTCTCATTGCTGCCGGATTTGTTTTGCTGGTGAGTGTGGATATGCGCGGATGCTGCATTTCCACACGAAAAGAATCCGAAGATCGCGATCGAAAACAGTAGAATCTGCACACGCGTTCGGCGCGTATTCATCGTGGTCTCGAGAAGTGATTCCTGCGGAGAGAAACACAAACAGCGGTTAACCTCACAACATTAAGAGTTTGATAGGTCCATCGATCTCCACGACGAACACCAAAACACACCAAAATGAATTCTATCGACTACCCGGCGTCGCGGGAAATCGTTCTCGAAACTCGAGATATCTTGTAATTTTTCAATTCAAATATAATTATTATAATTATTCAATTCAAGTTTTCGCAAATATTCGAAAACACTGTACAGTGTACAGTGATACGGTTTCTTAACTACAATAGTTTCATGGAAAATATATATAGAAATACATACTAGAAATACTATACACAGTGAAACGTTTGGGTAGGCAAAGTATGTATTGTAAAAATAAGATGTTGCGATAGTTTCGACAACTCGAACAACAGGGTTGATAAATCGTCGAAGTTTCTAGAGGTAGCAGTGCCACTTTTATAAGTGTTCGATCGTTCTATGTATGTTCAAATGTTCGAACAACTGCGTCCGCAGTAGTAACAGACGAGAGGGTAGAAGGTATTTGCTGTAAGAATGCGTGCCAAGTATTAATCGAGTTCACGCACCTGTTCGAAACTGTTCGATTGTTAAAGCCGGTTGATCATTGCGATTACAATCCACAGTCAGAGAACCACTGGTGTTGTCGCGTTTGATGTTCGATTATACCAATGGGTAAAATTGTTGTTTCTCGATCGTCGGCAGACAGTTATCCGTCCGACGAGAACGTCACTGTCGGAATATCAGTTTAGCTTTGGCTTGCTTTAGCCTGCTTTAACTTAGCAGCTGCTGCTCGTGCAAAAAGGCGTCGTAGTAGAAAGACGTTAGCTCGGCGCTCGGCTTCAGCCGCGATCAGTATGTGCAGTCATGACTTTGTTCTAGGGTGCGGGTACAGAAATAGACCAGCCTCACTAACACACGTTCAATTTATTTCTAACTTTAGTGATCGTTTCGACGAGAGAGAAACAGACATTCGCTGAGCAGAACATGTAGCTACGAGAACCTCCATTCCTTTTTTTGGATTCCCGACAATGCCGGACGACAGACATCGAGGGCGACTATGTTATGAATTTCAATCTGTATACGGTTTCCTCGAAGCATTGCGGTACACTATCACAAGTTGACTCCTAACAGCCACCTTCCATCAATTAATTTTACTCATTGATTTTCTTACGCTAAGAAAATTAATTTATCGAAGGCCGGCTTTCAGAACCTTCGACCTCTGTACTTAGAACATTATTAAATCTTTAACTGAAAACTATGCGCCATTTCCTAAGGGTCCAATAAGATATTCAATTAGATTATATGTAGACTGGCTCGCTGATTAATATAGTTAACTATCATTTTCTGAACGGTGGAATCGTTACAAATGGTCATAAGTTAATAAAATTGCCGCGCGAAATCCATCGACGCGCAGAGTCATCTATCGGCAAATGAAGTAAACATTTCATTGCACGTCGAATAGTTTCTCGCACTTGTTCATAGGTGGCTAGCATGATTCAGAATTGCCGCGAAATTCGAATGCGCTGCTAACAATAAGAGAAACATCTATTAATGAACTTGCGTCTTTTAATTTAAGAAATGGTTTTTGCATGAAAATCGTAAATATAGCAACAGATATAGTAACAGATACCGAGCTTGCAACGCTATTGCAAGCTCGGGCTTTAAATTTCTCGTTAACGGCACACCTGGCCCGCGAACGATGAAATTATGCGGTGATAATTATGATAATGCCACAGTGGCATACGATCGCACAATTCTTCATGATCTATCGTCCGAAGCGGTCGTCGATAAGTTATCCCGCAGCTATCGGCCGTGTTTTCGACCTCGGGGGATAAAATCGACGATTCTGTATCCTTCGCTAACAATGCAGAGATCTATTATTGGCCAACGAACATTGCACCGCGCTCCGTCCACAACGATAATAATAATCCACCCCCGCGGTGCTTAACAATTAATTTAGTCGAGCCCGGAAAATTTATTCTGTTCTCGTTATGCTCCCCGACGTGTGTTCCTCCTTTTATGATGCTAATTGTCAGAACGTTATTGTTCGCGGCCCGTAAAACACAATCGAACGATAAAATTTGTTCAACATCCAGCCGAAATATTTCGATCCCCTACGCACCCCCGTTTCGCGGTTACGCGACCGCCGGTGAAATATCGCGATTTTCCGCCAGCACCGTATTTTTGCGATTTCACGCGGTCGGTTCGTTTCGAAACTTTTATCGTTTCGTCGTTGCTCTTTAATTACCGCGTTTGCGAAACAAAGCGACGCGCGGCGTCTCTGTGGATGGTGTTTCGGCCATCCACGAACACGGAACACCGTCCTTCTGTTTCTCTTTTTTTGTCTTGCCCGCGACAATCGTATGGAGATTGGTAAAGGGCGGTCGGCCCGAACTGATTGGCGGAACGGAAATCCGACTGTTTAGCATCGGCGACCCGCATCCAAACTGGTCGCAGCTCTATCCTCTCGTCCGGGAATGCTAGATCAAAGCTACGCCTCGATTTCCTAGAGCTCTTCCAAGAGCTCGCGGAAACACGAGAAACTCAGCTTTCGTTATTCGCTTCTGCAAGGTAGACAATTTTCTCCCGGCTTCCCGCTGGTTATTCGTTAGCGACCACGCTACTACGATCAAACAAGCCTTGATGCATCTAGCCTTGATACAACGTCATTACTAGATTGCGGATAAAAATTGTCTGCACCATTTGCAAGAGACTGGAGCCAGATAGACGTTTAATTCTTACTTTCATCATTTCAACAAGCTGGGAACATTGGATCGGGATAATGATTGTGGCTAATTGAATCACCGAGTGCCACCATACGAGTGCAGCTATCGCGGAAGGAATTTTTGGGAGCGATTCGCAGGGGAATTTCGTGAGCGTAATACCCAGAGGAGAAGCGGGCGAATTCAATATTCGATCGGGGCTCTAACGAATCAAGATATTTTCGGTTCGGTCGGAATACTTGCGGCGAGAGAAGACGCAGACACTTGTGATTTTGTTCCCGGATCGAAGGGGTGACGCGGATCGGGGCTGAAAGGGGGGGAACAGGAGAAAGGGGAATGGGGGATAGAGGAAGGAGGATAGAGTCAGCTAGCAAAGGCGTTTTCTTCTGACATTCAAATGTTCGCCGCGCGGAACGAGAAAAAGGATACGGATAGCGCGGCGCTCGACGGCCGTCTATTCATCGCTCAAAGGGATCATTTATCAACATATTTGATATGCTCCTGGCCGCGTTACACCGGCGCAGGAGCCGTGCCCGGTCTTTCCACCGGGGGCTTCCATAGAAATAATATGCTAATCGCGCGAAGGCGGAGTTTAAAAAGTGCCCCGATAAATTCTCCAGACTTTTCGACGTAATTTCGCCCCTTCGCCGCCTCGAAAGATTCTTTTTGCGCTGTTTCCGACGTCTTAACAGAGACCCATCCCGGGGCTCCTTCTTTACGGTATATCTCAGACGGCGGAATATATTTTTTTGCGGATCCTCGCCGGATGTCGCGACCTGCTTTGCGGGGAAAACGAGTCTAAGCTGACTTCCCTTTCAACCCTCGGCTACCGTTGGAACCGCGGAAAGACGTTTCCTACGCGTTCTACCCGACCCCCCGTCGCCGCTCAACTTCCCACGATTCTCTGTTTAAAGATTTTGCGAAACGTCTCATTCGGATTTCACGGAACTACAAAATGTACGTCGGTCTCTTCAAACGAAATTCACCGACTTCTATAAATGAGACTAAGCTATGAAATTTATCGCCAGATGAGACGAAACAATCATTTATGTTCCACTTCTTTGGAAGCGGTATAACACGTGCCGACTCTCGGCACAAGGGACTGGCGCCGATCCGAAGATGATTAAAATTGTCCTGTAAAAAATCGCGAATGAAAATGAAGAACTTATCGTCGACGACAGTCAAAGCGAAACGCGCGATGTCGGGCGCTTGTTGCGAAACGGCGTAAGTGATTGACGCGCAACGTTCAGATCATTTACAAATCCCCTCATCGGCACTTATGCGTGCGGTGACGCATACGCACATATTTATGCACCCCTCCCCTATACATATCGTGCCCTCATACATACATCGGTGATATTAGCCGCAAAGCGGACTACCCCGCTTCCGTTTATTTAAGCCAGCCTCGGTGTCGAGTCGTTACTTACTTAGCGAGACTTATCGCTCATGCTTCCACTCACGAATCGGAATCTGGTGCGAATATGATTGATATCGAACCTCGAAGCACGCAGCATTTGTTTCATTAATTTTTCTAGGTGAGTTCGCATCGATGAAATTAATTCAGCAAAGTCGGAATCGTTCTTTTTAATTCTTTTTCGAAATAATTCTACACCTCGAAAGCGAGGTTAGGTTCGCCTCGGATTCTTTATTCCGCCTTGTATCGTCCAGGATGACGTCGGACTAATCCCTCGGACATTCGGTTCCGAAACGCCACGTCAGCGGGACACTTTCAAGCATATTGAGGCTGGATGGGTAGCGCCAGCCCTCTTTCCATATTTATCTTGGCCTCCTTCATTACGGGCCACTTCAGGATCGCCTCGTTTCGCCTTCTTCTTTCCCGTTTTATCGTTCGGTACCTACGGGATTACCGGCCTCTTCTCCTCTCCTCGAAGACCGAAGACGCAGATTGCTTCGCGCGGGAGGGGAATTTATGAGCAGTATGATAAAGTCCCCGCTGGCATAATCGAACGTCTTCCACGATTATTTCTTTGCGGGGCGGTCGTATCAAATCTGCGTGCGGATTCCGCTCGTCGTCGCCGAACTTTTTACTTCTTCGAGAACCTTCCGCGGGATTCACTGTTATCTCTTATCTTCGAATAACATCGATTTGCTCCGGGCTACTATTAATTATTTGTTCAACCGAATGAAACGAAAATCTTAAAATGTTTACGCACCAAGGCTTTGTCTTGAGAAATTCAGAATCGCTGTCCCATTTTTTTCGGAACTGTAATTCAATTTTTGGTCGGAGGAACTTCCTCCCGATTTAAAGATGTCTTTTCGAGGCTCGTTCGCTTCGAACGCTCGTTTCTCGGCTCTCTTCTATTTTATCGTTCTCCCGCGGAGCCGTGGCGGGCGCACGGCGAAATATTTCGAGGCGTTTCGCAAGGATCGTAAGTGTGTTCGACGTTTCCGTGCCGCGCGCGCTCCGGCCAGGGCATACGCCCCGCGATTTAAGTCGTCAACTTTTATGGGGGTAGTTTTCGCGGTGACGGTCCGCGGCAAGCCACATAAAAGGGGGTGGAAGTTTCTGGTAATATGGCGGCTTCCCGAGGAATATGGCGGCAACTGTATACAAGAGATAGCGACAATATTGAGGCGGCTAGAGAAGCCTCGAAGAAAACCAACTGGATTTTCTTCCTCTGCGCGAGCGTCGTCGGGTCGCTGGCCCTCCCACCTCCTTTTTGCAATCTCTTCGACAACGAATCCCCCCCTTCTCCGCGATATCGCGAGGCCGACGGCGACGTTGTTTCGCGATCGAAAATACATTAACGCTCGGCTGGCTATCGACGGCTATCCGCCTCGAAGTTTTCGCCGTGGAAGCGAGTAACAATTTTTTATAGAAACTTCGTTATCCGCTAACTGTTACATTAATGGTGGCTGATGACGCTGAGACTGTGATACTCTGCCACGTACGACGCGAGCTTCCGAACGAAGGGAGCGAAGCTGGTCAAACAAAATGTACAAGGTGTGTTAAAAAATAACGAGAATTTCGCAATTTCGCGGGTTGTATTAGAACAATGAAAATTCCCGTTCATTTTTTAACACACCTCGTATATTCTCTAACGAAGATTACGCTGAAAGTTGTAGTATTATCGACCGTTCGAAACGTCCTTGTGCTTGCGCGACTCGTTTCTCGCGTTGTTAGAAGCGAGAAAGGGACGAAATGGTTTTCGTATAATACTCGAAGCGGAGAGGGCAACCGTTTGTTGCATCCGGCGAAAGGCGGTCCAGATTTTCGGATCGGAGAGCCGAGAGCGGCTGTCGATCGCCGGATTAAGACGAGGACTGCACTTTGTCCCGTCGCGTCGCGTCGTTCGGAGGCCGTGCTGATTGCATCTGGCATTTGTGTCACGCCCTTGAGTGCCCAGTCGATATGCCTGGACAAATTGGGAATTGGTATTCCGCTCGTGGCCTCCGCGACCACGGCCAGACGGATTTGCGAAGGAACACCTTAGGCTAAAGGAGGATGCCGTGGAAAGGGGCATGGACGGCTAGCCTGACCCACGAGGTGGATCTACTAAACTTGGTCAAATCGGTTCCCGACGATCACCTCGCACCGGAATACTAAGCTCCGGCAAAAGAGGAGCGTACGTTGCCAAGCGTTCCTTTTCTCTCGATTCGGATCGTTAACCGGCGCGGCAGCTACGGGATTTTTCTGACAGTCCCTGGAAGCTCGGCAACTACGATGTTAATGCGACGTCCGATGTCCTCCTTCGCTCTGAAATCATGCTTTCGTGGCGTCATGAGATTCTTGGAGCTGCTCATATTTTTAATTTGCATTTTAAATAATTTATTAAATAATTTAAGCAATTTAAATAATTTTGCATTTTCTCATTCTTTGCGATTTTTATTGCAAATAACACTATCACACACTATATATATTTCACATTATTGATCAGTTTACGTTAACATGTAGTTCCGAAAAACAGTACAAATTATTTTTGTACATACAAATGACTATTTTACATCATCGTGTATACAGAGCATCGAGCGAAACTGATCAGCGCGTTCCGGTCATCAAGATCGAAATGAAACCGTAGGGATTATCGGATGATCGATCGCCCTCAGATCAACGTCCTTATGTTGTTCTCGTGGATCTTGAAGAAGACATCCTCCGGTTCGCTCCGAGCCGCTTGACTGAAACGCTTCGCTCGAGCTTTTTGTTATCAGCGAGTCGCAGCTCGACGCGGCTACCCCCCCCCGCTCCGAGTATCGATATCCCTCGACCGGATTCTGACCCTTTTCGGGAATATGGCTGACCGAGCTACCGGAAGGATCGCCGTGTAAAAACCCGAGCGCCGTATTTCGGGCTGTCGTGTCGCAGTGGGTTCTCGACACCGTCCTTCGCGGGAACATCCGCGAACACATGCGGCCCGAGCATCGCCACCAACCCGAATCGACGGGGAAATCCCCGAAAATACAGTGGACTTTTCTGCGCGGTCTCGTTCTTCAGAAATTGTTCTCAGATAGTGGAATATACGAGCTGGAAATTTTTATCGGCACCCGGAGGTCCGACAAGGTCCTTGAGTTGTGTGACTTGCTCATACTATTAGGTCGTTCGGAAAAAGTCATTTCGTTTTCTCAAGCAGAAACGAAAGTCAGTCTTTTACCATTTAGAATAAGTTTTATGACATTTTGTTCTATAATCTTTTGCGATTTTTCAGGCAAGTTAAAGATCCCATGTTCGTCTAATTTCTGTCTTTTATTAGCAAAAAATTGAGTTACATGACTTTTTACGACTTTACTTGAAATTAAATTAAATGGTTTCTTGCACCCAGGCCCCTTTATAGAGAAGGCCGGCCCTGTGGCAGGTTTAACCCTTTACTGGACGGAGATATTAGACAATCCTTTTTTCATCTTTACTTATCTACTTTAGTATATTTTCCTCGAAAATTACACTTAATACGCACTTTATGTATGTCCGCAGCTCGAGGAATTGAATATGTGGTGTTCATTACAGCGTTAACTCGTGTAATGTTGATTGAAAAATAAATCATATGTGCACCGGAAATACGAATAAATATGTTCGACAGTTCCTCTGAAAAAATTCCTAAAAATTCGAACAAAAACGGCGTCGTAAATAAGAACGCTCCCTTGAAATCAAAGATGGACGGTCGGGGTCTTTCTCCGGTGGGCATCGCGTCGTTTTGTTCTTCCGAATCGAGGCGGGCTACCGAATGAAGTGTTAATCGAGGTCGAGTGGTTCCCAAGCCCGTCTCCGCCGGAAACCGGCGATTATTGCGCGACGATTGCGCGTTTCCGGGCTGAGAGCAAGCGCAGGGAAGCTCGGTCTCCCCGATCGACGCGAGGGAATTATTCTTTCGACCGTACGATCGCCATCCGAGCCACGGCACGGCGCTCGTTTCGGCGCGGGCAAGGGTTGATAATAAATTCAAATTTAGGGGTGCGCGCAATCTGTGATTCAGCGCCATTAAGCACAGGATTCTGTAAAGGACGTCCCCCCGTCCCGCCACTCGACGCGCACTTTCTCCCAACTTGGCACGTCCGCGAGTGGCCGGGTCTTTAAACTCGCTAAGAGAGGTGAAAGAGATCGGTTCCCCGACAGAACCGCTCTACCCCCTTACGGCCGCATCAATTCGTCCCTTCGGTAATTTTACGACCGCCGCCCGAGAGAAAGATAAATATCCCCGTCGCCACGGTCCGGTCCGTTTTTCTGATCAAATTGAAACGCTTATCTTCCGCAATCGCGTCGGCAATATGCAAGAGAATGCACAGGCTGCTGACATGTACCATCTACCTCGATTACCTCGAGCGTCTCACTCGTTTTTGGGAGAAGTCATTAAGCGGTTCGAACAGCCAAACGTTGTGTACTTTGCGAGAGGACACTTACAAGGGAAGGACCCCAAGTGTCCGACTCCGATTTTGATAATTTTGTGTGAGATCATGGTATATGAATCCCTAATTAGGTATGTAAAATATTAGGCGTGGATACTCAATATTTTTAAAGATATCAACAATTAAGGTTTCATACCTTCTTGTGATATACAATTAGCCAAACTAAGCCAAACCGCCAAAGATAGATTATTTATAAGTTACGCACGCACAAACGTACAAATAAATACTTGATCCCATCCCCACCAGGGATCTTGTTGTCACTCACCACAATACTTCCGGAGAGAATCGATCTGACAAATGAACGGTGCAAACGATATTCGATGTCATCGGACGCCATAGGTCAATAGACCGGTCGTCATCTTATTATCTATCACGCAACAATCATAAAAATGTACAGCCAAGATACAAACAAGATATTGATGGTCTGCGTCAGGTCTGAATTGTATGGAAGAAGATGAAACTCCTCGGGGTTCCACCCACGACGGAAGAGTAGGAATTTCCGCGCAATACGATTGTTTGTACGTCGCTGAACGACACGTTCCCGTGCAGTATCGTCGTCTGAGAGCCCCGCGAGCTGTTCCAAGCGTCGGAACGATTAAAGGAGGGTATTGCGAAGTTTTTTTACAGTGGCTGTAAATAGCCGGGAACTGTGTTGGCGCAACGGCGACTGGTTCCGCGGATGCCGTCGATTGCACGACAAGACGTATGCACGAAAATCCGTCCGTCCCGAATCGACTCGCGCGGCGCAGGAGATGTCCTGGTCGTAAAGCACGCGAAATAAAGTCTAGCTAAGTACCTTGGGAACAGAATGCCGAACGATGCACGCTTTATGGGTAATCGAACCAAGTTTTTAACTGTCTAGAATAGTCTAGATGCTCCTTTCCGGGACATAAAGCGCCGGGGAATCCCATCGGCACAGACGAGAGCAGGACGCGTTTTCTCCAGCGCTCTCTCCATCAAGATTAATTAATAAATACTGCGGATCTTTATGGAAAATAAGTATTCTTCCTTTAATGGTCCTATTAAGCTGAAGCTAACACATTGATTAGTGCTTAAATATTTATTACATGTCCACTGTTTTAAATTGTACGTACCATTTTTCGTGTCATAAATGCATAAAATCCGCAGTCCAGTTATAAGCACGAATAAATTATATGTATAAACTTCGGAAGGAACGTCTTGGATTTTAATCTCCGTGGTCCCGGAGCAGACTACGCGACGACGCGTTGTTTGTTAAGAACGACCATCGAGCATCGATCCCGGCGATAATGAATTCCCGGCGAAATCGCGGACGAGAAAAAGAAGGTTTCCGGGAGGCCTTGATTTATATCGTCTCGATATTTTCCGCAAGTCTCAGTGTTTCTTAATTCGAGGTTGCTCCGCGTGCTCGCCGCGGAGGTAATTCGATTTCCCGGCGAATCGCTCCGAACTAAATCAGAGAGTACAGTCCCCGATGAAACTCGAGCCAGGCTCCGGGGAACGACGATCCTCGTTCCCGGCATTGTCATAATTCCACCAAGATGCATCGCGCATCGGTACTTTCGCGCTCTTCTTCTTGCACGCTGGTTCTCCATCCTCCGATTCAGGAAGACCGATCAAAAACCATTAGAATTAAACACGAATTGGCCCAAACGGTGCACGAGAATCAATGAAATCAAATTGCAGAGTTACAATGTACCATTAATTAACACTAAACCTACCGACCATCAAAAGTGACCGATGTGTATCGTGTTATAAAAATAATACAAATTATATTATATACTCGTATAAAAGAAATGTATTCAATCGATTTCCATGAGAACACCTTTACAATCTCAACAATCGTAAACTAAAAAATCTAAATCAATTATATTGTAATTCAATTACGTAGTTGAGAATTACTTTGTAATTATATTGTAATTCCTGGAGTAGTTCAATTGTAATTCTGCACAACTCTGGACTGGCGGTAGTAGGTTTAGTGTTTCTGACGAAGCCCCGCCTTTTGTTTCGTTGCAATTAAAGATGCAGTATCGCAAAATTACATTGGCAACAGAAGTTGTTAAACGACTGTTTCGAAGAGTTGTGCAGAGTCAGGAAAGGGATTTCTTCGTGTTAGGTGGACCGCGGCACAGATTTCTGCGATCCTCATTGTCGCGGCTCGCTCGACAATGGTTAATTGCGTAGCGAAGCGCGGGCGTCGAACGAATGCGAACGCGAACACGCGGATGCGCCGATGCACTCGGCGATTTCATCACCGGACGCGGTCTATCGTCGGTCGTGTCGTTACGTTCGATCGGTTCCGCGGCCGCAGAACGGAGCGGAACAGAGCAGAACGGAGGCGGCTGATAAATCCGACGTTGTTTGCCTCTATAAATCAATTATAATATTTCACGGTTGGGTTCGGGTATCGATTATCGGGAATAAATGCTCGGCGAACTTTGCCACTTGGAGGCCTAAACGGCGCGGCAGCGAATGAATCTCTGATTTCGCGCTTTCGGCCGCGACGCTGAATGCTCCGCGTCGAAACAACGCGCGAAATGAATGCGAAACGCGAGCAACGACACACAGCCGGGCCGCCACGGGTCCGAAGCGAAACCGGATGCGTGTTGCGGTCTATCGTTCCTCATCGTTCCATTCGATCGGCCCGAAGAGCAGAATTCAACGGAGGCGCTGATAAATCCGACGCCGCGCATCCTTCCCCCAATAAATCAATTATAATATTCCACGGTTCGCTTCGAGTATCGGTTATTAGTAAAATCCGTCGTGGCTGCGGAAGGCGGCCATATATTCACGGGTGTTTCTCTCGATTGCAAATTTCCCGTTTCAGACCCCATCCTCTTCCTCTCTCTCTCTCTCTCTCTGCTCTCTCCTCGTCCTCCTACACTGATTGTGAGTGCTCTTCCTTCTCGTTCCACGAATCTTATTCGTTTCCCGCACACTTGTTCGTTTACTGTTTAACGCGTTCGCTAGCGACCCAACGATCTCCCAAATTCCATGAAATCGGAGCAACTCTTTCAATGAAAGGAGAACTCAAGATGTAACGTGTGTGGTGCCGAGTAATATTTCGATCTTCGCGGAGAAAGCGGAGAGAATGATCACCATTTTTTTTTCGATTTTTCCAAGATTCTGTATGCGGTGCCAATTTAATTTCAAATAAAGTCGTAAATAGTCATGTGTAGCTCAATTTGTTGCTAATAGAAAACAGAAATTATACGAGCATGGGATCTATAAGTTGCCTGAAAACCGCAAAGGATCATAGAACAAGACGCTATGAAACTTATTCGAAGTAGTAAAAAATTGGCTTTGATTTCCCCAGCCCCGCCCTCCAACGTTGGTTTCGGAAAGTTACACAGGTGCAGGAAGGGAGAACGTTCGATGGGAAGGAACGCGCGTTGTTTTGATCAGGAGACGCATATATTTTCATATCCGAACGAATAGCACGCGGGAATATTGTAATTTGCATCGGAGACGGTGGAAAGAACTAAGTCCTGGCATGGGTGGGCGGGCCATGGGGACAGAGGGTGCAGATGAAGGGCAGGGGGCAGAGGGCAGGAGGCCAGGCGAGGAAAGCATTGAAATCGGTGGTGTATGCAAATGCGGTGCTGCCGGAGCGCGGTGCGTTCCAAATCTTTAGATCTGGACGAATAACTCGGAGGTACCGCTCGGCCATATCGTGGCCGAGACGAACCGGAAGATCATCCAGAATTTCAGACAATACGGATGATCATCGGAACGACGCGACACGCCGGCCACACGAACCACCCGTGAAATGGTTTTGGCTTTATGACCTTGCGCCATTCATACTTTACGTCGTCCATACAATCTTGATTGTTCCTTCATCAAATACGGATTATCTAAATTAATGATCAAAGGTCTCGAGGTAGACCCTTTAATCCTATATTATCGAGTTGTCGTGTGTGCACTCGAAGCTATTTTAACTTCAAAATCGGGATATTGCTTTTGATCTAGAATGTGTTCATTTTGTTTATTGGATACGGACGAATTTAATATCACAAAAGCTGTTTTATCACTTTTCAGTGGCATCTCAGAGTGGCCATTACGAATGGTTTCCAGTTGTCTAATATTAAAGCCTGCCAACAAACAGAATTCGGGGGGCGGACTAAATCGACGTTGAACGCGACCGATGAAATATTCCGAGGCTCAAAGAATCGTCGCGACGCCGCGCCGTCGAAAATCCATTATCGGCGATCCTCTCGCGCCTTTAGCGTCGCGTTGGTTGCAATCGGGGGAGATGTGGCTGGATTTATGCGGTTGCCGGTTGTCGCATCGGTGGAAGCGCGCGTTGCACGTCGCGAGGCGTCACGGTAGGCCGCGCATCGCACATCCTGGCGGAAAAATCGGCAAATCCAATAAAGGGTGAATAATGCCGCGCCCAGGCATCGATCAGCCGGTCCGTGAGTTCAGTTGAATTCTCCTTGAGCGGGTATACGACGAAGATAAGGCTGCATGAGCGATCTGACTGAACAAAGTTGCAGCGAGTAATGCTGGAAGCGTTGGAAGAACAATTAATGCCACTTGTTCTCATTGTTTCATTATCATTATGTTCGTAAAGCGGGCCGTTTGATCCAGCTAATCGCGGAGACGTTCGTTTGCGCACCAATTGATCCTCGAAGGGTTCACGGATGCGCTCCCTTTGTGTGTCTCGCCGATTATTCTGTAATCGTGGAATGATTCGAGAGATCGCAGAATCCGATCGTGGCTCGCATATCGCGAATCCGGTTACGTTTCGCCGAGGGAGAAGATCGGATAGGGTGGGCATCATTATGGTCAGAAATAATATTCCCTTAGGGCGACTCGTCCTCGAGTGTCCTCGATACACCATTACACTCTGTTCTTAGCGATTCTCGAGCAGGAAAATCGCTCGCCCGCGGCGGAACGAATTCGTTCCTCGCGAGCGGACTTCCGGGGCTCGGGATTCAAAATTTCGAGACTCGGATCGGTCCACGATGAGGATAGGGATCGTACTCGCTCGGGAGAATAATGTTTCCCACGCGACCGATACCGCAGCTCTCGCGCCGCGAATCCGTTCCTTTTTTCTTCCGTAGCAATATTTAGATAAACCGCGGGGTACGTGCGCGGACTGCGAACCAACCGCGGATACACACGGGAAACGTACCGAAACGTTTTATTCCCGATTTCTTTCCCGCCGCGTTTAATCAGTTTCCGGAAAGGCACGAGCGGAACGTTCGATTTCTCCGTGGTGTCTCTGGAATATTCGATTTGCTTCTAAGAACGTAAAGCTCGCCAAAGTTTGACGGATACAGCTTTGAAGTTCCGGTGGTATATTTTAGCGCGATCAAAGTGCAAGATCCTGCGAATAAATGTTGATTTGCTCAGCCTGTGGCACTAAGAAGACCCGCTAACAGGGCCGTGTAAAAAGCCTTCCCACCGAAAGAGAGCAGCGTCGTCTCCCGAGTGATCGACGATCTAATTATTTTCAGTCTTTCCTCGTTAGCTGCCCTACCCCTCGCACGTTCCCCCTTTCCACGGCAAATCGCCCCTTTTGTACCGATGTCGCGTTATCTAAATCGCGACGAATATTTCCGGGGTGGCGCACGCTCGGAGCTCGGGGCTCGCCGGTGTTCCCGTTAAAAAGCAACTCGCGTATCAATTTCACGGGACAACGCGGTGCATCGCGGGTAATCCGGCGTGCTGTATCGTCTTTTTGTTCCTGGCCGCTTAATATTGCTTGTCCCGCCGTAATCTCCACCCCCGACACCCTGTTTCCCCAGACCACCGCCCATCGCGTTTCGCTCCACTACCCCTGCCACCCCTTTCGGCCACAGTAGCGTAGCCTAAAATATTCTCCGAGCGCGAGGAGACTTCCTTCCATTCGCGAAAACATGTTCCTTCCCGTGGCCGCGGTGCGCGTCGGTCTTATGAACGGATTTTACGGATTTATAAGAGAATCGAATGGGCGAAATGTAAAATGACTGGAGGCTGTAGTGACTCGCGTAATGGATCGCCCTTCAACACGTTTGCGTTATTAATAAGTGATAACGCCGTTAGGTTAGATAACCCCAGTTCTACCGCATCGTCGAACTCGAGATCGACAGAAATGAATTTCTGGTGGATTTTATTTGAAGCATTCGCGACCAGTCTGACGTCACCGGACTCGACGTTACAGGGCAAGGGGTTAAGCGTGAAGTAAGAAATTACGGGGGATAAAATTCCCAGGGAGGGATGGGTTGAAGGAGAGCCCCGCAAGGCCGCGCCAATGGCGTTCTTTCGGTGGTTCGCTCGCCATCGCGGAGCGCGGCGTGGTACTTAACGTAAGTACGTCGAGTTCGGCGGAGAAAATAAAGAAACCTCTCGAGTTTTCGCCTCGTCCACCCTTTTTCCAGCTTCCAGCGAGTGTCCTCGGGGCTGTACCGGCGTCCGGGACAATGTTATTTTACGGCACGGTGAGTTTGAGCCTCTTTCATCCGGCGACACGGTGCTCGCGCTGCGATTCCGACGGTAATGGTTGGCGTTGCTGGCGGTGGCGGTGCGGTGGTGGTGGTTTCCTAGCAAACCGCCACACCCTCGCGACTGCTGCCTCCAGTTCGGTTTGGTTCGGTTCGGTTCGGTTCGCCCTCTGCGCGCCGTTTAATCTGATCAACGACGGATTATATCGGACAGCACCCTGACGAGCGCCACGAGAAAAAATCACGGCAACGACGACGACGACGACGACGGTACGCGGCGATCGGAGGTCTCCAAGAGGGTTCCCGAGTGCTCCCGTGGACCCTCGACACCCCTCATACACGGATAGATCTCTCCGAGAAATACTAGTGCTCGCGGACCTTGCAACCTCCACGAGACATTGAATTTTATTAATATGATACGTCCGCTACCAGCATTTTATTCGTTGCTCAGCTCCATTCTTCGAATATTTTAATGAATGCGATGTACCACCTCTATGGAATACTGGAAGAATTTAGCAGATGATAGCCGTGACTAGACTGCGGATTTTATGCATTTAGCAGTGGACATGTTAAAAAGATTTTAAGACATCGGCGTATTGGTTTCAGTTTAAACATTTTTTACTAATAAAAATTGAATACAATAAAATAATATATTAATACTTTCGAAGTCTTTCAATTGCACGTACTGATTTTTGTCATAAATGCATAAAATCCGGAGTATAGTAAGGCGACTCCCTCCAAAATCCCAGATGCTTAATAACAATAAAGAAACAAACAAACAAACAAACAGACAGACAAGAAAGCAAGATAATAAAAACATACATCCGTAGGTTCGTGGAGACGAAGCACGACGCCCGCGCCTGAGGCCGGGCTGGAGCCGTGGAGCCGAAAGTGGAGCACACTCTGGACTCCGGGGGTGGTTTCGGGGGAATCGCAGAAGGATAGAGAAGTCTTGCCTTTTTATTAGATGAAACCGAGTGTGACCAAGCTGTACGTTCAACTTGACTCGGTCACTCGGCTCCTGTCCGAGCGAATAAACGTCTCCGCGCCTTATTCCCAGCGACCGCGTCGTCCCCGGGGCGCTTTTTTACGTCATCGGCCGACCACCCTGCTGTCCCGACACTCCGACACCGTTTCCCACACCGCCAACGTGCTCGTCCGGCTTCTCAATTTCATTTCCCGTCCCTTGTATACCTTTGAATTCTGCAGCGGGAGCGCGAATCCACTTTCCGACCATTTTCCCTTGCTGCGTCCCTTTACGATTCGCTTCGCGAGAATTCCGTGTTAATTCAGCACCGATTCTATTTCTAATATTCCTCGGTAAGAGAGAGAGAGAGAGCATCCTGTTATTAAGAATTAGAAACGAACCAATTGTCTCGAATTATAAAATTTATTGACGAGCAACACACCGAGATTATTTTCCCACCGGTTCAACAGTTCTCTAGCTTTTGCTTCAGCATTTGCGGTTTCTATTCAAGTTTGATAGCACGGCATAGACGCGACAGAGACGATAGTAATAACGGTAAATTAGTAGATCGGGACGCGAGATGAGAAAGTTCCATATTCGACAATGACAAAAATTCTCCGGGCGAATCGGGGGTGGTAATAGCCATCGCTCGACGTATACCGTCTCGGCACCTTTCCTACGTCACTTATTGCAGCGGCGATGGCGTCGACGTAACTCGATTTTGCGTTCCATCTGAGACGCTGAAGGTCCCTCCGGCCTGCTCCTCAATAAGGCAATTCGCTGACCCGAATTGACTCCATTGCCATGGAAAGAATGACTTTCCGAGGAGATATTTTGCTGGTTGCCCGTTCTAAAGGGTCCCGCGATGTTCAACGGAGAATCTTCCGCCTTTAACCCTCGTTCGTCACTCATTTTTCCAGCTCTTCGTTTATGCCGTCCTGACAAATCCACGCGGCGCTAAACAAATCTTATTGAAAATAAAGAAGACAATACCTTGACACCTCGCTGTTTAATTAAACTCCGAATAAAAGAATTGAAGAATGAGCAGGTCAAAATTTATTATGGAAAGACTGAGTAGATGAAATTTAAAACAGCGAATTAAGAGGATATCCGTATTTCGACCGAATATTTCGAGGATATTTTTCGATCTCCTCTTCGTAAACTTTCGCACACAGCTTTCCAACAAGCGAGAAGAGTCGCGCTGAAACTGAGACGAGAGGCGGACGAGGGTTAAAAAAATGAGAATCGTCGTTCTCGATCGATCGTCGAATCCAGCGGAGACATCCTGCTTCGAGTTCCGTGGACGAGAAAGATCGGTTCTGATTGAATATTCGCGTGAGTCGAGTCAGGGACCGTCGGTTAATCGTTACGATCCTCCGGGGGGTGAATAAATGCTCGTCGATCCAGATTCGGAATTCTTATCTGTCCGCAAAGCTTAATCCTCCGCGGCGAAGTCGGTCGGGCGCTAAAAAGTATTTTACGAGCTGCTTATACGTTTCAGCGGTCACCCTGACACCGAATCCAATTTTCCAGATACGATCTTTAGTGGGGATCAGGTGTCGAAGGTCCGCGCCCCTTTCCAGCCTGGCGTGTTCGCATTGTGCGCCTGTGAAATCATTATGGTCTCCTCGCGTTCCGTGTGCTGTGTTCTCATGCACTCTACCAACGATGGAACAATCACGTTTCCTCGGAAACAATTCTGTGATCATCGAAATATTCATCGTTGTCGTCGATCCATCGTTATTGTTGTTCTTTCGCCACCCTTTTTGGCAACTTGGCGACTACACCAGAGTGTAATGAGAGGAGAAAAATTAAGGACAGATTCGGAATCAGCGCGAAAAGCTGCATAAGAATCGCATAGTGCGAATCAAAATACTTTTTGGCTGTTGGACACACACAATGTTAGTGTACTATAATAGAATGTTATGCATTCATGAAAAAAGAAAACGTATCGGCGCGATTCGAAACAGTGAAAACATGATCGCTATGATGGCAGCGAGATTACGTTCGCGGTCCGCCATTTCGGAAAAGTGAGCGACCGCGTTAGTATCTGTCGTTGTATCGCTATATTTTAATATTTCCCGCGTGGCGCGCGGCATGGCACGGTGTAGCGCAGGAGTCCTGAAACCGGGGCCAGATAAAATGCTTTACGACGCCGAGGAATTAACCCTTGATTTCCGGGCATTAGTCTCTCTCTCTCCGCGGAGTCTGTCGAGATAAAGGGGTGGCTCCTTCCTTACTATCTCTCCGCGGCATAATGGCCGACGAAGAAGGGCACCGTTCATCGCGAAAGATATAATGGAGCCCGCACCGTGGCTCCTCCACGGCCCCGTACACCCGCGATTTATGGTTTCTTTTATTTAGGGGAATAATGGAGCAAGGTTACCGGCCTGCACGACGCTTCGAATCGCCCGTACGACGCTCCGCCATTCTGTGATCTACCTTCTTTATTCGCTTCTCAAACAGATTACCCTTTCACGATCCCTCTGTCCCTTCGACCGGTGTTCGGTCATTGTAACCGCAAGAATATCGACGCACCCCTTACGGCTTAGCGAGACCACCGGAGAGAGAAATAAATTCCTACTCGATTCATACGTTTTGCAATTAATGCAAACAATTTTTATCTCACGTAAAGATCCACAGTTAGGTGGTCGTATATGAAATGTCCGATTGTGTACCCAAATTTTAAGTTTCTTGATTGTACTACTTATTACGGTAAAAATAAGACATTATGGTCGTTCACGTTTTTCAGTTACAAGATCGTTATCTTGATTTTGTAGCTCTTCTTACCATCAACGACTAGTACAACAACAAAAACCACATAATGCTACCGTCAATCAGTTATTGTTTCCGGACGTATAAAAGGAACACGCGACAGGCACGTGGTTTCCTACAAAAACCTTCATAATACAACAGTGATCCTCCGAGCGAGTGGCGCCAGTTCCGAAGACACGAAGATCGCGAGGTCGCAGGGAGAGAGAGATGGAAGGAGTGTCTTTCGTCGGCGTGCATGCCGGATGCACTTCGACACCTTGCGTTTCTCAGCTGGAGGCGGGCCGAGGAGGAAGAAGCTTGACAAGGTGTGTTGGTAGAGCGATGCGGGTGCGAGGCGAGGTTGAGGCTAGGCATAGGCGGGGTAGACAGGGGGTAGGTGTCCGCCGCGTCTGTATCAATATTCATCAGCGTCCTATGTTCGGTTGGCTCAAATTCGTAGGATTAGCCGGAAACTTCGCGCCTCTCCCTCCGGTTCTATATGCAACGCGGTTCCCGTGAACGAACGACGAAGACTATGTCGGAGGGCGCGTACGTCCGAGAGAGAGAGGCAGCCTGAGAACGATAGGGGGTGGGAGAGACCGTGGCAGTCGCCGTGATGCTCCACCGCGGGATTCTAATCCGGGTAGGCGGGCGTGTGTGACGTCATATTGCATAACAATTAATCAACGGGCGATAACAGCTAGCCGGGTCGACGGAGTGGGAAGCCCTGATAATCATTTCACCGGGCAGCTTAAAGTGCCACTAGTTAACGCTAAGCCGATTTAAAAGCGATTTAATATCCGGAATATTATACCTAGGTTTCGACCTTTCTCTCTCTCTCTCCCTCTCGTACACACACACACTCTCTCTCTAGCGCGCTCTCTCTCTCTCTCTCTCTCTCTTTCTCTGGAGCTCGCTAACCCGACAAAGGCGAACGTGCTCGACTAGATCCTCGTCGCGATGCCGCTCTTCTCGAGGGATATGTTTCCTCCTTTTTTCCGCGCGAGAATCCGGGAAGATTGCCTATGGCCGGAAGCCAGTATCCGCTTTTTCCTCTCATCTTCCCCGGGAAGAAGCACGGCTAACACGTGCAACGCCGGTCCCTACGGCGATCATTATTGTTTACGTGTGTAACGGGTCTAATCAACTATCGCTTTCAACGAAGCAACTCCGTCTGGACCTGTCAGCTTCCTCGATTTTATTCTTAATTTACTCTTGATCCTCCTCGAGGTTATCTTTTGTTTGTGTTTTAACAGTCGACGAGGTGTCGCGCGGCATAAACGGAATGTTAAGCGTAATAGGTTCGGCGTTGAACACGTTAATGCGGAAGGTACAAGCAGGTCCCGGCAAGCACCTGCAGGTACAGCAACGAGGGGTGTAACGCGCGCTTCTTCCGACACCGCGCCACTAATAAGCAGTGGCACCAGCCACATGCTAATGCATAATACCGATCAAACAACTGTTTAAGCAGCCCCGAGTTAAGTGCGCCCTATTCTTCGTTGCACCCGGCCACCCCTCCGACCCCCTCGTCGCCGATCGACCTAGGCGGGGTTGTTTTTGTCCCGGGCGTGTCCTGTCGCTCGCGATTCTCCTCACTTTTGAATCCGTTCAACGAGGAAGAACAATCCTGGACGAGTTAATGATACGAATCCTCCCCTAGCTGTCCTTCATGCTGCTCCGGCTTTTTCTTGCCCGAGCAACCCTACGACGAATTGTTAATAAAATTTCTTTCTGTCTGCGTCGAGAAGATAGATGTTTCGTATATAGAATTTATTACAGCAGACTCTTCGCGGTTACATTATTCTATTAAATGCGATTTATCCTCTTGCGAAATCGGAGGAAAGCTGCAAATTCTCCGAACATCATCTTGCTCGTTATCCATTTTATTACGCAATTTTATTGTTGCTCGATTGAAGGCGTAATGAACAGCGTAAGGGAAAAGTTGGCGTTACGCCGAATGATAATCGTGCAACATTGGTTCGTCGATGGGACGACGAGAGCCAGACAACGCGAGCACGCTCTTAGATGCCGAGGTCAATAGTTCGCCGGCGAGACGGACGTATATCCCATTTTCGTGGGCCGCTGATTGAGGACAGATGCACGAGCAGGGGAAGTGCGCTGCACAGTATGGATGGGGGCACAGTCGATCACAATGACCCCCAGAGAGCGCACAATGGCGCACTGGCTCTCTTCAGCGGGACCATTGCCGACCCGAAAATCACTCGGCTATGACAAAGAGCTGTGTTCGCGCTCCCGCAAATATGTTGTAAATACAGGAATACACCGAGTGCGTCCGCTCGGGGAGAGAGCACACGAAACCCCGCTAAGCAACCTCCTCTCGACCAAGACACTTCGGAGACAGAAAACGCTTCTTATGCAATCTTGATCCTGGGAAAGATTTCTGCGTCGAGCGAAAAGCTCGCACGAGTTGGAGCATTTATCCTTTTTCACTGTATTGCAACTGTGTCGAACTGAGACGAAGATTTTATGCATCTAAAATGGGTCAGTGTATCGATAATTATTCATTCATAGCAAAATCGAGTAGATGAAGTTCAAAGTTGTTGGAAAATTTTAATAACTGAATTAATAACTGTTAAAATCGTCAGGGGAAGAAGTAATCATCAATACCGGGATAAATGAAAATTTTGTGCTGACAAGTGAATTATTAGTTCGCAACATCAGGGATTAAGTGCGCAATTCGGAAGTCAGTACCATACCGACATTCGTCCTGGGAGGGTTAAAGGAATTTGAGACATTACTTTTGCTTTTAGGATCTTGAAAATGCAATGGTTCGATAAGACGCTCCTGGAATAGCAGGAAAGGGTGAAGGTACGTTTGGCAAAGCGGATGAATGAAAAAAAACAGGTGATTCGATCGAACCCCGGTGGCGGTCCGACTCGGCTCAGCTCGGTATGGCGCTTGTGGTTCGTTTCCATAAAATCTGTTGCTCGCGTTGCCGGCCGAAATCCTAATTAAACGGCAGATTCGAATTCGCCGGTGGTCCGCGTACAAGCTTAATCCCGGGAAAGCGCCGATAATATCGATCGACGAGCGGCCGAGTTAATTAAATTAAAATACTCGTATAATAGCGCGCCAGATGGCACGGCCGGAACATACAACCTGGTATATCGAGTGCTAGTTCAGTTCACCCCATGGACGACCCCCTCCACCCCCTCGAGCTATAATACGTAACTCGTTTAGACCCGCAGGTTCACGAAAAAGCGAGGAGGGCGATGCCGTCGCGGGATTTCGCCTGGCCAAATCATTTAAGGGACCCCCTAAGATTGCTTCTTCGCCGGTCTTTCGTCGAAAATCGCGGACACTTTGCCTCCCTGATTTATTTTACGCTTTCACCCTAACCTGACCGTCCGCCTTCACCTTTCGGGATTCTATTTTATTCTTCAGAAATGATTTCTCGCTTTATCGAATGTCGCAAGGTTGTAGAGGTGTTCGGTTAAATGTTGGACAGAGGGCAATCGGATTTCTTTGGTTCGATGAACAACGAGACCAGATTCGAAGGATTTGCGGATTCGAGATGATACGGCCCTGATTACCTATTTACCAATGACAATCGAATGGTTATTTAGTTTCATGGGGTGAGAATCGAACCGCAGTTTAGCATTACGGAGGCCGAAGGCAGGTCGTTAGCGGCGTTGTCGCAACATATGCGCTCGGCAGGCTCCATATGGGCCACCATGGACCCAAATACGAAGCCCCCGGAGCTAGAGCACCGTGCCCCCGCTGCACGGGGATCGATACCGTTTCGCTCTTTAATCGGCCTGCTTTTGCGGCTTTCCGCAATGTTTTCCCAGTAGTTCTATATATTCGCGTCAACTCTCGCCTTTTTCCTCGGATCTCGTTACTTCGAAAATTAACAATAACCACTTGCAGCTTCATATTTAAATGCGAGTTACACTTTTTCGTCTCCAGACACGCTGATATTCAAGCCGAAACACTGTTGTTCCTACTGTTTAATAACCTATTACATATTATTATTATTTATTTAATGCTTTAAACCGAGTATGGTTTATGTAGCATAAACAATACATGAACATACTGACATATTACATATTAATTCTCTTAATAATACATAATAGTACATCATAGTAACTTCACCTACAACTAGTTTATATGGCTTCCACTTGGTAAACTTAATGAGATTAGATTTTAATATCTGAGCCACATAAGAAGCATTTTATACAAGTCGGTAAGCAGTACTTGCAACTATGTAAAAATATTTTACAACTCTGTGCAGCTACGATTAGAGGTTTTAATGAAGACAAGTGAACGTCCAGTCGCGCACGAGAATATTGGAAAATTATTCGACGGCGAGCGGAGAGCGCGGACAAGTCGAGTGGTCTATCAGGTTTCACCGATTCCCATAAGCATTGCGGTCTTTGGCGACTTTAAATGCGACCATATGATGGGGGCGGCGAAAAAAACTCGGTATTTTCTATAACCACCACCGGGAGAACGGAAGGCTGTAGGACAGGGGGCGAAGGGGATCGGTTTTGCGCGGCAAGTGCAGGCGATGCGCGCATACACCATGAAGCAGAGGAGACCCCCATGGCGAGAGCTAGCGTACGGGCACTGAGCAGGTTGACTAGCTTTGTCCGTGCTCGACGATCAGCTCGACGATGGGGTCGGTCCGCGCACAGATGGGCCGCTAATCTCATTGAAAACTCATGAGGACTCTCAGGGTGGGGGTGGGCCGGGGGGAGGTGAGCCAAGGGCTGAACCCTGCCCTAGAGAAGTCTCAGCAGAGTCCTCGTATGGGGGCCAAGCACCGTGCCAACCACCATATGTCGTACATATATGCGCGCAACTATAAACGCCGCGCCGCGCCACCGCGACGAGAATATGTCACTGGATGTTCGACCAGCTCCGAGAGGAGCGATCCTGCTACGCCTCGTCCCTCCGGGGTCGTCTGAAAAGTCTTCAGCCTCAACATGAACATGACGTTACTCGTCCAAACTATTCCGGTACTAAATACAATGTAATATCCTTTGAATGATGCCTGGGAAAATGCCAGGCATTTCGGACGTTTGTCCGTCAAAGACAACGCAAAATTCACGAATTGCACTTCGAATTGATTGTCTATTCGAGGATTCGAGGAGTTCATCGCATTCGCCAACTACCATTTGGAAGGGTTGAAAAGGTCAGAACATCGCTGGGAAGAGTGTATCGACTGAAAAGGAGACTATGTTGTGAAATAAAACTACATTTGACAGAAAAAATACTTGTTTGAACATGCATTAGTAGACAAATTCCTGAAAATATACAATTTGAGGGGTTGATTATTGTTTTAGGTGTATGCCGACAATTGCTGTGTGATTTACAGGAGCGGGACGGTCGTCTTTCGTCGAGCACGGAGCACAGCACAGTTTGGCCCCTCGGCGGGATGATCCTCGGTTTCGATTACCCTTGTCCAGGGCGGCTCGTATACATATTTAAGGTCGCGAGTACCGTTAAGATCATCGTAGCATAACTCCGTGCCGGCTGGCCCTCTCATGCATATTCCTGCGGTTTAACAAACACTCCTTTCGCGGAGACGCGGCCTTTGCGAGAGGCGGACGGTGGTCCCAGAGCTGGGATACAGACGCTGGAGGAGAGTAAGAGAGAATGTAGTGGAACCGGTGAAAGAGAGGAAGAGACTCGGGCACGCACTCGCAGGCATACGGGGTTGCTTTACGAGCGGACAACTAAGGTATGCTGCCGGTTCCATCCCCTGCTACCCCCGGTATAATCGTGGCTCTCGTAACAAACCCGGAGCTGCAACGGGCCACAGGTTTTATACCCCGGCTGCTCCTCCGGTTCCTACGGCGAAGTCGCAACCGCAGTTAGAGTCGGAGGTGCATCCACCGTGACCGAGTCCGTCGCACTCGCTGCCCTTACGGAATACGCTGCGCGTAAACTTTCGGAACGCGGCCAGATACTCGGTGCCTGACTCCGCTGCTCTCCTCCGCTTTTTCCTTCGGAGCGACCTCCACTTCGCCCCCGACCCCGGGTCCAGCGAAAGTCCACTAGATCGCAGCCTCCTTCATCCGCACCGCCGTTAGCCGAATATCGGAAGTAGTAAGTCAGCGTTGCGACTTCGTTCAACACCAGAAACAGAAGACCAGTGGCTTCGTGAATGCGAAATTACATACAACACAATTATTGGTCGCGGCAAAACCTTACACGACACCGAGAACATAAGACGTTCATTCGCATTCACATAAAAAAATCATATACAATGGAATTATTATAAAATAGCTCCGACTGCAGAGGGTTAATATGTGAAACAATGAGTAGTTCCTATTGATACGGATGTGAGAGGCTCCATTATATCACTGTTACGTTTCAAAGTGGCGAACAACGACTTGTGGGGCAACCTGCAATTAATGGTTGCTGTAAGGATAAATATCTCTGGAAGGCTCGCGAGGCTGTTCTAAGGGGTTCGCCAGTGCGCATCGATGTTTGCATAAACTCTTCGGAGGCGAAATGGACCGATCAGGTAGAGATAACGCCGACCAGGGGTCCGTCCAGGGGTTGTCTAGCATGATTGCTTCTGACAGCGCAGTTAGGGGCGATGAACGGCCGATTGGCGGATCGAAAGATAGCGAAATTGGATACCTGGTACATATGCTCGACAACTAGCATCGCGAAATATGTTCCTCGAGGTTTAATCGTGTTCGTTGCGAGAATTCGGAACCCCAGCCGATCGATTCTTCCTTTGATGGATCGGGAGAAGGAATTCGTCGATCCGAATCGAGGACGTCGACGGTCCTGCAGAACCCAGGTGTCGTCGGTTTTTCCGCGTGCCGGGAATCAAGACTCGGACAAATTACACGCGGGACAGACTTAATCTAGCCCCGTTTCTCCAGGGAACGCCGAAAGAGAATCAAAGTCACATCTGTGACGTCTAGAACGATGCCACGGTCGTACTGGGTCTTTTCGCAGCAAGATTGATGACGCCTCCCGCGCGCTTTATTCACCGTTTCCCGGCATTCTCTCGCTTCCGGCCGTAGAAGATGCGATTTCTCCGTGCAAATGAGACGTCTCCGCCCGGGAATCCAGTTTCGACCTCGTCCGCGCCCGCTGACAAATGCTTCGAGACGCGTCGCCCCTGGAACATTCTCCGTCATTCCTGTCGGATTCGACGCAATTAAACCTTTCAACTTCCCTTGGAGCCTTCTAAACAGAATCGATAGCTTCTGCAGCATCGGCGCAGCTCCGTGGCTGATCAAAGACGAACAGCATCTGCTTGACGCCTTGGCTCGATTGCCAGACGTCCGGATCTACTGAAAAGACTTAGGGGCGCGAGGACAACTAGATCACTCATTTTTGTTCTCGAGCATCTCGATGTTCAATTGTAATCTTGTAATATGTTCCTCTATCATAGCTTTTACCACCAAGCAATACTTTTTCCTCTTCGAAATTGAAGACCCACCAAGCGGAAAGCCATTCGGATTTTTCAGTGCTGGGTATACAGTACAACAAACATTATGAGGTCTTAGGACCCACTATAACAGTAAGTATCAATGGGGGTAGGCAAAGAAGCGACACCGGAATCCTCTTCGAAGAGGTGTCGCAAGCAGCAACGATGAGAATTGGTCTCGGAACGGAGCCCTAAGGGAGACAGGGTGATTCGAGAAAGGTCTCGGCGAAGCGTTACCGATACGGTTCCACTTGGCGCGTCAGGAAGCGGCTCCTGGAGGAGGGAAGTCTCCTCTGGTTCTCTGCGGAGGGTCCTCGGGTCGCGCAGGGTCTGGGCGTCGTCCATCATTCGTCGGAACGACGAAACGCTCGGTAGGTTCGGGTTTTCGTAGCAATGGAAAGAGAGCGAGAGAGAGAAAGGGAACGAGTGAGATCTGCATAGCGAGCCGGCATCTCGGGACGAGCGAGCTAAGTGCGGGATTATGCAAAGCAGCGGCCATACAGTATAAAAATACGGAGCGACTCCGCGCCATCTTTTCCGGACCATTCTAATAACTCCCTCCCATCCGCGTTCCTCCGGCTGCCTCCTCAAGCCTCCGACGCCGTTCCACCGATTCTCTCCCAGAGTCTCCTCCAGGCTCTGTTCGTTCTGCTCGTTCTACTAGTTTCTCTCGTTCCGTGCAACCCGAGGGAACCCGTGCTCGCGGAACGGTCACCCCCCGCCCGAGATTTCGGCAAATATAATCGTAAAGCCGTCGACGAGGCCGTCGCGACTACGTGAAAACCGTGGCCCCCGACGCCTCCGACAAGATTCTCTGGCTGGCGCTGGTCCTAGTCTCTTCGACGCTTCCGCTAGGGAGACCTCTTCCTCCTGCGCTCACGGTTTTTGTCAAAAACGATGCTGGAAAATGCTCGACATCTGCCCGGCTCCGACAGACCCAAAATATTAAAGCGTCCACTGCTCGGGACTCTGCAAATTTCCCTTTTAAATCCGCAGTTCCAATTGATCTGCTTCAATGCGTCATACCTTCTGTCATCAACTGATACGTTCTGGTCCACTGTATCAGATTTATTAGGTCGGGAAGAAGGTTCTTACGGTTTTTGTTATTTTGATTTTATAGTGAAAATCGCAAGAACTTTCTTTCCAACCTAATCATTTCGTTTGTGGTTGAACCGGAAGGTACTCAATACTCGACACTCTTGTAACGCAGAAGGGTTGTTCGCGAGCGGACTGTGAATCTTGATGCTTAATTTTGGGAACAAGTTTATACAAAACGTCGGTACATATAAATCTCATGAGCTTTATTACACGATGAGTTTCGCTTGGTCCGGCGATTAAATCGGCGTCAAGCGATCGCTCTTGAGAGCGCGTCGATGCCAGTCACGCGGATGATTAACGACGCATGAATATTTACGCGTGCCATTAATTTGTGCCGTTCGATTGACGGTTTGCCGCTTGTCGAATCGTAACTCGGGTACCGCGTGTTTTACAAATCGACAAGCGAATTGGATCGTTTTCCGAGGGCTGCGATATCTTCCGTGGAAAAGCGGATCGGATCGGATCGGATCGAACTGATTGTCTGAGATTCTAGGGTCTCGGCAAGGTACCCCGTGGCTGTCGCTTCGACACTTAAATTCCGAAACTTCTCGCCTAGGCGGCTCACGTTTTCCGCTCGCGAGGCGCGAGATAGCGGCGTCCGATAGCGCCCCGGTTGGAAGTCGCATTAATTTCCCTCCCGGTGCTCTTCGAGCAGCTCGCTGCCAACCGTGCCAGCGCCTTTCGCGAGAGAGCTAGCGAGAGAGCCAGCGTAGGGGGCGAGAGAGATTGGTTCGCCGGCAAACGGGGCAACGGAGACAAGAGACCAGAGAGTGCCACCCTTCCCGGACGTTTAGGTAAGGTATTCACGTAACACATAAGCAACCGGCGCCACAAGCAGCCCACCGTGTGCACAGAGATAAGAGCGGAAGGTGGCATCTTAGGTGGCACTTCGAATAGAATTAAATTCCCGCAGCAACCGCGACCCGATATCGTCTCCGGATGATATCAACAAACTTCTCCGGCTGGCGTGCACACGAGCAAAGTCGATTCCGAATTCCGCTGCTGCGCTGCTCGAGCCTGCTCCGGATCCTCGACCTCCAACAAAGCAGGCTCGTTTCGAAGCCAATCGTAATGAATCGCAAGCCAGTTCCGCGAGGGTCCAAGTCACCTTTCTTCTGGCTTTCGAGTTCTTTAGGAAATATTGGGAGTAAAAATAAGTCTCCTATATTAATATATACTACCTTCTATTGTAATTATTGTAGTAGATCGAACCTTCCAGATTGTAATAAAAAAGAATCGGCTCGCGTTGGATCCATCGGAGATTGATCGACGTCCAACCGATGCGACGGTTTTCACACTTTTGATTAACATAAAAGCAGTTAATTTCGGTGTAAATAGGAAAGAAACCCGGAGGAATAAATATTTTTCCAGGCAGCGGAGCGGCGCGAAGGAGTAATTAATAAGTTTGCGAGATAGCGATCTAGCCGGGCGTACCCGCTCGCGCCGTTTTTCGAGGGGTGACTCGGGGAATTAAGACACTCAGAAACATTTGATGGCTCACTTGGTATGCATGGTCTGGGTTATAAGTCAAGGAATTGCTCAAGCGCCCGTAAAATCTAAATCTCTGGCACTCGTCGACGGTGCTATCCTGCACACCTACCGCCTCCGCCATCCGCCTCCTTCCATGAAGGATGTATACATCACGCCTGGTTATTTCAAGAATCCTCTGAACTCATCACACATTCAATTTATCAGCGAGTCGGGTCGACACCGTCCTGCTCCTTCGAGGAGCGCCCAGATTCTTGCGTGAAAATCATTATTATTACTAACTAGCTTTCTTTTTGAATGTCTATGGCGCGGCGTTCCCTGCACGGTCAGTCGGAATGACAGTCGCGTCGAAGATTGACATTCTGATTGAATACTGACGGACTGATGAAGTGGACTGACGGATTTCCAGATAATTTTCACTGGCCGTGAAAATTACATTTAATTTTTTAATTTAATTTCCATTGGTACCTTCGCGATTGAAGCAGATTGAAGCTATTTTAATAGATTGATATATTTTTGTGGCTGTGGGTTAGCGAGGCACGCGGCGTTGAAACATGCGGTTGTCCGAGGTAATTGTTGCGTCTCTCAGATAAGAGGTTCCGGTGTTACGGGCTTGGACGAAAGCGAGACCGTTTCTGCTGAGTCCGTGCGGTGATAAATACGCAGTCGATGCAGCGTTGATGAGAGACGGTCGTTTATCAATCAGCCATTAACGCAGCCCCAGCGTTCCCGTGCAGCTTTAGCAGCTTCGTCGAAAACCTGCTCGCTCCTGCCTCCATATTTCACGGAATCATCGCGATTCTCTTCCGCCGGGGTTCCCCGCGTACTCGATTTTCCATTAAAATCCGACGTCCACATTGGTCGCATACAAGCCCGCCGTTCGAAGGAAATATTCCACCAACGCGACGCGGATCGGGCGCGGAACAGCGCGGAATGGCTAGAGGAATGGCGAGAGGTGGCCGACACTCGATAGAGATACGCTCCCCGGTGGCAATGATGGAACTGCCGAACCTTGCTCCGAATCGTAACCTATAATCTGCGGGATTGCGTTTCGTCGGAGCGCGAGGGGACCATGAATCGCTCCGACTCGATCCAACGATCTCGCTCGATCTCCGTTAAATCTCGGTTAAATCTCTATCCCAGCCAATTAAAATTTCCACTCGATCCAAGCGTCGCGGGAAGCTTCTCTTCGAAATCCCAATAACCAAGATGCGTCGCCTTCAGGAAGTACCTACCTTCCGAAATTGGAAGTGTTGGAATTGTAACAACTGACAAACTTTCGTCTAAAACGTTTTTTAATTGCACTACCGGAAATGCCGAAGAATGGCGGCGCAACTTAACGCGTACAGCCTGTATATGAAATTTTGTGTGCGCACAACGGTGCCTTATCATTTTGTCCACCGGTGTACAATTGTTCTCTCAATTGAAATATAGAAATCGATTGAACATCCTGGGTTTGTATATGTGTGTATATTGCGGGAATTGGATACATCGTGTACCAGCACTGATTCGGGCAATCTTGCGGAAATATTCGCATAATTCACTGTAGCTGCAGGGGTCGGCCAGTTCGCTCGAGTCCGAAGCTCTCCGCAAGGTGTCCTTTTGCCGCAGAACGCTCGGTTGTCAGTGTTAACAGCCCTACGCAGGATCCAGTGTCAGTGCTAACAGCTCGCGCGTGTCGGCCACGTGCCGCGCCGGTCCGCTCGCAACCCTCCGCGCGTTTAACTTGGACGAATTGGGCGCGCCTCTCGCTGTGAAACTGCCCTTTCCAACTTGTAAAATAACAGGCACGGGGATGCCCGAAGATGCGCAACTTGGAAAATTCTCACGCGATCGTTCCGTCTCGATTTCTCGTGAATTTTGATTTCTGTATCATCTGTGGGAGGCAGCAGTTAAATAAAAATTCAGTTCATCCCTTAATGGCGTCTATACATTGAACACAACGTTTTCCTAATATTTTATTGTTTTGTATTTCACACGAAAGTTCTATTAGATCGAGATGTATGTATAAGATACGAGAGCTCCTCGTTTGAGAATGAAACGAAGGCTCCACGAAGAGAAGAGGAACGAGAAGCCCAACGGGTCCTTCTTGGCAATATTTAAGGGTTGTCCCCGTCGCGACGGTGCCCATTGAAATATTTCCAAGAGTTCATTCTGCTGGCTATTTAGAAAGACGGTTAAGAAGGGGACGGGGAGACTACGAGTCGAGGTAGATACTCGGCATAAAGTAGAATTAGGGCTCGACGTGTGTCGGCGAGGCGGCTTCGCTGGGACAGGATGCCACGATCGGCAATAAATATGGTTGATAAGCTGGGGATGGTCGGCGCACGATACTGAAGCGTTCCGCGGAGTCCTGGCGCGCGACGCGTGTCACCAATAACATCCAAAGCAGACCCTGCGACTTTACGACCGCGAATTAGGATTAGATTCGGCTGCGCTCGCTAGATATCATACGGTTCGTCGGCCACAGATTCGTTTTGCGAATAACTGTTCCCTGGAGCCCGATTGCGATTTGTTGCGTCGTCGAAAACGAAAAGAGTGAGGAGATTTTAGCAAGTTACTAGGTTTAACCCTTTCCCCATTGCACACGTACGCGCGTAAGGAACACTATAATGCGAGATGCTATTCCTCCAAGTCATCGTTCATCAATAACACTACGTTATCTAGCTACTGGAAATACTTTTGAAGATTTAAAATTCACAAAAATGCATTTCCTTTCTTCCTCTTTTTGCTTCATAGACGTACTTGGAAATTCAATGTTCGCCTTGCGACTGTGAAGATAGAACTGAGCCAATATTGCGCAATATTACCCACACGCGAAGCAATGTTTACGAGATTGTACAATCAAAATCAAACTCTTTTCGATTCGCTCAATGTACGGCGCAATCTTTCAATTTGATTTACAGACGATCAATATTATTGTACAATATCAATTATTATCGTGCAATATATTGACGATAATATTGATCGCATAGAGACCGCTTTACGACGCAATATGTGCATAAAATATGCTGCAGAATTAATCGCCGACTACAGCGACTACATTTACAGGATGTTACGCCGAGTGTGGTCGGTAGGATACCAAAAGAGAGGGTTAATCCATCGGTTGAGAAATAATCCGGAGACCGGTGGAAAAAGTTGTACTCGCTGGTTTCCTCGGTTGGTGTTCCGTGAACGCTCGGAAGCCGAAGCCCAATCGAAAAGTCATTACAACTTTTTGCCGACTCAATCAAGAAGTTAATGTCCTTTAACCTCGGGACGTTCCCCGCGGAGGTCTGCGGAGCCTGCGGAGGCTGTCCGGAGTCGGAGCAAGAACTCGACGGCTCTCACATGCCCGGCGAAATAGATCGCCAGCTTATGATTGATCGCCTATTGGCTCCGCGGCCCGGCCAGCCTTTTTCCTCTCGTTTCTTCCGCGATATCGGGAATTATTGCCCCGCCATCCAACTCCAATCTGATTCACCCTGCCTTATTTTTACCGTCCGGTGCCCCGGCATTGCGGCCAGCCCTGCATTTTCCTTTAGACTCCTTGGCCGTTTCTATAGTTGCAGTGGGAAGACTTCATTTCACGGTGCCGGACTAGCATTAACATATTCACAATTAGCGAAAAGAGGAGAATGGTTGCTCTATCGCTAACACTTTGAATGGTGTGCCTCCGAGAAATGGTAGACGGAATTATTATTTAATGTATCTCGAGTGTAGCAAATATTTTTAGAACCTTTTTATTTCGTTGAATAAATTACTTGGACGTGAGTATTTTTTGAGGCCTCTGTGAATATATGTGTATGTCGATGTTGATGTTGTTCAGGCGTTCTGTGGTAAGGTGGGTGACGATCAGCAGCGCCGTATGTCACCCGAAGAGATCGCGGCACGCATCGAGCCACGGAGAAATCGTTGGAAATTCGTCAGGAAGATAATCCGAGGAATGATGATCCCTGGCGGATCTGCTGGCACCTTCTGTCCAACGCGGTCGATTTAACGCGCCTCATTTCTCTCCGGCAACGAGGTGTCCGCAAGGTGGACCACCTATCTTGCGGTAACCACAGATGATGCTGCCTCGATTACTATCAGTCGCCTAACCAGGACAAACAAACGATACCAGTGCTTGTGCTCACTTAATAGAATAGCTGCACGACTCTATTTCCATTCTTTAACAATTGATGTTTACGATTCTTTAAATATTGATCTTAACGATTGATGAATGAAAAATGGTTCGCTAAAGTTCGAAAAATGGAAAGCTAAAATTCCATTCTGTTCTTTTGCCATTTTCGAGGTAACTTCTCTCGTGTTATTGAATAAACATATGAATAAATACCTTAATTTTATCTTCAATTCATAATTTGAAAACACTACGATCCTCCCTTCCCAATAAATTGAATTGATACCAAACACACCTGTTTTATTACGTGACGCATTTATCATATAACAGAAACGAATCCCCCCCATTAAGAAAGAAAATAAATTTTTATTTCACTTTACTTGGTTGCAATTTAGGAAGAACGTCTATATTTTGCATAAGGACCCGCTGTCTGGCAATAATAATATATTGGCTGGACGGAGTAGCAAGGAAAGAATGATCATTGGACTCGAGCCGGGGCGATCCTGTTTGCGAGAGTGCATCGTCGGTTTCTCGTATTGTTGCAGGGGCGGTATTATCGCGATCACCGAGCAGAGAGACGGACAGAGAAATCGAGTGGTACGCCGAGAGAAAGAGAACGATTTCCGGAATGGAGCTGGTTGGAACGAATGTTCAAGGAGACGGGGCGAGAACGATGATCGTTCGCGGGATAATCGTGAGCGGTGGAGGTCCATCAGCGGATTCGACGAGTCTGCCGAACGTCCAATATCCAGGAGGTCGGTCATAAAAAAAGGAGAGAGCGTCGAGGCTGGCGCGCGGGCGTTAAAAATATTCAAGATCGTTTGTCAGGCTGAATTACAGGCTGGACGTGGCGTGGCGTGGCGTGTCCTCGCACCCCCCCGAAACCCCCATTCTCCCGAGTCCCAAGTGATAACGGGGTAAAACGGGATCCTGCGGAACGCGATGCGCAACGCCGCGCCGGCGAGAGAACGGAGAGGAGAGGAAAGAGTCGACGGGCGGCTACGACCACGACTACGACGCTCCTCGTCCCGACGACTACGACGACGACGTCGACGACTACGACGATGATCACGACGACGACGACGACGACGACGACCACGACGACTACGAACGACGGTCCCGGGCACATGTGTCGAACCTGAAATATGTAGGCGTGGTCTGGATGGGACTAGCAGACGCGTCCCGACGACCGAATATGTTCACCCCGTTCGTACGCTCCACCCCCGTCTAACTATGGAACGGCTGCCATTGGCCGGTACCACCCTCGTTGCGCCTCCACCTGCCACACAGAGCTTCCCTCCGCGGTATTCTACCCCTAAATATAGGGGATGCGCGGCCAGTTCCTTCATTTGAACGTGGTCCGCCGTCGACGCACGCTGCTACTGCGCCCTCGACCTCCCTTTTCTCTTCTCTTTGCTTCCTCGCTCATTCTCTCTCACGCTCACTGTATCTCTCTCTCTCTATCTCTCTCTCCCTCTCTCTGTTAGTCTGTCTTTCTCGCTTTCGCTATCACGATACCCTCGGTGTTTGTTGTGTCGCCGGATTCAGTGGATGGACTCTCGTGCTTCGAGACAGACGTTTGTTCCCCGACGAAATGGAAGAGTGCGAACCGGTTGCTTGAATTCTGCGTGACACTGACTGAGAAGAAGATCCTCCTGCTGGCCAACTGGTCCGGTGAGTACTGCTTCAAGATTTACCATCAGCATGCGTTCGGAACCATCGTTTCACCCATTTCCGTGGCAACCATCCACGCGAGCCGTTAATGATAGACTGTGGACTTTATGGAATAGAAGAAGCGTGGGGTGGATTTAATGTTTTATTGCTACGTCGTGTAATCTATTAAGATTGTTGGGAGAAGAAAGCAATTTTTATGTAACTCGCCTTGCCGTAATTGATGCGGGCCATTTTTATATTGCATAAAGATCCGCAGTCTAGTGATAGAACAAACTATTGTTGGGAGCTCGAGAGATTGCACAGTGTCTGGTTGGTCCCAATATTCGTCTACAATGGTTACTTCTCTATCGTTTGCAATTTACATAGACGAAAAATAATATTTACATTGCGTTCCTACATTTCTACGAATATCGAGAGAAGTTGGATTAAAATCTTCGTCACGAGTTCGACTCCGTGGTCCAAGGGGTTAAGGGCAGTTTGTGTCCAGACACTTGGAATAAGCAACCCGCGTTTATTGGGACTGCTTCGCTCATTTTTGTACCTCTTCTACGTCAACTTCCGAGCTTCCGAACAATACATACTTCGTAGTTATGGACGTCTCGTAATTTCTCCCAGAACTACGCGAACAAGATTCCTCAGAGGTTCGCAAGAACTTCGAGGGGCTTTCCGAATTTCCTCATCCGGTACCTGTCATTTTTGGGAGCTCGGGAGTTAACAATCGGAAGATGACAACGGGAGCTGCGTTTTTAACACTGGGTTTCCGGGGCGCATCAAAATAACACATTCTATTTTTAATTTACGATCATTGAGATTGTAAAGATGCATATAGAAGGAATTACCGAATAAATCTAATTCTTTCGATATATGTTAGAAAAAAAGGCTAAAAATTCATATTTATAACAAAAATTAGTGCAATTTGAAATAGTAAAACAATAAAAGAATTGAAAATTACTCTTACATTATATTCACCCTGTTAGACATATATTTCCGATAGAAAATTTTTATTTTGCTACACAAACCTACTGTTAAAGACGATGGGGACACGGGACCACTTCCCACAATTTTGGTAGCGCTTCTCCGCCAACTACCGAGTTCCCAACGGCGAGTGGTCCCTAAACTAGACGGCCGTAAACGTCTGTAAACGCGGGTTGACAGTGCCGAACTCGTCGGACGAATCCGATTGACCCAATTATCCCGGTGTACAGCGTAGCTGCGACACCTGGTCCGGGTGTACGGGGGCGCGACTCCCATCCATCAGCCCGGTGCCCGGCTAAATTGACCGTCGGCCGTGATTGTCGCAGGTCGATCATCCGGAACGAGCACGATGACAATGGAAGATCGCACGGGTGGCATCGACCGCGCCGCCCCCGCGACGTCCACGACGGCTACCACGGCGCTGACGTCGTCCAGCCCGTCGTCGATTGGCGACGTCACCTCGGACGCCTCGTACCCTCTGCAGCGAGCCAGCAAACGTACCTTCGACGTGGCGTTCCTGGTCGCACCGGACGAGAACCTGGCGCGTCGTCAGAGCGAGAAGCTGAGGATGGCCTCCGCGAGAAAAGAGCGTCCGCGGGAGGACATCCCGCCGGAGAGCATCGTGGACCACGAGAGACTGCCGCAGAACCTGACGATCAAGAGTTACGAGAGCGACACGGGCGGTTCGGATAGGAGAAGAGCGATGCACTGCACGGAGAACTCGCTGAGTCCTCCGTACATCTCTCCCAGAACGCTAACCCCGACTCTTCCGGGTCTTTCTCCGGACAACGACGCCCGCAGATACGTCGGCAGGCTTCAAAAGACGCCGAGTCCGCCGTCGTTCGCGGCTCATCAAGCAATTCTAGCCAGCTGTCCGGAGTCCGTAGAGCCAGGCCTGACCTGCAACAAGATCTACGACACGGTGATACCCTGCCCCAGCGAGCGGCACGGTGAGTCCCGCAGCGCGTTCACCAAGGTGAACCTCGCTAGCCAGAGGAACGGCTTCAACGACGACGGGCAAACCTCGCCCAGGTCCTCCATCTCCCCGGACGACCGGGCTAGCTACCAAAGCAGCGTCAGTCCTCCGGTCGTACCGCTGACCGCAGCCACCGGATACAAATACGCGCCGTTCCCCGCGAAGATGGCATACCCGTTCCTCGTCAGCCCCGAAGGAGCTCAACCCGGCCTGCTGGAGAACCTGAAGATCCCGCAGGTCGCTCAGCCGCCCAAGGTGCCCAGCCCCAAGATGGCCAGCTTCCGGCCTGACATGCCGCCGGTTTATCCGAATCTCTCGTACAACCCGATCTCCGTTTTCCCGCCGATGGCAGACGCGCTCACCAGGCCGAGATTCCTCGCCGCGGGGGTGGCCGGCTTGCTGCCACCGTCGTTCGCCGCTCTCACCCTACCGGCTCAGAACGTCTGCGCCAAGTGCAACCTCTCGTTCCGGATGACGTCCGACCTGGTCTACCACATGCGCTCGCATCACAAGAACGAGAACTCGGCGGAGGCGGCCCGGAGACGCCGCGAGGAGAAGCTCAGGTGTCCCGTCTGCGACGAGAGCTTCCGGGAGAGACACCATCTCACCAGGCACATGACCGCGCACCAGGATAAAGAGAGCGACGCGATCGTCGATCAAGTAGAGGTCAAGAGGAGGGCCACCACCGTGCACAGCAAGTGACGAAAGAAATCCGCGACGGAGGACCCCACGATACTCGCCGGTGGCTACACATTCGAGAACTGAAGGTCTTCGAGAATTGAGGAGGTCTTTCTTCGGTTTGCTCGGTTTTTCTTTTCGCTTCGGAGGTGGGATGCGACGGTCTCTGAACACGGTAGCTGTGAGTATCGGTTGTTGAGTTTTACCGAGTATGTTTCGAGATTGGGAGCTCTTTTCGAGAGTAGAAAGGTCTAAGAGGTCCAAGGACTTTAAATTTGTATGTTTTAGTCGGTTCGTTTTGTTCTCGGAGAGTTTTATCGCGGAGTCCGTTTACCCGAAGAGAACGTCGAGCAAGAGGAACTTTGAAAAGCGGGCTGTGAGCCGGAAGAAGGTTGGGAAACTGTAGTCGATAACGATAACGTAGTCCACTATCACTAGAGTCCTTGTTGCTGGATGTCAACCAGTTTTTGCACGCCCTTTTAACGAACGAACTTAATCGATATCCAGAGTAATTAATACGTCATTTACGTGGTATACGTGTACGGTGAGGCGCTAGTGTAAGCACTATCATAGGAGATTCTCTCTTACGGTCTGCGATCAGGATATTCCCTCGCTAGTCAATATTAGGTAGGAGACAATTTGTAAATAACTCGGACTTTATCGTAGGCTTAAGATCGGGGAGTTGCCGAATTTCGAACTGCACCCAGGTTGCACCGAATTTATAAGCTAATCAGACTGAAATCGTAATTTACAGTCAATCCTTTCGGAACTGAATAAAATATTTAAAATTTCTCATGGTACACGGTGGTTCAACCTAGGTGCTTACGCCAAATTCGGTTACTTTTCCCTATACCTATACATAATAGAGGATTGTAAATTCTTTCGGCAGAGGCAATACCGCGCGCCGGGAACGTTAACCCCTTGCCCTATTTCAAGATCTATTAAATATGTGCGTTATTCATTTCTGTTGAACCGAAATCAAATTCTATTTCTCTGTTATATCGATGCTTAATCGTTGGTAAAAATAAACGCAGGAGTACGAACAACATTTTCTCTTTATTTCTAGAAAATGAATCCTTCGCCTTATGTAATATCGAGTCGGAGGATAAATAAAATGATTTGGGTCAGTTCGCACTGACCTAATATTTTTGGTAGTCAACAACATTTATCTAGTAGACTAAATGTATACGCTGAACAGACATTTTTTTTCGTATAGAACACGATAAAACCGACAGAGTACTTGTGGCTACGAGGGTCGCGGAGGAAATCGTAAGGCAAGGGGGTGTGAAAAAAGTTCTAATCGTTGCGGGTGCAAAGAAGATCGTGGCGCAAGAGGTTAAACGATCCCGTGGTTTGTCGAGGGGTGGCTCGGACCTTGTTTCAGCATGGTGGCAGGTGATCCGGAGGGGTGGCTACGGCCAGGTGGGGGTTGGGGGTGTAGAAACGGTCTGTACGCAGCGGGGGCGGGAACGTGGCGCGGTGTAAGCCGCGTTTGTTCGTGTGTCGGCGGTGGCACGGCAATAAATAGATCGTAAACCGTACCCCGGGCGAGCACACGAACCGTCGGAGCGCGCATAATGGTAGGAAACAATGAATGCCGTAATCGGAAACAGTGCCGGTTTGTTATCTGCCATTTACACTCCATTTAACTTCAAACAGTGAATCGGCTGGCGCGCATTCGCGTTTTAAATACACGCGACCTCCAGCCACCCCCCACCGGGGCTCCACCCCCGCCGTTTCAACCCTGCGATTCCTGTCGACGTACGGCTTAGCATAGGGTTAACCTGCCCGACCGGCCGGAGTGGCTTAATATTGCCCCGAATTGCTTGACTTATCGCCACCAACGCCACCGGCGCTTAATCTCTCCGTATTTCCCAGCCCTCGATCGTCTACTTATACTCCCACGCACCCTACACCTGCACGCACCTGTGTGTTGCTTTTCTCCTTTCTTACTCAGTCAGTCTGTTCCTCCCTCTGCTCTAAATTTTTCTGCGACTCACACGGTTCCTTTGTCTGTTTGAGAAACGATAAAGCAACTGGACCTAATATCTGTGGTTGTCAGGAACAACGCCGCATCTCACATAACTTCACTTTCGAGATATTGCCGTTTAAAATAATCCCGATTATCGATCGTAAATGTTGAACATTCAATTTAATGATGTTTTCGGCGCAACTGTTTCGATCGCTTATTAAATCTTCGATTTAGTCGTCGTTTTTCCCAGCATCAACCGATTTCTATGAAACTTTCACAGTGCATGTAATTGATACTGATCTACAAAACGTATTTTTCAAAATTTCAATATAGGCCCGTATAAAATAGTTGTAAAATGCAACTTTTTGTATTTTCTCTACAATTCCGATATATTCGGCTAGATCTAAGCATCATTCACGATAACCTACTCCTAGATTGAGCCACGAATCTGGAATGATTCTTCCGAATGCAGATTTCTCTTCATCCCCGTAAATAGAGAAGCAAATTATGGAAAGCAAATCAAGTAAGAGGCAGAGGGTCCACTCTCCTGTATCGTTTTGTTTATTCAATATCGTCTCACTATTCTACTTTGCAACTTTCCCATCCTCGGTCCTAATTCTACCTACAGTTTTCCCTCGTTAATGTGGCATGAATTGGGAGGCACAACAATAGCAGACACTGTCTCCAACTGAATCAGGTTGAGCATTATTGAACGCGCTACAGAGTGGTAGGGATGAAGCAGACGCTAACGAGGGAAAACTGTCTCAACACTGCAGATCTATGAGGTCATCCCATAAGCTGTGCCGAACGAATACTTCGAAAAATATGGTTTGAACTTGAACAAAGTATTCGTATGCGTGAAGTGCAATAAGAAACGTCACGATTTATAGGATGCGTTAGATCGTAAATTGATTTCTCGATGAGAAGAGTTCGAAGCGATAGGAGCCACGGCCGGATAAAATCGCGATAGGGGATAGAACTAAAAAACTACAGTATTCTGTACAGCAATAATTACCAGTAGCGTGTATATAATACTTGCCGTCGATCCGCAAGCTTCGGACTTGCTCCAGGAGAGACGTTTAGCGTTGTAAAATCGTTGCTCTTAGATTGCTTCTTCCGATGACGATAACGGACATGGGTAACCGAAGTCCGTGCGATCGCGCTTTGTTTCACGGTCCAAGCGAACGATGTATGTACATTCGTGCTCTAGAATTAAGGACACTCCGTTCTGTTTCGTTTTGTAAGAATTATTTATCGCTCGATGTAAATATCACTCTGTAAATAAGCACTGTATGTATCTGGACTCGTTGTTAACGAATAAAAGGAAAAAGTGTCCGTGAGAACGGCTTTGAAAAACCGTCGAACCAACACACCGATACACCCACTGTCCAGCGCTCCCTCCTCTTTGGTTTATTCCGTCGTTTCTTCGCGGCCGAGCGGAAAAGAATGATTTAATTCGCTGCCGCGCGGTCGTTCGTTCGTTCGAGGCACGAGTTTTTGCGCGCTGCTCGTTCTCCCCTCTTGTTCCCTTGTCCCCGTATCATCGGAAGCCGATTACACGGCAATAGATTAATTCCCGGCCACTCGAGCCGACTCCCGTGTTCCGGCGAAACGTTTCTTCTTTATACGATTCTTTTCCTCGGTTTCGAAAGCAAGAAGACATCAATCGGTCGCAGCGAAAGGTAATGCGATACGAGAAACTCACGCAACATCGACTTGTTGAATCGAACAACCGGAAGACTCCCCGAAGAATTCGACAATAGGTGCCCGGTGTCTCCAGAGAGAAAAATACAGAGGAATCCCCCAAACGGGTAACGCTAAGCCGGTCGAAACCGCAGCCAATACGACAAACAATCTCTTACCGCCCTCGTTCCGGCTTAACTCTGCCCCTTAACCCCCCGCAACCCCTCACGGTAAGTGTACTTACCCTCTGCCCGAGGTCCATAAAGATAAATAACACGGAGCAGCCACGCCGGGATCCTGGAGTAGTTGTATCCCTTATAAAACTAGGAAGAACCCCGTCGGAACTACCCCTCGGCCCCTACCACCCCTGTCAGCCCTGACCTGCTACCCTCTCCCTCCTAACGAGTTCAACGCTTCCGTTTCCACTATGGTTTGTCTTGTTATCGTCACCCTTGTCTCCCCGTCTCGCTATCGAACCTGTCCCTTCCTCCCCCTCCTCGCAATTAAAAATTCTGAACGATTAACTTCGCGCCTTATGATGTCAGAATTCGGACACAATATTTCTTTCTAATTATTCCGCGACGAAATAATTTCTAGTCGGTCCTGGAAAAGTGAGTGATATCGTTTTTATTTGTCGTCCGAGTGCTCGGTGATAACTAGACCGCGGATTTTATGCATTCATGACAAAAATGGACACGTGCAATTTAAAGCGGTGGACGAATTAAGAAGATTTAAGCACATCGGTGTATTAATTTCAGCTGAATAAGACAATTAAAAGAAGAAAGAAATTTCTATTTTGCTCACGTGTCCTGCAAACAATGCAAACATTTTTTATTTTGCATAAAGATCCGCAGTCTGGTGATAACGTTACTCACAGCTAAAGGCCCAGATGTTAACCTTCAAATTATTGTACCCATTTCTCCATTTTATAAAGTGTGAAATGTTGTTAGTCCTGTAAAACTCAGTGGGCAATGTTTGAGAATTTTCTACTAATTCTTCGGTAAGCTGTGTGGAATTCCTTTGGCGCTGTGGAAAATCGATAGTGAAAACTCTTGACTCCCAAGAAAAGTGCATCTAGCCCGTTCATTGTGGTCCGCTAATGTTGTCGAAAGATCGGAACGGGATGATCGGCGTGCGAGACAATGCGTCCAGAGCGATCGAATCTGAACGCGAGGGACGAAAGTGGATTTGAAAGAGAGACGCGGACCATTATGTTTGGTGGTTCGATTTAAAAGGAGCATCGGTCGTCAGCCTGTTTCCCCTTAGCTCCGGACGAGACGGACTATTCCCACCCTTGTTAGCGATACTTCTCCGTGTCGAATCGCGCGCATGCTTGTTCTGTCAGTGAAATAATGACAATGTCATAGCTCCGGGCCGATTCGCCACGGCGCCCCAGCCACGTGGGCGACGATTGGACGCGGATATGCTAATATGGCGTCCGTTCCGAGACATTAACTTCTCGGTTTGCCGATCCTCGCCAGACGAGTCACGTCTTCGCCGTGGAACATCGAAGGACGTCGATCACCGGATCCATTCCCTTCGGCTGTGTATCGACTGCCTCGGTTCAACGGATCGGACGGAACGTGACTCAACCCCTCGAATACTCGTCTCGATACTCGTCCTCTAACGTCTCGATTCCCGGTTGCTATAACGATCTTCGGACACTCGAAATATTTTCGGAAGGGTCTTCGACCTCTTTCGGCTGGCCATTCACCTAGTTTTGGGAATCAAGAATCTGTTTCTGCAAGACGATGTCGTGTTTCCTCAAGTTGATCTTGTATACTCCACACCAAAGGAATTTCCTTCAAGTTGATGCAGTGACTTCCGCTAATATTCGCACATTCTTAAAAACATCATAACTTTTTTAATATTGAACTATGCGATTTGAGCTTTTTTGGGAAGCTAGAGCAATTAGTTTACTACGGGATGTGGAAAGAACTTTGGAATTGTAGAGAAAATGCTATAGTGAATTGAAATACTATATTGAAATTTTAAAAAATACTCTCTCTTAAATGATTTGCCTGAGGATCTTCTGGTAGACACTCCGATCTGAATAATTTAAGTGATTCGCTGCAAAGGATGTTGGAGAAATAAAAGCGTAAATGAGATTTATTCTGGACAGGCAGACGTACTCCTTCCATCAGCTGGAAAGATGATCCCCGATCAGAGAGAGTCCCGGTCACCCCGATTCTCGATTAGCCACGGTGCTTCGTCGCGATTATGTAACTTGACTGCGAACACGCAGCTTACATCGGTCTCACGATGATCCCCGTCTCGGGGTTTCGATCTTAACCAGGCGTCGCTAACCGATTTTCACCGTTCGCGATCGCATTTTTCCCGGGCATATGCTCCGATTCTCCTGGGCGTTGCTTTTTCACACGCTGCAGCTCCGTAATTACAATATTCCCTCGTTGCGAGTGCGTGATTCCCCTGATGTCTGATCTCTGAGCCAGAGATGAAACAAAGTATACGGAATTCTCCCTTGTTAGGGCTGTGCGACGTATCGGGTAGGCAAGAGAGTAATTTCAGTATTTTAAGGTGAAATAAAACCGAATTTCTTTAATCAAATGATGAACTTAATCACCGCGGTCTCGAACTCGCGGCCGTTACGCGTCGAACAGATTTCACCCTTAACGTCTCCCTTTACGACTTTTTTATATTAAAAGCAATATTACAACATTCCAACCAATTTCTTTCTAAATGCATAAAGATCCACAGTCTACACACAGCCAAAGACGGACAGGAGTCCTGTCGAACTTGCTGTGAGACGACGGTGACGCAAAGGAGAGCTCAAGCTCTCACTGCACGACGATCCAAAAAATCCGCGATTGTCCTGCGAATCGCGAATCGCCGAGAAAAGCCTGTCCGAGCGAGGAAGCGCGTCGTCGTCGTCATCATCGTGGCCAGCATATCGCCGCCATCGCGGAGTCCTTCTGTCCTGTCGCGGCGCTGTAAATCCGCGGCGAGCGGACAGCCGCCGAATCCGAAACGGATACTGCTCGGCGCAACAAAGACCTGTCTGGATGGAAAAAACAAACAAAAAAGAGTGGGAGGTAGGGAGAGAGAAGGACGAACTATAAAAAAAAAAAAAAAAACAAAAGCGCTGTCGTGCGGTGCAGAAGCGAGCTGGCCGCGGCTCGAAATAGAAAGGACCGGCCAGGCGGGCAATAATTCGAAACAAAATGTCAAGCGACCGCCATTGTCGGGTGCGGTGGTGCGGTAGGCGCCAACCAACGCCGACGAGAAAATATCGCCGACAGTAAATCAAGGTGCAGAAGAGGACCCACCGCCTTCCACCCCCGTCCTACCCCCAGCCCCCTCGTCCACTCTACGTTCCGTGGCAGATCCCCTCCCAAAGGGCTGTTTCATCCCTCTGGGAACGGCGCGATCGCGTCCACCGGCCGCTTCCGTTTCTGGTCACAACTCGTCCAGCAACGCTCCGCCGACGGCTTTTCGCGTCACCGTCAAGGTTGCTTGTTCCACCTTGATGCCCCCAGTCCGTAACCACGTCCAAACCACCCTCGCACTTTCGGAAGTGCCACCTCGAAAGCAGCGAGACGCTTCGATCTCTTCGCGAGCAACCATCTTCCTTATTTCCTACTCAACAGACTTTCATATTTTACGTTTTTATTAGCTCGCTTTCTTGTCTGTCTGTTCGGTACAAATTTTACAATTGACTTTTGTGTTCCGTATTCAAGTCATCAATTAATGTATCGATTCGTACGCTCCATCTAGGAGAGATCTAATTAATTGTACTTCTTACTAGTTCGGCCGTCGCGACTATGGCGCTCGTCGGAAATCACAGTTTCGCCTAATGCGTCAAGCCAAACGCACGCGTTAAACACAACAGTCAGTCTCGCCTAATGAAAAGAGAGCACCACGCGCAATACACCGCCCGTACAATCTTTGTAGTTTGCAAACAGCTGAGAAACTTACAGAAACTTCTTAGCTAAAATTAAAGAACTGTTTAACCGCCGAGAAAACGAATTTATTCCTCGCGCAAACAATTATATCTTACATAAGAGTAGATCTTGTTGGACTTTGAGATGCCACTTCCAGGCGGATAGAGAAATAGTTATACCTGCGACGGACGTCACCCTAGGAAAAGTCTACTGGAAATAGGGTTTGTTTCGGACGAGATGCGCGCGCGAGGGTAAATTTGGACAGGGGGCGTTCCGCCGTTTGATATTTTGTAAGAGATCGAAGAGAATTTGCGCGGTGGAGGGTGGTCGGGTCAGAGCGAGACGCGTGGACCGACGGTGCGACGAACAGAAAAGTTTTTCACCCTGCTTAAATATGTCCGACCGCAAAGCAATAAAATATCTTTATCTTACTCGTGCCATTACTCCCTTGATTCGGTGGGGTTCAATTTACATTCCTATCAGGGCGTTCGGAAAGATAAGTCCATTTAAATAAATTAGTAATGCTATCTCCTGGCCGAGCCGCGCGCCTCGCCTCGCCTCGCCTCGCCTCTGCCGGGTGGGGATGGATTTAATAATATTTTATCAATTTTCGCGGCGATTCGTTACGCGGTGACGGCGTTCACCATTGTTCCGTGGCACAATTGCCCGAGTTTTCAACTTTGAACCGCGATGAATCACCTCCCGCGATATTCCTGGGACGATAAGCTTCGCGGAACGTTCTCGCTGCCTGCGGGAGAACCTTCGACGAATCGAATCTCTCCCGATCGCGTTTCGACGAACGTTAAAACGTTCGTTCGACGATGACAGAGATGTGTATAGAGGATTTCGAGAGGTGTAATACCCGAGGCACAGGGTAGACAGGGGTGGGATTTTTGAAAACAGATCGGTGGGACGCGGCCGGTCGTCCCCTTTCGGGCCGGCGTGCACACAGGACAATATAATGGGGCATAACAACGGCGTTAACACGCGCTGGTCGACCCCGGACGCGACCCGCGACCCTACCCTGCTGAATTACGCCTCTGATAATTACCAGAAATTAATGCGCCAGCCTTACACCGGTCATCGCGAGCCGCGTCGTTTAACCCGACTCGCGTTTACCTGCTTTTACGCTGTTAATCGCGACACCTTCCTCGTCCCCTCGATCTCGGCGACCTCGCTGAGCCAACCCTTTCGCCACGTGTCTCGACGCATCCCTACGTCCCCCTACAAAACTAGGATCCCGCAAACGGCTTTGTTTCGACGCGGCTGGCTCCTACTGCTTAACAAAATAGGAAAAAACTTTACCCAATATGAATGCCACGCGTTTCTCCCTCTCTCATTTTAGATGAAATAAAATTTGATTCGTTCGTAATCAATATCTAAGCGTTCAAATAAATGTAGTGATACAAATAGTATACATTTTCTTTCTCTTCTACGACATATTTCCGCATAAAGACGTTCCAACCACCGTAACTGTAAAAGAAAAGGTACGGCAAAAGGAAACAACCTATGCTCGGGAAGAAGCATATCGAGAATCGAGAGAAGGAAGGAATCGGAGGGGTGGGTCGCGTAGGGGAGGCTCGTAAAATTGGAAAATTAAAATCGGCGCCGACAACGAAGCGGATCCGCGGCCGATATAGGGGGCGGGCGAGCCGATGGGATGTATTAAAGCTGCGGCCACGGCCACACACCGGCAGATAGGTTAATGTGAATTTATTGCGATCGAGATATCGCGCCGGCCAGAAACCAGAGACGCGTGCTACGCGCGCCGTCAAGCCGATAGCCATTGTATGGCGCTCCCGAAACCGCTCGGAAATCGGCCGAGGATAGTGCCCGCGATCCAACAGAGGGGGGTTCGGACGGGGTTGGTCTGTTTTAAACCAGCCAACCATTTTCCAAGGGATGGGGAGAGGTTCCTTATCCGGGACGGATCTCGAGCGACCGAGCGTGCGGTTTCTTTTCCGGATAAGCGAATGGGAGGCGCCATTTCACGCTGCTGCGCCGTGCAACCTCCACTCTCGATCAAGAGAATACGGTCTTTGTTATCGGGAAACCGCAAAATTCATCGCATCGTTTCGTGAGGGAGAGCTTCCGTCGGCCGGAGGCTTCGTTATCGAAAAAAATTAAGGAGATGCCACAACCGCAGCCCCTTCGGTTTCAACCCCCTCGCACTTGGCGCGTCATCCACCGACGATTAGACTATTGTTTTTGGAAATCTACTAAACGATAGTTGTCTCTCAACATTTCACGAGCTGGTAGATTCCTTTTTCCGTAAAAACTGCGTGGCCCTCGACAGCGGATCTTCGTGCAAAATAGAACCGATTGTTCCGGTATCTATCATCTTCCGAAAACGACGGTACAATAACGACTGAATTTATTCCAGCTATTAACAGCTCGATAAAGGTTTCCTCGGACTAGGAGGTACTCCCTCAGTGTTTTTCCGGAGGGTGTTAACGAGTGGGCAGGGGACGGGGAACGGTAGTAAAATTTTATTCGACAAACTCGATCGAATCAATCGCTTTCGCAAGTGTCGGCAAGTGCGTCGCGCGCGCTCGCGCTTCTCGAGCGAGCGGAACTTTCGATGTAAAAACTTGCCGTTCCTTACGCGACTGTAGATCGTCGCGCGCGCGTGTGTGTGTGTGTGTGGGGCGGGGAGGAAGGGAGAGATGGTTGCGATCGGTCCGACCGGAGATCGTTTCCGGTCCCAGGCGTTTCCTCCTCGTCTTAGTCTGTTCGTCTTCTCGAAAACCGCGTCGGCCCGGGGACAGTCCCCGTGACCGTATATCACATTACTTTAATTCATATGGTAATCGCGCGGCGCGGCGCGGCGCGCGGCTCCGCCGAAAACTTTCGGAACAATACGAGGGTACAATGCGAGGGGGTGCGTGGAGGGGGGTTTGGCGTGCACGAAGGGCGGGGGAGGGTTACCGGGGACACCCGCGAATGGGGATGGAACGAGCGTGAACGGGACGAAACGGGACAAAGAGCGACGAGGACGGCGAGAGGGGGGACGCCGGGGGATTCGCAGAAACCCGGTGGAGTTTCGACGAGAACGGTGCGAATGCGATATTGAATTCGCCCCTGGCGACGTGCCTGTTATCGACAATGTCCGACCGCTGGACCGGAAGCCATTTGCTCGCTCTGTGACGAAATTTATGAAAGTTTCGCAGAGCCCGCGCGGTATAATTGCCCGAGCACGCTGCCCCGCTGCCGTGCTGTTCTCTTCTGTTCTCGTCTGCTCTATACTGACCCCCGTTGTTCCGCTATGCTCTGTTCTGTTCTGTTCCGGGGGCAGCGCGAAGGTGGCCGGCTATGCTCGACATGTTCCGCATCCTGTCCGATGCGAACGTTTTGCTGCCTCCACCCGTCGAAGCCGAACGAATTATGATAAACCACCGACGGCGACGAAGTTTCGCAGATTTCTCTAGAAAATCAGCGGTGATCGCGTTCGTGCCGATTGACGGAACGGTCTTGCGTTGCAACTTATGGTTGGACAAGAAACAATACAACGATTATTGAAACTCCTGCGAGGTTCGTAATTCTACGTAAAAAGACCAGCAATTTTTGTAGGATACTTTTTTTTATCCGCTCACTAGTTTCTGAGATGTTTAAAGAGAAGCAGAGCGAGTCGTGCTTATACTGAAAGAAAGTTTGTAATTTCTTTATAACTATAACAAACTTTCAAAATGTTCTCCGTTATTTTCTAAACCATAATACAGACGATTCATTACAACTGATTCTTCGGAGACATTTTAGAAACAAAGTTCCTTCGCTGTCTGCTAACAATTCCTAAACGATTAATATCATGACCATTCATATCGTTCACTTTCTTCCTACAACCACAGTTTGCATCAGTTAGGTGTGACACGTTGAACGCGATATGTGAACTATGAATGAAACTCGTGCGACGCTTAATCATTCTTCCTTTCGAATGTCTACATTCTTGTTTCAACGGTCCACGTGTTCGAAGCTGCAAAGCAAACAGAAGGGGAAACGGCGATGACCGATCGGCCGCGAATCGCTCGAGTCCAGTCGAATCGAGACGAATCGGGCGACGAGCGAGGAAAATGATCGAACCGGACACGCAGCAACGTCTACGGAATCAGTGCGGATCGTTAACGACAGTCCAGAGAAACGGAGTGAACGTCCGTCGAGTGTCCATTGTGCTGCTCTCTCTCTCTCTGTCGACCCCCTGAGACAACGGGGTTCGCACCCTATTGCCTCCGACACGGACGTCTCAATTAAATGTATACGAGGCAAGTGGGGTTGATAAAGCGTTCGCCCATAAATATGAATTATCCGTGGTAAACGCTCCCTCGAGGACCCCGGCCTCCGACTCGCTGCATTCGAGAATCTGCACTGAGATTCTTCGATTGCTCGACTGCTTGACCACCGATACGTTCGGCGCTCTCTTGTTCGAAGTATCTTTGTTTGACTCCTTGTAATAGAAGTCCCAACAAAAACATCCTGTAAACAGGAGCCAAGTTCCTATGGCCGTAAAAAGTTAGGAGATCAAACAAAGGGAAGACCTCATAACATGGCAGTTTTTAATATTGAGTTCCATACCATTCATGCGACACCAATCGCTGAAACGATCAAGGTCTGCTGCAAGATCAAGGTAATCTGGAAGCATCGTCAAAGGACGAGATGCTGCTGTCTGAAATGTTCAATATTTGATTTGTCGCCTTTCTTGAAAATGGGTGTAAAGTTGCCAAAGTGTCGGGAATAAACCTGATTTTAAAGATTTATAAAATAAAGCTCGCCGGCCGGAGTATTATCGACTGCCTCACACTCTCGATTTGCTGATGTACCGAGGTGTTCTCGCGGAAAAGTAACGGAGAGTATTCGGCAGGCATCGAGCGGAAACGCGTGCAGGGTATCGATTGAATCGTCGCATCGGTTCAATCGGTCTAATAGAAAAGTGATGTGGACCCTAGCCGCTCTCCGGCCGGGAATCTGGAGGCTAATACGTCTTGCGAGTCGCGCGCAGGGGCGTTTATGAAGTATGGCGATGCGTTTTAGCAGATTGGTGGCGACGCCGGGGGCGAGGTCGCAATAACGCGAGCCGACTCGAAGAAACGCTGCGCCGGATGTCGGGCCGCGATTCAATTAATATGATTGGAACCGTAGGATATATCGCGCAGCTCCGTGCAGGATGATATTCCTCCGGTAACGCGCCGTTAACCGGTGGCACCCGAGACGAGTAAATCGCGGGCCGCGTTAATTTCCAGGCGAAATCTGGGTTCGGGAAGTCTACCTGTCTCCGGCGGGCGTCGTCGGCGAAGGGGCGAGTTAGTTTCCATGGAGTGGGCGGCTGTACAGCGAATAGGAAACTCGTACGGTTAGTCGCGGTGTATCCAGCAACCTACATCGGTGGTTTCCTTCCTGCGGGACCCTTCTTCTTCGGTGGCCCAATGGAACCAGCTCGCACGAGTGTGACTCGACGAGTCCCAGGAAGCGTGTGCTTTGCTAACGATGACAAATTGCTCCGCTCTAAGACGCCATATTTATGCTAATCTGCCCGGGTAGACTGCCTCGAATCCGCTATTCTCCCTTCTCGATCCCCGCCTCTCTCTTTCCCGAGATACCCGAACGATTCCAGGCGATTCCATTGTCTCTCCCCGATCTCTTCGGCCTTGCGGCAGCTCGCGGTATCTCGGGCGAAGTTTTCACCAACGCACAGTGCGAAATCTGGCCCGAAAACGTGGAAAAAAGTCGATTTCTAAAGGACCCCGCACCGCACCGAAATATATGTTGTATGTCAGGCAAAATGTCAAAAAATGGACAGTTTCGTTGTTTCAACCCTTCGAAAGCCTAAGGTCAGAGACGGTAAGAGAGAGAGAGAGAGAGTGAGGCTCCTGTTTCTCGACCAGAGTGAACCGGAAATGGTTGAAGAGCCGCATCCACTTGCCACGCGTCGCGGTTCGAACGCGACAGGAACCGTGCGTGCGTCTCGCGACTTCTTGCCGTGCCAAGAGGATGTTTTGCCGGTCCTCGCCCGTTCCCCGGGTCTAGCGTCGCCTCCCTGCCCTCCTGACACCCCCGCAACATCCCCGACCGCGCTCCCGGAGAATATGGATCGGCCCTGACAATATTGCCGCTGGAACCACCCCGTGTCTACCGCGTCGTGATATACGCGGCCGCATTTCATATATTCCATTGTTTCCAAGTTTTCGGATCCATTTGTAAGATTAAATTTGTAATGCGGCCCATCGCCACCGCCCCGCCAACTCCCCCGCTCGCCCCCGAAACCACCCCCACCAGCTTTTCTCTCTGCGCGCACATCAGAGCCGACGCATATGGCCGGCCGGCCAATTTCCATCCTGCGATCCGATACCCGTCGCCAATCTGCCCGAACTTTTTCGAAATCCAACTTCTATGGACTCTCCCGGTCACAAAAGATTTCCAAATTCTTTCCACTCTCTCGACTACCTAACACCGGAATATGACGAATTTTCTGGTCCAGTTTCTCAATTTCTATCGAATCCACTCTCCCCAAAGATGGAACTTTGTCTCCCTGGTACTGCCGTGGTTATCGCGCATACGGTTCCGAAAATATCGCCGGGATATTTTCGTCCGCGAAGACAGCAAAATGGAAGCGGGAACGATGAGGACCGATGGAGATAGAGGTCAGATCGCCGCGGCGTTCATTCTCATCGGCGGTTTCCGTTGGTTCTGGGCAGAATCACGAGCGAAGCGTCCGTAACGTATGGCGCATAAGCTGTTCGCGTTAACCGGCCACTTTCAGATTGGATGGCGCGCTTCTCGTTTCTCGGCATATGGATTCGTCGCGGATTGACCCGCGGTTTTCATCGCGAAATGGGAATTTCATCTCTATCGGAGCTCGGCTGCCAACCGGGTCCACGCAGAGCGACGGAACTTTCGTCCGGTTCATCAGAGTTTCGCTCGGGCATCCGATTTGGCCGGATAAAAACAATACATACAGGGTCTGTCCGGAAAGTAATGCAACCACATTTTTTAAAAGAAATCTACTGAACATACAAGTAGGACCCTTGGGCGTCGACACATTTTTTCCAGCGCGATTTCCACGCTTCGCATGCTCCCCGGAAGGCGTTTTCTGGAGCGTTCAATAGAAACCTACGCGTTTAATTGTGTAAAGCGACGACTCCCAAAAGAGAAACAAGTTATTGTAACGTGAAAGCTCTTTATCTTACGCGTTACGTAATCCTAATCATCTCCTAAATCCTTTACGCGAACTCGTTCATCTGGCAACGAGCAATTCGAACTCTCCTTTGTTCCACTGGCGAACAACAAGCGTCAAATTAATTCGATTTTCTTCGTGTATTATACAAAATCGCGGTGACAGCGAAAGCGTTAGAAGTCTGGCAAGATTTCCGTTGTACATCGGAGAATCCAGGGTACCGATTACTCGTAAAGAAGCTCGCGGGCCTTTTAGCGATTGCAGCCATGTATCTGACCGGTCGATTGAGTTATCGCGCGATAACTCGACGCCGCCGAGCGGTGCGGAGCGGTGCGGAGCGGTGCGGAGCGGTGCGGAGCGTCCAAGTAATTGAAGGGAAACTTTCTCGCCACCGGTTGCCCGGTGCTCCTCGTCCCTTTCCTCCTCGGAAGACTACATAGCGGGCGAGGAACGAAGCGTGTGAAAACCAGGATGAGGAGGTGGAAGAAGTTGGAAAGTGTCCGACGGAAGTTTGCCGAGGCCGAGCGGCACTCTTATTATCGGACCGACACGCCCCGATCCACGCGATCGGCTTTTAATCTTGGATCGCGTCGCGCGGATCCTCGCGAGCTCTATTAGCCGGGGACAGGCGAATAGCCCGTAATTGAAACTCCGTTATCGAGGCCTTCTACGTGATTGCATCGCGCGGCAACCGTTTATCTGACGGGCAAGAAGTTCGCGCGATCTCCCGCGACTCGTCGATCCGATCCGATCGAACGTGCTTCCGCCTTTTTAGCCGATCCTCTCCGCTAACCGCGCAGCCCGCCCGACTTAATGAAATTGCAGCTGCGGATATCGTTCGATCGGAGACTCGTTCGCAGCCGAACTTATCGGAGAACCGCCTAGGTAGACCGCTCGTAAATTACCCGGGACTTCTAGCCGCGATCGAGATCATCCGAGATCTGGTCGACTCGCGGAACCTCGCCCTGACCCGGTCGCGGCGTTTCCAGTCCAGATTTTACAACTTCGCGGAACGTTGCCGAAGCGTTGAAAATATTACACGAGGCTTACGGTGAATCGACTTTATCGAAAAGACGCGCGTATGAGTGGTACAGCGCACATTTAAAAGCGGTCGAGACGCGGTGGAAGATTTGCCTCGCTCTGGTCGGTCATCAACGCCTGCAGCTGAACTTCACATCGCTAAAGTAAAGGAAATGGCGATTGAAAATCGTCGTTCAAGTCCGAGAGAAATTGAAGAGATATTGGCAGAAAAATGCATTTTAAATCGAGAACAATAATGGCGCGAGATAGAACGCCGCCCACGCACGGCTCGAGAAATTTCGAGCACCCGAAAGTATTTTCGCGCGAGAAAATCGCGGCTCCTTTTTTCTTTACGACTGAACGACTCGCCGATGGACAAACAAAAGCTTTCAACTATAATTCCCCCGTGCGATCGATCCTCGCGCGATCCCGCTTCCATATTTTCGTGCCTGCTCCGCGTGCGGAGGGTCCGCCGGATCCATAAGTATTTTCTCAGATTGAAAAGCTTTCCGCATGAAATATGGGTCAGAGATATGGGCTCGCAACCCTTCCACGGTTTTAATGGAATTAGTATTTAATACGGAGAGGGGAGGCCGTGTTCGCGCTGCCGCGTCGTTCGGGGGGAAAAAACTAAGTGGATCGGCCCTGTCGGAGGAGCAGTCTCGCTTACCGGTGTTGCCTACCGGGAAATTTAGTGCTCGTCGGAGAGGCCTCGAATTAAAAGGCCGTGGGATCGAAACGAAGGAAAAAATACCGTCACCCCGCGATTCCATTTGCCGGCGGGAACCTCCGGAGAGGTTGCGTGACCGGAGGCCGAAGAAATTGAGAGTACCCCCTTCGAAACAAAACAACGAGAAGCGAGAGACGAATGGCCGCCTCGCGAAGGGCCAAGCAGACGGTGGAAAAACATTTTAACCGAGATTCATATCCTCGAGTCGTTCGATCCGGCGGCGTTGCGTCGGAAAAGGTGTCGGACGGCCGAGAGATTAGCGGAACGATCAGCTCCGTCGTCGCGGAGCGCTCGTTTCCTCCATATTGGTGGCGACGACGGCCGCGAACCTCCTCGAACATCGGCGAACTGGCGCAAACTGTCTAGCAGCGATTTTAACGCGCACACTTCTGCTCCGCGGTTCGGCCAATAAGCGCAATAAACTCATTCCGCGGTTTACTGCGAATCGCTTTACAGCCGTCTCGGTTACGACACCCGTTCAGCTGTCCCCTCTATCTCTCTCTCCCCCGCGCACCCCTTCTCGCCGTCCTCATCTCGCTCTCGCAGCGCATTTCACCCTTCGATCGTTTCTTTGTCGTCCGAAAGTCCAAGTGGAGCAGCGGGGGAGAGGAACTAGTTACCGAAACTGCGCTAGTTTAAATTACGAGCTGCGGCGCCTTTGCGATTTATTTTTGAGGGGTGACTCCCCCTCGATCCCCCTCGATCCCCCGTCCCGCCAGCTCTCTATATCCGTGTACCCGTAAAACAACGTCGAGCGACACCTAGACTGCTTTATTTCACGAGCCTCGTTTCGCCGTTCCCGCCCACGCCTCCACCTCGAGCAAGTTTCTTTCTTCGCGGAACTCCGAACGTTAACGGGGTGAAAAGTTCTCGGGAGCGTTCGAGGAATCTGAGATATTGCCCGCTCATCGTGCAACGATGACATAAAACATTCGCGGGACCGGGACGCTCCTGTTTTATATCGTTACCGGTCGCCCCGCGGGGCGGGACTCGAGCTTCGAGATTTTTCGGGGGGGGGGGGGGGGGGGGGTGGAACGATTTCCGGCGCAACTTCGACGCCGAGCTTTCCTGTTTCTCCGTGCTTCTTTTTTTTCGTACGTTCTGGGAACGTCTATTTCTTACGTCGTGAAAGTTCTGCGAACGCTCTGTAAACCGACCAGAGAACGTTCATTCTGGGGATGTCGGCGCAGGGCGTCCCACTTTTGTAAATGTCACCTTTCTACGACGTTTACAGAATGTAAATGTGAATTCGGCGAAATGTTCTGGTCTGTACGAAGCAGGGCTTCGGAGTCGGAGTCGGAATCTGAGTCGGAGGTAAAAGAAAAGAGGAGTTGGAGTTGAGAATATTGTCTACCGACCCTGAAGCCCTGGTACGAAGCTTGAGACGTCCTTGTGCCATTTGGGTCTTGTCGCTGGAAATCCGGGTGGCGCTTGCGCGATCCTGCAGATCGTCGGGATTCGCTCGAAAATTTCCCGGAGAGAGAATAAAAAACGAAAAGCGCCTGGCGAACGCACAGGGATCGGTAGCTACGCCCCCGTTCCTCCTATCAATCTCGCCGGGCTCGTTCCCTCTCGCTCGGACATTTACATGGCAATAGCTGATGTACCTACACACCGGGTCGGGCTGTTCCCCGAGGCCAGAATTGAAACCACCTCATTACCAGCCGTTGCTCCGCGCCGCAACCCCTCTCGCACCCAGCCCGCTTCCTCCCCCTGTAGAACATCCAGCGCGCGCGTGGAAGGGGTTGCGAAACCAGGGGGAGGACGAGGAGAACGCCGCCGGAGTGCGGAGAATCCGTTTTGCGAATATTGGAGGTAATGTCGCGAGCGGTTTTATACAACACCCGTTCCGCCTTTTTCAGAGCTTCCTCCACTCCGACTCCTACCCCTACGGCTACCCGTTTCGCCCCCGTATTACGGCCGGCCTGATGAAAAATGGAAATGGCTAGCCTTCGGTCGTACCGTCGACGTCGTTTACATTTAATACGATTCGAGGACCGAGGCTTCTTCCGCGAACAAGGTCTCCGGGACCTTGGCGAGAGCTCGTTACCACGCGATTCTTCTCTGGCCTCAGCTTCTTTCCAAATACCGAACGGTCTTCGTTCTTGGAACAAACCCTGGCATTGCGACATGCCATCGTCGCAGATGTTCCGCGACCCTCAATCAACCACTACTCGGAGATAAAATCACTCAAAAAGTTCAAGTGAGAGGGAAATATATGTAGAACAGAAAAAATGTTGTCACTTGTATATTATTGCATAATAGAAGTCGCCGATTACACAAAAACTATGGGTCCTAAGAACTTTCTTCTTCATTTTTGGAAAGAGCATTAAATTTCCTTCAAATTTCACTGGTCAAACGTACTTTTTGGCCCAATAGGCACCGAGAGACAGTGGGTTTTTACCCCCTCCCCAAGTTCGCACAGGGTCCTCGAGGTCGAAAACTCGGATTCGACACCCCAGAGTACTCCTAATACTTTCCAGGTAAAAGTACCTGGCGACTGGACTATTTCGCAAGCGTCCGGATACCTTTGAGCAGTAGCGCATAGCTTGGTGTATGGTTCTCCAGTGGTTATCTCGAGTGACATAAGAGTTTTCGAGCTTCTCTATACAAGTATGTTTTGGCTGGCTTGATCGTACAGCCATCGACTAGAAATTGCGATCGAGTTCACCAACAGCCGAGCGAAGAACCTCCGTCGAAATTCTTAGGGGAAGGTTAACGACCTCCGGCCATAAATGCAAGACGGTCTCCGATGGAGGTTCCACAACGTTAAGACGAGTTATCCGAGGGAATCGTTGTCAGCGGCGGTGCCAGAGGCATAGGTGAGCTCCGAACAGAGTCTCCGGAGCAGATGACACGTTCACCCCGAAAGAGCACGGCGTGGTCGAGATAAGGAAACGACGCTCGTAACACGACCACGAAGATGCCCGCATTTACGAAACACGAACCGGCAGTCGCCTTTACGACGCCGCGATACGGCTGAACGGGGTTGGATGACGCTCCGCGCATAACAACAGCCAGCCGGGAGGCTAAGGCGCTGCCCCCTTGCGCGCAACGCGAGCCACAACTTTAGAAGTTTAATTAAATGTTTGCCGTTACGGTGCCACTAAAGGCCGCCGAAGAAACCACGTCTCCGCCCCTCGGATCTTTCAAGTATTTCCGTCGATCCCTCGATAAAGCGGCCTGCCGGGAACCATCAAACCCCTTCGGGGGGCTCGAACCTCGGGACGCGACATATTACGAATTTACCTTACGGAAATCCACCTTGCTACAGACATTAATGCTGTTATACCCATGAACTCGTCTGTTCTCGCTGGAACTCGTCTCTCCCATTGAAAGTTTTCATCTAAAGGGTGTCTCCTTTTTCTTTTTTGTAGCGGACATAGAGTACTAATCTTTGACAATTGGCATCACGAAGTATCGAGGTTTAGACATGGAGAATTACACGGTCGAGCAACGCATAGAAATTGTAAAAATTCGCTACCAAGAAGAAACTTTTTAAAAACCACTCTTATATTAAAATACACTAAAAAGGAGAAAATAATTTTTTACACAGTAGTGACTATAATTAAAAGCGTGGTAAGCTAAACTATATCGACGTAATCTTCGTGGGCGCTCCACGCTTTTATTTCCAAATTCGTAAAATCGAATCGTCTTTAATCCGTTAATAGAAAGGAATAATCGTTTTCAGTAAAACGAGCGTTCCGTCGCTCGCAGAGCCCGCGACGAAGGCGGCTTTCGTCGGCCCCGGTTGAAACTTTGCAGGATCGTGGAACGAATCGTTTAAAAGTTCCGGATCGCGCTCGTTAATTCCGTTTCCGGCACGCAACACGTATAATCGGTTTCGCTTGGACGCCGTTCGGCCGCGAAACGTACGACCTGAACGCGACTCGTTGATTCCGGCCTCGAGCCCCGAAACTTTTCCGACTTTCGGGGGAAGGAGTGGCGGGTACGCCGCAAGTTTACGTCGCGGACGTATCCACAAGGAAGCGAGAAGTTTCGCCGCGATCGGCTCCGGGAACTTCATTCCGCTTCCGTTCACCGAGAAAGAATGGACCCGCCGTGTCGGGTGCATATTGGTAATCTCGGGCACGGAGAATATTTCTGCCAGAGTTTCCGCGTCCCTCGCCCGCAGCCACCCCTGGCCCACTCTATCGCGGTCAAGATGGCGGATTCTATACGGTACACTCCGATTTCCATTTGCATATAAATTCCCAGCTCGATCCGGCTCTCAGGCACCGCTTCTTCGGCCTGCGTGCATACTCTGCTCGAACAACCGTGTCCCCGTCGATGTCTTTCGATTCTTCGGAATTCTGGATCAGAGGATTTTTGACGAATCATGACGTTTTCACCGAGTTTCCGGAAACTCCGTTCAAAGTCGGGTTTATCTCGAACGTTCCGTTTCGAGAAATCTTTCCTGCTGGCTTCTATTCTTTGTTCGAAGCGTTTCCTTCTCTAAGGATTCGATTTGCTGCGTGTAGGTGCACGGTGTAAATCAATGGCTCGACTGAAAGCAGACTTATCCTTTAATTGCAATTGGCAGAAAGATTAGGAGTCACCATGCAGAAAAGATCTTACTTACGCACGTAAAATGTAATAAAATCTTCAATTTGGAAAAAAAAGGGGAACAAATTTATTTGCACATCTAATAAATACAATAATAATAATTCAACAACGAAAAGATACACGCAAGAGTTTACGATATAGCAAACGATACAGTGAAAGAGACGATCGAAAACGATTTCTAGGGGAGTCTAGCATGATCGCTGCCGTGTAAGGGTATTTTTCGTTAAGAACGGGGTCAGGGTCGTATCGCGATAACGCAGCGAATAGATCTTCCGGGGGGTGAATCCTCAAGACGTTGCGGGACGGTCAAGATGGCGTCCCGGCGCGCAGTGTGCTCCACCTTATATTAGCATATAAACTCGTAGCCCCCGGCGAGGGCCACTCGCGCTTTGATTTATGTACTAAATATGCCTTGGCCGCGAACCGACCGTGGAACCTGGAAGAGAAACACAGCTTCTCGTTGCCGAGTTGGTCGCGCTGCATTCTTGGAAGCATCCCCCATTGTCTCGAGTCTTCCTCTGTTTCTCCGAGAGCACATCCTGCTCGCAAATCTCGCAAAGATCCCGAAAAACGGTTTTGCTCGCGTAACCCCGCTCGATTCGTATTCTAACATGGTTACAGCCTTGAATTAACGAAGGACCGATGATCTTTTTATAGTTAGACCGTCGATCGCGGGCACGCTGCGATCTCGGAAGCACCCCCACTGGCCGGAGCCTTCCTCTGTTTCTCAGACAAACGAATTCGATTTGTGAATCTCGGGCGGCTGGCGAAAAATGTTCGCGGGGTTGCTCGCGAGACCCGAACGATTCGAATATTTTTAATGGTGGTCATGGTGGACGGTCTCCTCGGGCAAAAAGTCGCGCGACAGAGGCGCGGGGGCGAGGCGGTGCGGTAGAGCAGGGAATCGCTCGTACGGTACGATAAGTATGGTAATACGTTAGAATTAAAAAGTCCGTTTAAGCCGGTAATAATTCAAGATCCGCGGGTGTATCAAGGCGAATAAGCATAAATGAATAATTGCGCGATAGATAATTTAATGTGCACGCTGCACGTCGGCCGGCGTCGCTTTTATCCGGGACGCTCCTTCGGCCCCCGGGGCATCCTTCGGCCGGAGATCCTGGTCGATCCTCGTCGCCCGCGAATCGCGGAACGTTAAAAATTCGAAACCATTCGGAGCAGTGCGAGGTTTTTGCTATCGGCCAGCGTTCGATCGTGATTGGTCGCGCGGACACGAGTGACAGGTGACAATAGGGGTTCGATGGAGCCTGTCGACGAATAAATATCTCGGCCGCGCGCGCCAGAGAATGCATCGGAACGACCGGGATTGTAATTTCACTCGGATGATTTGTAATGGACACGGGGCGAGGTGTTTTACCGGGCTGGCCCGATATCTGTCCGGATTACAGCGTCGTCGTCGTTTGGTGCTGTCCCGTGACCCTTGCATCGTAAGTTCGACGGAGAATCGACGCGTCGAGCCATTGTTCCGCGGTCGCATCGGTTTTATCGGGGCCATAACCCACGGAAAATTATGCGAGTTTGTCGGCAATGTTTCCTCCGAAGGTGGACCGTACCTCGAAACGAATGGACCGCGAAACAATCATCGGGTTCGACGCGTTCCGAGACGGACGACCGTCAGAAAACTGACTCCGGGGGGGAGCGAGGGTTTTCGCCGGCGGTGATGCGCTCCGCCGGTGTGTAACCTAGTTTGCGAAGTCGTTTATGCATATCCAGGCAATTTTCTTACGGTTTTGGTCGTGTTAAAATATGTATGGAATCGAGTTAAGCCGCGGTGCAGTCCGGCGGCGGGCGCAGGAAGCCGCGGAAGCTGTTACCGAGCCATTTGCATGGCATCAACGCGATTTCGTTAAAACAACCCCTCCGTCCTCCGTTTTCTCCCTTTCACGGTGTCTGCCGCACCGGTAGCCGTCCCCGCTCTCCCTCGACAACTCGATTTACCGGGCGCAATCTAAATACACGGTGCTCCATTACGCTGCCAACAAGGCCCGCCAAGCTCTGGCCTGCCTGTCGCGGGATATTTCGTCGAATGTTGAAATTCGTGTAGCCTTTCGTTTCTCCCGTCGTGTCGCGCATATCTTGGATACTTTTAACCTCGTCCGCTCGAAACCGGGATGATTTTTTGAAAGCTGATAACTAAGGAGATAATGTCTTGATCGTATACGCGAACCGCGATCATTTCAATCAGGCCTGGCCAGCATGCGGCCCAATGAATAGCCGCAATTGACATAGTTGAAAGATTTAGAGAATTGGATAGCATCAATCTATTTCTATCGACCTATTAAAATTATTTAAGAAAGGCGGTAGTTGAAGATGCAGACATCAATCTAGGCCACAATCGCCCACAAAAGTCCTATTTTTACCTTCACCAGGCGTAATTTGCATTATTCAGCAGCATAATAAAAAATGATTGCATTGATTGCAAGACACAGCAGCCAAATAAAACTTTCATTCTTCTTCCGATGATCTTGTTCGGGTGAAACTAATACACTGGTGGCCTTAAATCTTTTTAATATCTCCACTGTTTTAAATTCTACGTACCCCTTTTTGCCATAAATGCATAAAATCCGCAGTCTACTTATAAGTCCATCTAATTCTGAAAGAGTTAAAGGATTCGATACATTGATCTCTTGCCCTGCCACGCGAAGTCAGGATCGATACCGAACTACTGGTGAAAATACGAGAATACGAACAATACAGGGAAACTGCAGACGACAAAGAAGTCCTAAACGGTGTAAATGCGGAGAAACGCACCGTGTAATTTCTGTAATTTTTTTCGTCGAGAGGAATAACGCTAAGGAAGGCTCGTGTCACTTTTTACGAAACGGCTGACCTCGAATCTTGACGTGGCATCAATTTAGGGGACCGTTTTCGCGGTGGTGATTGATCGAGGAAGGGAGAGAGGAATGAAAGCAAAGAAAATGCATAAACAGAGGCATTCGATGTTCCTCGAACGAGACACCGGATCGAACGCGATATGAAAGTTCGATTGCCCGAGGACCGAAGTCGTGGAGGAATCGCGACCGATCTCGGCCGCAATATTTCCCGTTACAGGAAGACATATGCACGGACAGAGAGAGAGCGAAGGGAACCAACGCGAGACGCAACCCCTTCTTCACCCCCGCAGCAGAGAGGCACCATGCCAGAAGTTACGACGTTCCCGAACCAGAAGAGAAGGGAACAACAAACCTTGCGAGTTAGGGAACCAACAGGGAAGAAAGATTGGCGCCGACAGACTTTTGTTTCCGAAGACGCATAAAACTCGTTTTCCTTAGACTACCTCCTAGTGTTCTCCGCCCGGCTCCGCAGACAGTTTTATGTGTCTCACATTAATTTGCATAATCGAATAGAGAAATCTGAATAACGCGTCCCCGCGAAGTCGTCTGTCACGCGGCCAGAGCCACCCTTCGGAGATTTCCTCCCTGCGAGGGTGCACCTACGGACCAGCGTACGCCTGATTGCCCAATCGGATTCACCGTTCTTTCGTTCGCCCATTGGCAAACATTGCTGGAATTTTGAATCGTTTCACGATCAGAATCGCTTTCTAGTGAAATGAGAATTGTTTAAGGAGGCTGCATACTTTAAAGGACACCATAGATTGGTTACCGTGACGAACGGTTCCTACTTTGTCCCTTCGCGATGGGGTAGGAAAGAGATACAGGGTTCTGTCGAATCAGTCAGGGGTAAGTGCAGTTTGCTAGAAAGAAGGATGCTTGTATCACCGTTGTCGGGGATAACGTGGAACTTACAGTGATCTGAAATACCACATCGCTAAAAGTTCCACCACCGACGAGATACTAGTAGAGTAGCACCGACGAGGTACTATTAGGCCGTCCACACACGGGTCGATCGGCGATTTGGTCGACGCGATTCCGTCGCATGCGACTCTCCTCTCCACTTCACTTCCAATGCAAATGAATGGAGAGTGACTGAAGCATAGTTTTTGTAAAATCAACAATTACTACTTCAAATTTTATATGAGATACTTCAATTTGTAATTTCAAAATATTTCATAAACAAGAATTATTACCTTACACTTTTTTTATACATAAATGTTTCAAGAATCTGAGGGAACAGAAATATGTTGAAAAGACTTTACTGTAAAAGATTAGATGGCAAGGTGGTCAAGGGAGTGCTCGTTACCATCATTAATTAGCAAAAGGAATTATTATAAGCATTTGTTGTAAACACTAGCTAATGGAAATGTGAAAGGAGTAGAAGAGAAAGGTGTAACGAGTTGTGGTTAACAATAGAAAGTATATTTAACGAGAAATCAACGATACAAAATGAAAAATAACAAAATGAGAAAATGAACAATGAATGATCGAAAGAAACAAGATTTGATGAGTGTCAGTATGACAAGAATAAACGCACGAATACTTTGATATGTGTCAGTATGATCAGAATAATCGCAAGAGAGCGAGAGCGACAAGGTCTCTTTTACACCCGCGTGGGCCATCGGTTTTGGACGGGTCACGAAGTGGAGACTTTCAAATTAAACGAGTAGGACCTAAGCAACGTTCGTTAGGGTAATGACCTAATAAACGGTGCTGAGG